>VWZK01003188.1:48638-386815 GCA_013396935.1 Baryphthengus martii
GTTTTTTTTTCGGGTGGGGTGGGTGGGGAGGGGAGGTTAGAGAAGAGGGTATAAACTAGATTAAGTTACTCATGCCACAACCTTGTTCCCAGAGTGTGTTTAACCTGGGCGTCACTTCAAGTACCTGAAATGAGCAGTGATCAGGTTTGCTGCACTGAATAGAATTGCTAATATCTAGTTTCTCAGCACTTTGCTAGAGGTCTTCAGAAACTAATGGCTTAACATAAACCTACTCATACCTGTACAGCAATAACTGCTCTCTAAATTCTATATAATATCACCCTAAGAAGACAGGAGGAATGAAAATCACTAATTATCAAATCACTAATAGTATTTTTGAATTATTTATAAGCTCTATGATCAATCTTTGAATATTACTTTGTTACAGCTCATTCTAGATTTTCAGTGGCTGCTCATGTCTTTGCCACACTATATGCTGTGCATGTCTATCATGTGCAGGGGATTGTATAAATGAAGAACTGACATTGGCTCTGTAGTTTGTGTCCAGGAGCATCTCTGTAACTACTTACACGAGAAATGGCACTGTCCCTTGTTTTCTAAGCATAATAAATGAAAGAATGAGTGACATGAATTTATCTTTTTCTGGAGATTTGAAAAATCTGCGCAGTGGATTCAAAATGTCTTTGATGTAGTTAGGAGGTTGGATTTTAATGTTGTAGCGTTGACTCACTTAGGTTCTTTCTGAAGTCTGTGAAACATTTGCTGTAATTTGAAAGCCATCATTCATGTCTCATGCGCCTTCAGTACAAATTTGGTTCTGCTATCAGTGTCTTTGCTGCTGTAATATCTCATGGATTACTATCAATGCTTGAGGAGTCTGTCAGCCAGGAGTATGATAAATCTGTTGCAAAATGATAGATTTTTAGTTTTCCTGGAAAGTTTTCTTCTACCTCTAGATAAATGTTTACTTTGAAAGTCACTGCTCTCATCCCTCTGACATCCAGATTGATGAGTAATATGTACAATTATTGTAGAGAAAGAGTAACTATAATAGAGAAGGTATGAGATATGGTAGACTGAGCAATGGTGAACACCATAGTTACTGGTCAATGTATGTTTGTATTGTTTAAGTTGATCGTCAGCTGTGTGGTATAGTGGCGTTAAAAGATTTTTCCCCAAGATATGGTCTTAGACATACATACTTCTTTCCTCCTAGCATATTTCTCTGCTTTGCTTTGTGCTCACAGCTGTGCCTTACCAGTTTGCTTGAGTCCTTATGGTGAAATAGGGAAGGACAAAGGTTGTGTTTAACTTATTCTTGTGGGCTCTGTTAGTCCCAAGTGGCTAAACCTCTTTGACTTTCTTGTAAAGGATCAAATCCTGGAGCAGCTTCACTTAAGGAAAATAAGTAATCTTAAGTCATTGAGCTGAACCCTGAATTTCGTGAGAGACAGCTCTTGTTTTGGTTTGTAGGACTGTGCTGGAATTGAAAAGACTCTTGGCACAATATAGGGCTGAATAACAACTTTGAGATTTGGCCCCTAGGAATTTCCTGTTTAAAGAATGCTGGGCTTGGCCATGAACTTCTTGTGTGCAGTGCACACAACGCCAGAAGCATGTACTCTCTTTTACAAAGCTGGGGGAACTGAAGGCACTCCTGGATTTTAACAGGATCTGTAGAAGCTCTGACAGCTGATAGGTACTAATGTTGTATCCATAGCACGAGTTGCCATAATAACATACACAGTGCTGCATAGCAATTAAGTATAACCTGAAGCTTTACTTAGGATAGCTAAGTTTAAATATAACTGATAATACAAAAAAAGAAATGTTTATGCTTTTGTGATTGATTTCTGATGCACGTAATTTGACGATATGGAGCAGCAAAGCATGATTAACATGTTAATTTGGAAATAAGTATGTAAACCTACTGCACCTCTTTGAAATAAGTAAAAAGCGTACCTGACTGCAGGAGAATTTTTACTCCTCTAAAGCTGGTTGATCCTAAATTATTGCAGATCCTCATTTAGGATCAATTTTATTGATCCTAAATAAGCTGTTTCAGGATCATCACCTGAGTACCTATTCTTAAAACAAACCTTTGATCCGATTACAAACAATCCCCCAGACTTTTAAAAGCACATCCTGTATAGCTCTGAATCCAGTAAACATTGAAGCACAGTTTACAAAAAAACTCCAACAAAACAACCTGGAAGAAGCTATTGCCCAACTGGATGCTTCAGCTCCTGGGACAGGAGGAACTAACAGCCAGGGGCTTAGCATAAAGAGATTGGGGCAGGACTTGGAGCGCTTTTTGCGCTTCTTGTAAATGCCCAAATGTAGAACCTTACAACCTTTCCACTCAACTTGGAGATAGCAGGTGTATAAATTTCCCTCCAAATATACAGCAGTTGCTGATTTGCACCTCCACAGTATATTCTAGGATAGGGCAACGGTTTCTGTTGAATTATTGCAGGTTGATTGGTGGGGGTGGTATTGGGATTTGGTATTTGGTATTTGGGATGAGCAGCCTCTCTGTAGCTTGGACTCCTTCACATTTCTAGTACTAGTGGATTTTTTTTTCCCTAACCAGCTTTGTGTCTGTCATAATTATTTTCCCTAATCTGTTTATGAGAATATTAATGGGCTCAAGTAATTATTCACAAAAGCCAAGGTTTGTGTGCATACACATAAGGTATGTGCATAGACTATCTTCTTATGGATATATCTTGTCACTCAGTCAACAGAAGAATTTAGATTAATGTTACTTCATTTCTTCTTGGAAAATCTGTGCCGTTTCTTATTCCATTGCATCGAGGCTTGTGGTGCCTGCTGGTGTTTGGTGCAACAGTCTGAGTGGTCCACAGCTGGCCTCCTGCCTGAATAAGTGAAAATAAAAACATTTGGAATGGTCTGACATGATGATGACATTACTTTGAGGGTTCCTGGTGGCCTTTTCAGTTAAGACTTGGGAAATGAATGTTGTTAGTCTGCTTAGAAATGGCTTCATCACCTCTGTGATAAACAGACAGATACTAACAGGTCATCGCTCCTGGTGTCCCCCAATGCTGTTACTTTTCCACTCCCTGGATCTTCTCCTACCTTTTCTCACCTTCAGGCTTTGCACTCTGTTCCTTTCGAGCTGTTGGAGACATTTGAATCTGGTGAAGCTTTCTAAAAAAAACTCAGTCAGTCATTGCTGGCCAGAATTAATCTTGTCTAAATATTTTTAAGGTGCTCTGGTGTCCTTCTTTCCTTAAATATCTTAACAGGTTTAAGCATATTTTTACTGTGAACTCGTTGTGGTAGGAGAAGGAAAGCTCCATCTCTGAGAAGTGGTAACGGTGAGGTCAGCTGAAGTTTGTGACAAAAGGCAGGTGTCATTTCCCACTGGCTGGAGGTGTATCAGGGCTGTGAATCCCCTTTACAGATGATTGCCTTCCTCAGTACAACCTCCTTTTCAGCACTTCCTCTTGTCTAACTTGGGTAGCTTCTTGCCTCACATTTTTTGTCTGAATTGCAAGATTGAACACTAATTTCTTCTGATGTTCTCTACAGAGAGTGTTGGGTCCTAATTGAGGATTTTGGATTTCACTAGATGCCAATCAATTTTGAAGCACAGAGTTGAGGATGAGCTCACTTACTGTTGAGTCAGGTAGCCTTGAAAACTATACCATCATTGCAGTAAAAATTGTTTCCACTATGTGCTTGAACAGGCAAAACCTCATGACTACTCAAAAAAAGAAAAAAAAAAAAAAGACTCTTACCCAACTGCAGGATGGTAAAACACTCTATCTATTTAACAAATAATCTCCTTGGGCTAAGCTGTGTTTACTTTTCCTGACAGTATCTCCTCATAGAATTTTACTGAGGCCTTGCCCATGCTTACAAACTTTACCAACACTGGCCAAGAGCTTTAAGAAATAACAAAAACAACAATAAAAATATATCCAGGATCTACACTAGGTAAACTTAGATTAGGATGGTGGCTTAAAAGTCCCTTTGCCACTATTCCTTGCTTTGTTCAAGCAGTGATATATCTACAGAAAGGGACCATTTAGTAGGTTTCAGCCTTACCTCCATTTAAAGGATTTGACAGTGGATAGATAGGAGCTCTGCTTAGACTGTCTACACTTGAAGTATGAATTACTCCGGGCTGAGAAAAGCCTCCTCCTTCCACCCATGGATGCACATTCAGGGTTTGATTACGAACAACAAAATGACAGCGTTGCTCTGGATATGTAAAGCACCACGGGGCACACTCATACATTCCACAGGCAAAACCAGCTGAAAGTAGGAGCTTAGCAAAAGAGAAAATGGGCAAAAATTTAGTACCTTTTATTATACCTTCAGGTGATTTTTGTAGGCAGATGGCAATATTGGCACCAGGCTTCCTTGTTCCTATACTTGTCATCAAATATATAGGGATGTACTGAAAACATAGGAAATAAGAAGCTTTTAAAACTGAGTCCATCTTCTCAACGCCCTTTAAATGTGAGAGGTAAAATAAATAAAGAAGGAATAGAGAATTAATGAAGAACAAATAGAAAATTGCAGAGAAGAAGAAAGAAAAATGACAATGAAAGTAGAATAATATTAAAGATGGATAAAATGAATGTCTGAGAGTCTACATCAGTATTTTATACAACCTCCACAGTTAATGAAGGGATTCATTGAGTACTGTGCCCTCCTCCAGAGGTATGTGCTAGTTAAGTATTATGCTTTTCTCTTGGTTTCCCCCCTTTTCCCTCATAGGAGAAAAGCAGCGAAATAGTTTTTTGGCAACATCTTCAGTAGGATTCTGAATAAAATATTTGCTTTTCTTCTTTTTTCCTGTCCAAATTTTAGCAACGTGAGACCTCTCTGCTGTGAATGTCAGACAGGGGTAGCTGAGTCATACTGAATAAAAGGGAAGTACAGTTGACCTGCCATTGTTAGAGTGCCCTCATCACAGCTGTTTTTGTTACACATGAGATCTTTTCTTCTTTGCAACACTATTCCTGTCTAGGTCTGCCCACTTAACTTGTGTTGAAAACTGGTCCCTTTCTGTAAACCATCTAAATATTCACAGTACAGAAAATACAGTAGATTAAAAGCTTAATTGCAGATCCTAAAAGATACTAAACGTCCAAGTTCTGCACATAAATTTCACTGGGGATCGGAGCCCTGCTATGGACTTGAGAAGCAGCATCAGTGAATGCTGAATAATCCTGAGAAGCTGAGGGCAGTGATAAGTGGGCTCTGCCTCTTTCCTTCCCCCTTGCACAGTCCCAGGTCTCGGGGACCCATGATTGTCACAGTGGGATCCAAAAAGGAAGGGAGTAGACTGCCGAGGTAGATCCCTCCCTATGTCGCCCACATTTCCCAAAAGTCTCACAGTGAGTTCCTCTTGTCATTAATTCTGGAAGGATGTGTCCATGTTGACAGCTGTCTGTCCCTAAGAAATTATTGTTAATGGTAAAGAGGATCCACTAGGGTGAACTATCCAGATATGCTGTATGTGCAGCATTTGAAGAAACAAACTTGTGTTTTTCATGTGATGCCAGGATGTATAATTTTTGTACAGCTGGCTGGGAGGAGGAAGACCACAGGCAGGCAATACAAACCCAAATGTTATTTTTCCTTGTGTGATGTTCACCACATAGCACAGCCTGTGAAATACTGGGTAGACAGAAAAACTGCACCCTTGAAAGAGACAGAGAAGATGATAAAGATGACTCATGTTATTGCTAACCAATACTGTTCAGTTTGTATTTCCTCCCACTAGCAAGTGGAGACTTTGGTTTGAAATTCAGAAAGTGCTGTGAGAGATTAAGATGCGATTTTGTATAAGAAAAGAATTATTAGATGATATTTTCAAGCTAGCAGTCTTATCTTTTGGAGTGCAACACTGCAGGTGCTTTGCAACAAAAGCATAATGAATATAAACTGTTGAATGAATTTTTAGAACTTTTGTTGTTGTTGTTCCTGCATTGTAAACAGTCTAATTCCCTCCTTCCCACCTGCCTTTTCTAAAGGCTTCATGGGTGCAATGGTGTAAAATTAGTTACTGAATCTTTGGAAGGAAGCTCCAGGAAACAGATGACAGGCTTTCGGGCTAGATTTTCAAAACACTTCCCCAGCAGATCAGATTTATTCTGTGTTGGATATTCAAAAGGGAAATAGTACATTATGTTGCTGTGTCCCTTGGCTGAGGAACAAACCGATTTGAATTGAATGTGTTATGCTGGAGCAGGGAATGCAGTATTTCTCTGGGGTGGGCTGTGGCTGAAGTCATTCACTTTGTCCTAGATTCTGGAGTGAGTGTCCAGAGAGATGATTTCATGTAGTTCTATAATGAATGACATTTGGAAGAAGCTCCTTCAGGAATGCTAAAAATATCTTGCTCTATTTAGCCTATTTTTTCCCTCTTCTAAACAGATCAGATGTCTTGACAAGGAAGAATTTTGGGGGAAAAAACCAAACCACAACAACTTGGGACTATGCATCCTTGCATATAGTAGGTATATAGGAAACTACTGCCAAAAAGAATTCCTGGACCTCCAGCTGTAATGGCATTTTCAGCTCCATATTTACAGTAGACGTTGTTCTTTCCTCAAGTAGGCATGCTGAGGACAAGGTTTATCCCTGTCTCATGTTTTTTCCATGCATTAGTAATATCCATACTCATTCATAACATATTTTCATTCCATATAACAAGACAGTGTGTGGATATACTGAATCACTGCATCACTATCAGGAAGGGGTGGGGTTTTAAAGCACAGTATTTCTGACCTTACACCTCTCAACACAAATGACTACTGTAACTACAGGTTCTGGTCAAATTTCAGCAATCATATGGGAAGAAAGTATTTATTTCTCCTTTAAAATAACAGATGATGTATGAACACCAGCATACGGATCACCATAGATCCTCTTAGTACTTGCACAAAGGGTCAAACTGTAAGTGAAGAGTAAGTTAACTGGACTGGGCAGGTGTAAGTGGGGGTATGCTGGCATAAGGGAGTGGGTAGTCTGGCTGGAAGTAAAGGTAACCCAGAGGATTATTTGAAAAAGCTGAAGGCCTAAACATCCATCCTCTCAGCATGTGAATTTATCTTCACTCTCTAATTTTGATTTCTTTCTTTAAATTAAGAGATCTCATTTATTTGATATTTACCATTTTTCTGCATGTACTTTGACTTAGAAATATGCAAACCAGTTTTTCTTTCATAAGAATCAAGACAATTTTTATGGGACTCACTTATGTGGTTTGGGGGTTTTTTATACTCTGGAAGCAGACTGATAGGTTTTGAAGACAGACAGAGCTGCTGGGGTCACTTAGTCACATCTCTTATGTAAGACTTCCTTGAATTATTTCTGTCTGGAACTAGAGGAAGTCTTTCAAAAACAATAAAGGCAAAAAATCTTCAAGTCTTGATTTCAAGTAGAGATTTCCTTTATTAAACATAAACTAAGTTTCTTTGATTTGTTGAGTTTCTGACAATTATTCAATCCATAGCATTTTAAGACAGTTGTGATTGTTAATCTTTTTAGATTATAACCTTGCTAACAAATTTAATTCATGAGCAATCGAATTAGGAGAGCCAGCATTTGCTATGGGCAGGTAACCTTTCAACACCTTTTGCTCTTCTCTCCTCTGAAGATACTCCTAGATACTCCAGCTGAGCAAGGGACTACTGCACCATGCTAATTCAGAAGCGTGTGTGTATTGACTGCCCAGATGTCAAGTGGACTTGCTACTGATGGTTTCTGCATGCTTTTCCTCAAGTGCATAGCACTAAATGAAATCTTTTTGCCATGTTCTTTTACAAAACATGGTCTTTGAGATTTCTGTCCAGCTTCTAAACTTGAAATGCCCAGCCAATTCAGAGCTGACTGGGAGGGGTATAGGCAGGAGGGGAACAGCCAGATTGGTGATAGTTGTGTCTAAGCTCCATTCTCTTCTTCATCTGATACCTGAAAAAATCTTAAAAGCTGGAAGTGTGAAAGATTTAATAGTTCTAATTATGGATTTGAATTGAGCCCAAAGATTCAAATGTTCCCTATCTTTATATTTCATGGGAGGTGTAAACTTTGTAGCTGGCTCTAGTTCATGGAAGAGGAGAGCGTGATTATCTGTGGGAGATTTGAAGTTGGATAATGGATATTGGGCTCCCTCTAATCATACTCTCCATGTCTTTCTCTGCCAATACTGTATGATTTTTCTCTCTGGGCTTTTTCATGGCAAGTGGAGTATCCCACCTTCCAAATTTATTTCCAAAAGCCAAATGTGTTGTATCATTTCATTTAGCAAATCTAAGATTAATTGAGAATTGGGTACCTCATGGTCACGGTAGACATAAAATTTCACAGACCTTAAGATGTTTTACGACTTTTGGATTTGCTGAGAACTAAAATTGTAAGAGGCACCAGACATTAATGAGCATGGAAACTAAACTGCTGCTATGCTGCGGAAGAAGAAATTATTCCTCCCGGTCATGGGTGATGTGATGAAGCAGCAAACAGAAAGGAGTCGGCAGCACACTGCCCACTGGCAATTGCTTTTGGACTGTGGCTGTAATGATTTTCTGTATGTTACTGAAAAGATCCTCCATCTTTATTATAGACAGAACTGGCAATAATAATAAGAATTTATCCCATTACTGAAGGTAGAGTCCATTTGGGCAGTTATCAACATTTATTTAAATTCCTGTGCTGGAGATTTAAACTAGCACAGGCAACTATTACCGAGGCCATAAGAGTGAGCTGCATTTCTCTTGTCTGAAGATGGCCAGCCAATCCATTGCGCTGCATGTGTACATGCTGTATTGACAGTACTGTCTTTTGTTGCCAGTGCTGATGATCTGGAGCCCTCCTGCCCAAAGGCAATAGGCTCTAGGAATGTTGCGTATTTCATAAGTCTTTGCCTTTTCACACAGAGAAATACAAGTAATAACAGCCTTCTCTGGCATATACAAAGAACCATTAAAATAATCTAATAGAGAATATTCAACTCACATGTCAGAAGCCCAGTTATGAATGGAAACTTAATTAAAAAGTAGTTGCTGCCATGTCCAAAATACAGAAGGAGAATGAACATTTCTGTCACTGCTGTTAGATGTAGCAGCATATTTAAAGATCTGCCATTAAATCCAGTGACAGGGAGACAGCCACATAACAAGTAACAAGTACTGTCATCATCTTTTTGGCATTAACTTTAAATTCAATCATGTGAGTCATCCCATGGCTTGAAAGGGAACATGTTTATATTGAGCGTTTGTGAAGATACCATTCTGGGTGGGGTCCTATGTACATGTAGGTAAGCCATGCTATATGAGAAATGAGATTTGTGGTAGGATATATTATGTTCTGAAGCATATATGGCAAACCTACTGATCTCACTTTGCACAGATCCAACCCACATTATCCTAAGGAGGAGGAGTTTGTGCTTTGAGTTTTGGATTCCAACTTTCTTTTGAAATTTAAGTAATACATGAAGGTGTTGTCTTGGTTTGAGAATCACTGTGACTGTAAACACATTGACCATTTTTGGATACAGGATCTAGTTACGTTGGTTGAAGACACTGACTTCCCTATGCTTCTGCATGGCCCACCAGTTGGAACTTGCAGTGTGCATAGTTCTTCACTGGCACATAAAAAGAAACTGTCTGAATTAGCTTGCAGCTGTGCTGTCATGAGTTTTAAGTCAGTAGTGGCCCTTATGCAGATAGTGATGAGCACCACAAGATGCTTCCATTCTTAGCTTGCCTGGCTCCTGACAAAATTAATACCTTTGCACAGCTTCAGCAACTCCGGATTTCTCTTTGAAATCTGTAACTGAGCTAGATCAGTAGAAATTCAGTCTCAAAAGTTTAGGTTTGACTTTCAGGTTGGTATTAAAATGCTGGTGTAATTTAGGAAACTTTTATATTTTTTTTGAGCAGCAGTAACCATAATGTTGCTTCTTGCCTGTGGCTGCAGAAGTTTGGTGTTTGGGCGGTCTCGTTTGCAGATTGTTTGCTGCACACAAGTGTGATGCACACAGTTAACTCTAAGCAGTATGAAGGTGTGAATAAGTGGCCAAGAGCAGAGATGGCTTAAGATGACTTGAGCAGTATTGTTGCTGAAAGCATAACCACAAGCTCTGGTTAGAGGCTCTGGTTTCTCCTTGCGTGGTGGCTATGGGAGGGAAGGTTAAAACCAGCTAAAAGGTTTTGTATAACTTAAATTGTAATGATTTAAACCTTGACGTTGCTGGAGTTATGAGTCTGATTTACTTAACACCCTCACAAGGAAGTGATGGAAACACAAGATGAGATTCCTTCAATCAGTGACAAACTGAGCAAAAGGAAGATATTATCAGTGATTCTTGGTCTTAATAGCATGACCCTGAGAGGGACTCTGTGGACGTCTCCCTGGAGCTTGGTTTTCTTGAAAATTTACAAAATCTGGATGATGCATTTTAAGCTCGTAGATGACACCCAAACTGAACCTGCTGAGGAATGACTAAAATTTTAAAAGAAACTGAAGAAACAGTCTGAAGAAATGGGATGTAGTTCGGTAGGAGTAAGTGCACAGGAGGGGTGACTTGAACAGGCAGCAGTACAGATGAAGGAGAGAGAATAATGTAGGTAGCTGTGTAGTAGAAAAGAATCTGGTGCTGTTGTGGCTAAGCAGCTGAACAGGAACCAAGAGTGTCATGTGATTGCAAAGAAGAAAAAAACCCCAGGTGTTATAGAAGGGTGTAAAAAGTCACAGCTTTGCAAGCTGCATAAAAGAAGCCTTCTGGTCTCACGTTACTCTCCTGGGTTTAAGTTTTGGATGCAGGTATAGATCAGTTGAGGAGAAAAACTAAAATAGAGGTTTAAGGGATTAAAAAAAAAAAAGATCCGCATAGAATACTGAAATCAGGCTTTCTTAACCTACGTGAGAGAAGAATGAGACAGGAAATCATAGTTTTGAAGTATGTACCAAATAGCTGCAAAGAGGAAGGGATCAATCTAATAACCATGTCCTTAGTAGCTAGAAAAGGAAGTTAATGGGCATAAACTAGCACAAGAAAGGCTCAAGTAATTTTTTTTTTTCTAATGGTAAAGATAGATGGCAAAGCACTGGTAAAAATTTCTTAGGGAAGCTGTAAAGGGCCTCCAATTATAGAAATCCCAATAAGTTAGATAACCATCAGGCAGGAAGGACATAGGTAAAGTTCATCTTGCCTTGGGGCAATGGAGTAACTTGAATGATCTTTTGAAGACTATTGCAGGCTAATTTTTCTATTATTCTATAACTAGTTGTCCATACTTTCCAGTAGTAGTGTTATTGAACAACCAAACTCCAGAAAATTACTGCTTTATGTGCATTTTGATCCAGGTATAAGCTCCTACTTTGCATGAGTTACAGCTGATGCTCTCCATGGATGTGGACTCACTGGCCATGTCCAGAAGCTGTGCCCATTGGCACAGTTTTCCATTGAGAAATTCAATGACTTTACATACAGGGAAACAGACAAGCAAAGTGTTACTAAAATGCTGTCTTTCAAGACCAAATGGATCAAAAATGAGTTTGTTGCTTTTTAAATTGCTTATAAAAAAATGTCGTTTGGCTTCAGGAGTTAACCTGGGAAAAATAACTGTATCCACAAATATATGTTTACTTTGTTGTTTATGTATAAAGCTAATAACATGTGAAGCCCACCGTAATACTGTTTAAACTTGGGGTAAAGGATGTTAAATAGACTGAATCAAATATTTGTGACCTAGGCCAAACATTTAATTTGAATAGTTGTCTGACCACTGTTCTTTCATTTAATGTACATTATACCTTTGCTAAGCACATATTTGTGGCAGCCCTTTGGGATAACCTCTGTGTGGAGGCCTGGTGCTGATCTGGATAAAAATGGGATGCAATCTGACATGCAGTATTTATTATTGAACCTGGAGCTTACTTGATGCCAAGGCTGGTGTTCCTGGCAATATTGTGGAATGGTTAGATATGAAAGAAAACTACATATGTGCTGGTTCTATCTTAAAATGAAGAGGCATAAGATATCAAGATGGAAAGAACTGAAGAATGCTGTAGGATGCATTCAAACAGACTCCAAGGAAAGCAACTGTATCGTTCACAAACCTAGCTATGTCTTGAGCTTCTGCATGTTCCCCATGTTTTCCATCTATGCAGAACAAAGTTGCCTAGTTATAGCGCCTGCAACAAATTTCTGTCACTAATTTCAGCAAAGCTTTGCAGTCAGGGTAGAAACAAATTTGCCATACCAGGTTGTGAGTACGATTCCCTGTGATATTCCATGAAGTCATCAAGCGCTGGAAGGAAGAGAGGTTGCACTGAAAGCTGGTGTTTATGGTGGTATATGTGCTGCGAGAGAGTTTGCTGCAATATAGTAGCTCCTTCATGGACGCTCCCATACGGATTTTAGGAACACTGACCTTCTCATCTCTTGATCTCTTTTATATATCTGCAGATTTATGGGAAGAATGAAGGATATTTTACTCATTTCAGATACACTGTGTCTTTTCTCCCTTATGTCTGAGGTTCTTATGTTTAGAGGCAAAACAAAACCATAGATTCAGAGGATATAGGATCATAGAATAGTTCATAGCTTAGAATGTGTACTCTTAGCCTGCAAGCTGCAGGTCTCTGGATTCCCCTAGCCTAACACTAGAAATTACAGTGTCTTTTTCAGAATACAGGTAGATTTGTGCAAACCTCCTGCTGATTTATCTTGCGGCTGCCTAATAATTGTAGGGTGTTTTCTAAGGCAATTACAACATTTAACTAGCTTAACGAGTCTGAATGACCAAACAAATCCATCTCTTAGAGCTGACAGAACAGGGCTGCATAGGAAATTGTTTGTACTGATGTTGAAATAGCAAAGGTGCCTAATATATCTGGGGCAAGAGTCTGAAAATGTTACATGAGAAAGCTCCTATCACTAGACCTCAAAAGAAAAAAGATAGTTTCCATGCTGACTTTACTAGACGAGTCTATTTTTGCAATGACAGCTGCAGGAAACCATGGTGAGGCTTTCCTCATCACTTCAGACAGTCTCCTGACCTCCCTGAGTTGGAGTCTGTTTGCTTCTGTCTGTTCCAAGTTGTGGAAAAGAAATTTTTGTAGCAGGAAACTATACTTTAGAGTGTGCTGGTGGTGTAGGAAGTGCTACAAAACAGGCTGTGCCCTCAGTGCAGTCTGAAGCCACATGCTGTCTCCTGCTTTGCACTGAGCAAAAACACATGGTGCGTAATACTGGTGACGAGAAATACTTGCAAATAATAATAAACAGGCACTGCACCTTCCTCCCCACCAAAGCCATTGGAGCTGAGGACTTTCTTCTACAAGGCAACAATAGTGAGACAGATGCTTTAAAGGACCAGATCCCCCAGCCATCGTAAGCAATTCTAAAGCTCTAGGCAGCAGGCCTTGTAATAAAGCATCTTCTTCTTGAATAGATATCGTAAGATGTGCTATTGAACAGAATTTCCTTGGAGAACAGTAAGAGGCTCTGCCTCAGGAGTGACCCATCTGCCTGACTCTATGATCAGCATGTTTCTTAGATGATGAAAGACACAAGATCCATACCAGCATTTGAGAAGTGGGAGGCAACAGGGCCCAAAGCTTCTACAGAGCGTGCTCAGGTGTGCTATAGTCCCAGCATGGCTGAAAGGGGGATAGTTTAGTGTCTCCTAAAGCTGGGAACTGAGACTGTATCACAGCTTCTGCATCAAGAAGGTATTGCCCCCTACACAGTTTGTGCTTGAACTGCTTGGAAACCATAGGTTGTGGCTGCCTCTCATGGTTTTCTGAAGCCTTAACAAGCAGCCTTTTCTGCCGACCTCAGATCCATAAATCTCTCCACCCTTTCTGTTCTTTCTCTGCCTATTGCCTTTTATCATGCAAGAAATCTTATTTTTTCTTCTCATGCACATGGATGAAATCTCTGTGGATGAGACTTGGACACCACTCCAAACAGCAGTGCTATTTTGGTGGGTTTTTTTAGATACTCCTAAAATGAGTCGAAGAGCTTATGGCCGTTGACCCTGAGTAAGACTTTGAAAGTCTGCACCTCAAAGGTCTATGGTCCGGTTTATTTTCATCTTCAGCCCTAGCACAGTTGCCAAAAGGGCTTGAAATTAAGGGGGGAAGTTCCCTGTGGTTCTCATGCTATTGTCACTGGCTAATGTCAGCCTTTATTGCCTTCCTCTGAATTTCGATTACTTGTTGGACCTATGTGGGCATCTTAGATTTCATAATGAAGCACACAAAGGGAGTGAAATCTAGCAATAATAAACAAAGCTGAGGAAGATTTTTAAATGCACTTCACATATTTTCTGGTTTAGAGAATCTGTGTCATTCCAAGGCTTTGGCAGATGCACCAGAAACCCGCAAGTTTGTGTACACTGCTGTGATATGGGGAAATAAACTGGGAACATACTTGTAATGATACCAGTGCAGTAGTGCAAAGCTGATATGTACATCTAATACTGAACTGGAAAAAAAAGGAAAAACAGTTTTGTAGCTTGTTCAGTAGGCACTTGATGCAAAGCACTCTTGAAATCCAAATGGAGATCAGAAGATTTTGAGATGTACCTGACCATACTGCAAATAGCTTATGCAAAATGTCATTTTTGCAGATTGGAGTTGATGAGTCTTGTTTATTCTATATGTGGCTTTTCTGGTACAATGAGGTACTGGACTTGTATCTAAAGCCTCATTTATAAAGCATGGTAATATTATTATTTAATTGTATGTAGGTGCAAATAGGCTGGAACAATTAATAACTTTTTTGAAAAAACAAAGCCAAATAATGGATACATTTTAAGCTCCAATTGAGGGTCCTGGATGTTCAGTGGTACAAAACAAAAAGCACCTCCTTGCATACACACTATATCTCTTCCCTTTGTCCTCCTCCCACATCTCTTCTCCCTCCCAGAAAATGAAAGAATTTGGGATATTTTATGTGAAAATGAAACATATCCTTCAAGACCTTGTGAGGCTTCTAGTTACTACAATTACTACAGGAGAATCAGAAGGGCAGAGGCAGTATCTGAAGCTAAGAAATAGGCCAACATAAATGCTTAGAAAGCCTTTTCAGAATAAATGTAGAAGACTGGAGCACCTATGACTTTGCATCTGCAGTGTTGCAGGATTTAACTGGCACTTTTCAAGCCTTTTACGTTTCAATAATAGCAATAGTCACCAGTGGATGTTGCTGTGGGGTGATGCAGGACACAGTCAGTACTGAAGCTATCCCTGGTCTCACCGTAGTGGAGGGCAGCACAGCTTCAGTGCACCATTCTTACACCTTGCACCCCAGAATTCATCACACTGGAACAATTCTGAGGCTGCACAGTTCAGACTGTAAGTTCAGAGCCTGGGAAAAAATATTTCAGTGTGTGTATATAAAGATAATTCAACACAATCTGTCATCTAGGCTTTTCTGTTTATTAAGTGACAGTGCAGAAAATAAATCCTTTTCTTGCTGGGAATAATTATCTCCAAATTTGGAGAAGCATGATGAAAAGTCTGAGTAAGATCTTCACTTTTTGTTTAAACTTAAGTTACTTTTCTTTGCACTGCTGGTGGTTTACCTAAAATGTCACCACTCACTGGATTCTTGTCGCCGAGAATAAAGCTGGTAATCTTGTAGATTAGTGATTTTATATCTCCAATGATGTATGTCTGTGCTCATAAACATACATAGACACCATTAAGACAAGTTTCATGCAACTAGTTCTGCAAATAATCTGCATGGAGATTTCATTTTTTTACTTTGCCATAGTTACCAGTCTGGTCTGTCAGATTTGTCAAGTTGCTGTTTAGTGAGGAACACTTGATTGTGACATCCAGATTTATAGGTCTGATCCTTTCATTTTCAAGCATTGCCCACAGCCAAACTGAAGACTAAGAAACTACACAGCTGCTTGAATTCAAATGTTTTGCTGGAGTGGAAAGTCTACCTTTTCTATCCTGTCTTAGAAAGATCCTGAAGCATCATAATGATGGCACTGAGCCACTCTTCTGTTGTAAATGGTATGCCATGCCATGGTGTATGTTGCTACAACTGCAGTATTAAAACAATTTTGGTAAATATCTTTCTCCTCGGTAATCACTTTTCTGTGAAGTTGTGGATTTACCAGGTTTCTGTCAGCTTCTTATGTTGCAGCAGGAGATGGTGGTGTGTGCCTCTGCCATGTGGTGGGATTGCAGCTACTCTGCTGCTCCAGTCAAACAATCAAATGTGGGCTTTGTGCATCTCTCTTAAATCTCAACTCTTCACTAGTATTTGAAAACAAGTCCTGCATCTGATATTCTCTTCCCCAATACCTGTACATGGAGTGTAGATAGGAGCGGTAGAGCTTTTGGGATAGTGTGCGCAGAGTTATGGATATTGGAGACCAAAAGAAAGGGAACTCAGGTGTAAATTTCTGCTCTGTGCCTCTGGCAAACATGAAAAATATTGCAGAACTCTTGCAGAGTTCTGCAAAAACTCTTGCAGAAACGTTGTTTGCTTTTTACCCATACCCTGTGGGTTATACACGTGAAAGCACTATGTGGAATATTTCTAAATTGCATATGTTTAGGAAAGCTGCAAAAGATCAAGGTAATAAAAATGCTTGTGTGGAATCTGGTATCGTGAAGACGCTTACCTGTTGATGACGGGTGGGCTGAATGGCCCTGACTTCTGTGGATACCAAGGACTCAGCCTAGTTCTTGCACTTTCTCCTGGGCATCTTGGCAATAGGGCTTATAGCTGGAAGAAGCTGTGAGGCTTTCTACAGGACAGGCCTTCGTCCTGGTAGGATGATGTAGAGAGGACTTGCTTCGATAAGACCCTTGTACTTCATTCAGTTCTTGAATGTGAGGTCACAGCCTGTCCTTCTGCACTTTACTCGCAGACATGATCAATGTAATACCGAAAATCTTTGTTTCAATGGAGTTACCTGTGTGATTCTTACAAGGCTGGGGCTTCAGCATTTTGTTTGCCTGTTTTCCAGAACTAGATTTTTTATTTCAAAGCAAGATAAATTTGTAGGGCCACAGATGCAGGATCTGGATGGTGCTGGAGAGACATTTACAACAAAAAGATTGGCAGGATCAAAGCAACAAAAAGCTAAATTTAAATCTGCATTACTTTATTCAAATGGGGTTTGAAACATTTACCAGCAGCTTTGTAATATTTCCAGCAGGCTGGTCAAAATAATAACAAGCAATGATTTCTCACAGACTTCATGTAAATAATAACAAAAAGAAACTCCTCAATTTTCGAGCATTTCTTTTTTTACCTCTTGGCAGCAGCAAACCTGCTATCTACTCTCTCACCAATAACTGGATTTTTCCCCCTTTATTCATTGTGCTGTTTCTCATTAATGATCTCTTGCTGGCTGCAGTCTTCTATTTTGAGAAAACAAGGAGCCTTAAAGGTAACTGTTTTATTAAATAGATGTAAAGTTGTGGTAGGTCAGCTTTGTGGTACCCCACACTTGACAGTCTCTCTTGACACTTCCCTCTGTGTTAAAAGTAGAATTAGTTGATATTGCGGAATAATACGGATGATGAAGAGAGGATTTTATATGAGGTGAAGTCAGGGATGTGCCTGCTCACCATGGCAAAGAAGATACTCGTTCTAGATGTTTTATGGTACGGGAAAAGGTGGTCAAGGCTGCAAGTTGACTTAGCTATGACAGACAGGCAACTTGGAGCCATTTCCAAAGTACCTTGAAGGCATTCCTTAAGAAAGATGATGGGTTTTGATGGTTTTTTTTTCTTACCTGTTTGCTGCCAAAAGAGTTGTGTAAATCTTGGCTGATTGCCTGTAGCTCTCAGGGAGACTGAGAGTGCATGTTATGAAGATCACAAGTGCATAGTTTAAGCTTGCATATTCATCTCTTTTTTGACGTGTCATGCATCCTGTACTTCTGGAATCTATCAACTGCAATTACAATAATGCAAAATGGCCCTGTGTGTTTTGTTTCTTATGATCATTTATGTACATAAAACATATGTGACTCTGCTTGGCCACCAGTACTTGTGATTTACTTATTTATTCCCTATGAAAAAGAGGAAAAATGATGGCCAGGATTCCCCAAGAAGACTTTACTAAAGCTTTTTGAAAGGCTCACTTGTAAGTGAGTGCCCATCTGGTGGTTTTTGAGTGAATCCCGAATCTCCAGGATTTGCTGATTGAACTAGTTCATTAAAATTCGGATGCACTCTTTGTGTCAGGGCTTTGGCTCCCTTTAGACACTTTACATTCACCACTATCTTATGACTCTGTCTGCTCTGCCTGTCTGCTCTTGAACTTGCCTTGAGAAACTCTAGGCAGCAGTGCCAAGTGTGCATCGTCTCGAGGAAGAGTTATATATTTTTGATTGTCTCTTTGACATGCTGTGAATATAGAAAAAGAAAATTGAGCAGTGGTTTTGAGATGCTTAGATGTTGAAGGAAACATTCTGCAGATTTATCAAAACAGTTTAGAAAAGCAGTGGGTTTTTTTCTTGATAGAACAGTTGACAAAATCATGTGCCTTTAATTCAGAGTGTGATCTAAATGGGATTACAGTAGGTCAATCTGAGACTTTGTTTAATTTTGGAACTGGGATTTTGTTCTCTGGGTATTAACAACATCCTGGTCAGTTCAGGTGGTATCTGTGAGGCTCACCTGCACAGAATGTCCTGCACAGAGTAAAGAAGAGGGAAGAATTAGAGCCATTTCTTGTACAAAGAAAGTTATCCACTAGGTGCCAAGAGATGAGCTGCGCAGAGCACATCTACCAGCTGTTGTTGGGGTAATACAATAGATAAGTGAATCAGGACAGGTGGTGACCCTGGCTCAGGTTTTAAATGGAATTTAGGCATCATTTAAAGTTGTGAAGTCCAAGTGACTCCCGGGTCTGTCTGGTTTTGGAGCTGGCTTATACTTCTGAATGCAAAGCACATGTCTATGCCATGCAAAAGGAGGTGGTGAAAAGATGTTTGAGTTAACAGAGATGGTGCTGGAAAGGGAAAATATGTAGCTGCTTTAGTGTGGTGCTATAGCAGATCATGCAGGACCTGCTAAATCGCTGTATGGATGCAGCTATGCTGGCTCTTGGGTGTTACTCTGTGGAGCTGGGCTGTGTGGAGGTCTCTCTTTGAGGTGGTGCTACCTCAGATGTTTTGAGCTTCAACGTGGCTATTGCTCTGGTTTTCCTAAACGCTTCTGAAAAATAATGTTCCTGTTCCTATGTGGTTTAGAGCTTGCAATACCATCAGAAGCAACTCTTGTGTATTTTATAATCTGGGCCAAGTGATCTTTCCATTTGGGGAACTCGACCTTTTAACATGTTTTTAACTTGGGGACCAAAATGAGTCAGAAAATATTTCTTTGCTGTGTAATTTGCTGAATAGTCCTTGTCGTTGGGATTTTTAAATGTTGTTCACTTTTAAATGTAATCTTACTGGAAGAGGCTATTCTATTCCAGGAATAAATTACTCTCAAAGGACAGTGACTGTTATTGTTTCCACCATTACCTTCATATGATGGAGGATAGAAGCTACGTTTTAACCATAAAATGGGGAATTAATTTTTATATTCTGTTGAGTTTTTTTCTCACATAAGAGTATTGATCTTGAGATAACTAGCCCACTGTAAAACCAAGCAAACCAGAAAATCACTCCTTTTTTTTCTATCAAAAAAAAAAAGAAAAAAGAAAAATCCCCCCTCCTCATCAGCAGTGTGATAACAGTTTAAATGTCTGACTGTCATTATGCATACTGAGATAAACAAGCCATGCTGCTTCTCTCTTACTCATCTCAATGTAAAATCCTATTTTTGACATAGCAAAAGATAGATTTTACTGTTATTATTCTCTTTACTTCAGGGAGAGCCTCTGGTCATGCGGGGTGTGGGAGGGTGTTTCAGTGACTCTATATAAGGGGACATACTCAATACAGCACATACAGTTTTGGGACAGATATAGGATTGTCTACTATTTTTTAGGCCAGCCTGATTGCCCACTAGTATTTCCATCCTTGAAGATCCCTGGCAGGCTGAATTCAACTGTAGTAATGCCAAAGCCCAGAATGACTCAATCAGGCAGAAGCAGAACGTGGGTGCAAACTGCTTTAGGAAGTACTGTGTGAAAACAGATGGCACCAGACGTTGATAGGAAGGTCTAAGGAAATCAAAATGGGTAACTGCATATGGAGCCTACCTGAATGATACGCTCGGTGTGTGCAAATTTGAGGCTAGTGGCACTCTGTTTGGCTTTGGAGTTAATGGACCGCTTGAATTAGGCGTGCGTGTGTGATTTGCTTAGCGTGCAGAAGTAAATTTGAGTCAGAGGAAGGATGTTTAGATGGGAAATGGAGTTCACAGTCAAGCTTAATTGCTCACGTGTAACCACCTACAACATAGATCTAAGAGGACCCGCCAATCCTCGGGTGTATTGTGAGGGTGAGAACAGATGAACACTCTGACAGGGCTTGTTACAAGAGGATTAAACCTTTTATTATTATTATTATTATTTTACACACCACATTATTCTCAGCCTTCACTTGTGCTCATGCTATCTGTCTTGTTACTGCATTTGTCTCTGAATTTTCATTTAAAATGTCTTCACGGTTCAAAATGAAACTGTCACAGTTTTCTCCATTTCACCTAGTTTTGATGTGAAACTGCGCATTTCTCATGGCCCTTTAGATGACAAAGCTCTGCTCGAGGCTGGGCCCCAGTTGACGGAATAGTTATGCAAACATTAGCAAATTTTCCCTTGAGCTAAGTTTCACATTTGCGATGAAACCTGAACTCAGGCAGATTTTGTGTGGTTTTCATTGCAAACATGTAGGCAATGCAAGAAAGCTGTGCGTTTTCCTGTCTGCTCTCTGGAATGATCTAATTTTTCATTTTTCTCAAGCCTCCTGTGTTAATCCCATAGCAGAGTCATCATTAGTTTGCAGTTTAATATCTCCATGTTAGCCAGATAGTGTTTGCTGTAATTCTGCAAGGCATTTTTAGTAATTTGAGCAATTAGAGTTTGACTGGTGGTTTGCACGTTAAGATTTTACCCAGTGCATGAAAAAGTCTCCTTTTTCTTCTTGGCATAGTCTGAAAACCCAAATGTACTTTTGTTTGTTTGTTTACAAGCGTGTGTCATTTGGAACAGAAGGCCAGCCGATTAGTGTGAATGTCTAGTCCCCTTCTGCCAGATTTTATATTTGGGCCGGAGTGGCGGGATGGCTGTTGTTTTTGTAGATTGGCAAGAAGTGTAATTACCCAGAGCCCTTCCACCCGCTTATGGCACACTTGGAGTGTTTAGTGCTGCGCTTTCCAGTCCACGGAAATCTGCCCTCGGTGCACTGCCAGCTCTGAGCAATGCTAATCAAACTTCTGTCACCGGCAATAATTCTCAAGAGTTCCCCTTCTACCTAGAATTCCCCAGTTGTATGATGTACATAATAGGCAAAGTCTAGGTTGTTCTTCGTAGTTTTGGGGTTGTTTTTTTCATTTGGAAAAGGATTTTTGTTTTCTGCTCCATTCGAGTTCCTTTTCCACCAGTAAAGAA
This sequence comes from Baryphthengus martii, assembly GCA_013396935.1. Classification (NCBI taxonomy): domain Eukaryota; kingdom Metazoa; phylum Chordata; class Aves; order Coraciiformes; family Momotidae; genus Baryphthengus; species Baryphthengus martii. Next base: position 70,138 of record VWZK01003188.1, read on the forward strand.
AAAATAATTGCTTATCCATCTTAACAGCCTAGTGGAAATCCTGCACCTTTCCCCCTCTTCCCTCCCTCCATAAGCACAAAAAAGAGTACTTGTAAACTAGCACGTGAGTCGGTAATCTTGATTTATTGAGCTGAGATACCTCTGCCTGTATGTGATTAGAGGCAAATTAGAAATTATTGTTGGCGCTAGTTTGCAGCCCCAGATGATAAAGCTTTGAACAGAAAATGGACTAGAAAAGTTTGCAGCTGTGCTGAAGCTGCAGAAGCTGTGGCTGTTCCTACCTATGCTCTCTGAAAGGCTCTCCCCCTTCAGTGAGGTTTGAAGCAAGCGGTGTGTGCGCCCATAGTGACTTCCAGGCAGCGTCTAATCCGTTAGCTTAAATTCCTAGTGGAAGTGGTGCATTTATGCTGAAGCACAGGAGTTAGCAATGAAGTGGGCAAGCTCCAGACAGTTTTCTTTTACAGGTCTTGCTGTGGTAAGGGAGTTACCTTGTGCAGAGGGATATGCTGGGAGACTGAGGTTTCTGTCTGGCCCTTAAAAACGACTGAACTGAAATTACTGGAGTAATTACTGAAGTAAATTACTGAAGTACTAGTTATATAGCAGGACAGCTAATAACGCATTAGTCTCTGAATTATTTTATCCCTTGCTCGCTGTGGATATATCATAGAAACACAGGAGCTGTGATTCCCCAAATCTGGCTATTTGCATCTTGGTACCCAAGGGGCAATGAATATCCAGTGCTTTCCAGCAAAAAAAAAAAAATTCTTTATGAGCAACTGTTCATTGCACAATGGAGTATAGAGGGTACAAATTAGACCAGCTGTTGAAGGGAATCAGTTTGTGTCCTGATGCATAGTATTTAGAGATTTATTTAGATACAAAATTGTCCTGCTCTTTTTATTTATAATATATATAACATTACTAATGCTTAAATGCTTTAAGGAGTTCTCATTCATTCAAGCATGTGGATGGGGAGCCCTAAGTGGGGATTTTATTGGTTATCCCTATGCTCCTAGGGGTAGAAACAGGGCTATTTGGACTGGGAGGAAAACAAAGCCCACAAGACAAGATCCTTTACAAACTTACAGACATTATTCTTATTTTCCAATGCAGTACAACTAAATATTATTGTTTTGCTAGTATTGTTTTGTTACTTCACTCCTCTTCCTCCCTTGTCCTTACAGCTAAATGACCTTTCTCTGTCCCGAGTCACGTGAATATGGTTAATCTTTGAAAGTCCATGTGATGAAGGAGACAGAAGGCATCACAGTGATGAAGCTATAGATTTAAAGTTATTTTTAAGCATGCAACCAAAGCATACAAATACATACATTTAAGCTTATTATAGCTCAGTGTGGACACGTGATTTTGTACAGTGGCTTCTGCCCAAACATTTTACCTTGTACGTTAGCTCATCAAAGAGGAATAGTCAGGCACCATGTCCCAAGAGAAAAAAAAAAAAAAAGAATAAAGAAAATTCAAGTGCTTAGGTGAAGCAGCATGCAATGTTAAGGTAAGACGTAGAGGTAAGAAAATCCTGTAAAACGATGGAAAAGCTTGTTTATTGGTATTCACGGAGAAAAGCACAACAGGCCGCACTGTGCTAGCAAAATACAGGTAGGTACTTGGGTTGTAGCTGTTTAATGAAAACCTGATTATGCCTTTTTATCCATCTGCCCTCCAGCTTGGCCATGCAGACATGGTGTGAACCGTGACATGCAGCGGATGTCACTGCAAGCACATGGGCTCTTAAACTTTCCTTCAAGTCTAGAGCCTTGTTCATTTTTAAAGTCTGCGGTCAGTGACAGCTAATGGCATTGGGAAAGTGGGGCTCTAGCATTTGCCAGGTTTTCTTGTTCAGTTCAGAAAGTCTTTCTGTTAGGGTACCTAGTGCTTTTTCTGCATATATTCTTACAAGTTTTGCAATCTGCTGTGAGTTCTTAAAATGACTTGTAATTTTGTAATTTTTATGTAGTCCCACACTTGTGTCCCTAGACTTGAGTTGAAGTTCGTACACCTCCACTGAATGACACAAGCTGGACGCAATTGCTGTCTGCAGTTTTTCTCCTGTAGGTTTTTTCTTTAGCTGCTCAAATACTGGGTGAACTTCAGCTCTGGATAGTTTGTTAATGTTTAATGGAGTTCAAAGGTGTCTGGTGCAAAGACGTTTGCTCGCAGTGTAGTTTTGTTTCTACAAGAATTACAGATGAAAGACATTCTAACGCTTGCGGGATATTTAATGTTTCAGATTAGTATTATTAGCTCAATTTACTTTGGGTTCATCAAGTCACTTGCTTTCCGTGAATCTCTTTTCCTGCCTCCTTATACGCACCCATTGGCTCCTATGGATTTTTATCTGACTTCCCCCCCACCCCCCCCCTTTTCATCTGTATAAATTTTAGCTATTTCTTTACTGCTTAAATCAGAGTTTCCCTTGATTTAATATAGTAAACAAAACCAAGGACAACATGGAAAACATCTGAAAAGATTAATGCCAGCTGCAATCATGTCAGCAGTGGAGTTTATATTTGGAGGGGAAGCCTGCTGGAGAGGAGGTGAAGAGTTCAGAGTGGGATTCAACCTGAGTGCTTGCATCTGAGTGAGGAAGGATCGCTGCAAGAATTGAGCTGGCCTTCCCAGCTCATGAATATGGTGCTGCTTTCAGTCTGTTAACAGGGCTTTCACCTCTGCAGCCTTAGAAAAGCTGTTTGGAAAGAGGAAGATGCATCGACACCCATCCTTTTGCTAAGAAGCCACAAGTTCAGACAAAAGGAGGTTTGATGCTCTCTATTCTTGCGAGTTATCCGGCATAAACCTGAACTCTTAATTCTTAAATCTTCCACAAGCCTCTGTACTTACCGTTTTACTGTCTTGATACTTACATGTCCCCTTTTAATGTGTGTTGATTGCTCACCCCAAAATTCATGGCTTTATTCCTACAGTTCTCAAGTCATGGAAGGGGAACTATTTATGGATCCCCATGTTACAGATGGAACATTGACACTGACAGAGCGATCACAAAGCAAAATTCCAACAGAGCAAGAACAGAGGAAGCCTCTGTTGAGTTTTGATAGAAACGCAGCTGAAATGTTACCCTTTAATAGGTTTTGAATGCAACTATCTTATTGGTAGGCTTTGTTGCAATATTTCCACAACTTTTTGCTTATCATTTCAGGAGAAAAAGAAAATCCAAGGCTTTTTTTCAAACATTACACTACGTCTGCTCCTTGCACAGCAAGCACAAAAAGAAAGCTTTTAAAATACAGTTAAATGCACATAGTCAAGCATTTGTGAAAAGGTCTTGTTTAATATATTTTTGAAAAAAAAAAAAAATCTGTTGGTGGGGGGATGTTCTTTCCCGAATATTGTTTGCAGTAATATAGTGATGAAAGGGAAGATTAGAAGTTCCAGTTAGTGTAAAACTCGAAACCCTGAAGTAATAGTTTTGTAATATTATGATCAGAAAGATAAAATCATAGCTGCCTGTCTGTTAGCACTGCAGCTAGTCTAGCTTCTGGAAACTGGAAACTAAAGCCCTTACCTCAAATGATGCCATTTATTAGCTGAAGGAAGAGAAAACTTTAAAAAGATGACCTGGAAGCAGTATAAATAAGCATTTTTTTATTATTATTTTAATTTTGCATGTAGAGAGACTGGGATGAACAGGTGTTACGCCTAAAAAGATGAAGAAAAAAGCTGTCTTAATTGCATCGGTATGGTTTGATGACAAAAGGCTTTATAACCACGGCAATGCCCTTTACCTCTTAAATAAGACTTTTAAAATTTCTCAAAAAATTAAACCTGAGTGGTAGCATATATATCTCAGTCAGCCAGAAGAAACAACCCTTCCTGAGGTTTCCTGGTATTCCCTCTCCACACCTCCCGAACCACCCCGTAGGAAGGCATCCTGCATTGAAGGGGTTAAGAATGCATAAGGGTGAGTCTCATAGCTGAATTTATCTTGGTAACCCAAGCTCTTCATGAATGTGGAACACTGTTACTACTGCAGCTATTCTTGTATTGGCTTCCTCACCAAGTCCTGACATGCTTTTGTCCACGCATGCTTCTTGAGTTTCACTCCAGGGGGAAGTTTGGGGGAGATCTGGTGACAAACAGGCCTCAATTCCTTGCATGCTTACTGAACCAAGTTGTTTATATTTTTCACACATCCTGCTTTTGTTATGCTGGAACTTTTATTTCCTTGTACTTTACTATACTCTTGTGTGCTAATTAAAATTGCAAATTATTTAAGAGATTACATTAGAAAGTAGAAAACGTGGGTGAGCCTTGATTTTTTTTATTTTTAATTTTTATAATTTAGCATTTAAACAAGGAGGTAGACAAAAGAAAACTGTTGCTTGTGCTCACATGAGTGCAGTGGATTGACACATTTAAACATGGACTCCTTGTGGATGACAAGTAAAGAGCTGCATTATTGTAGGGAAATATGGAAGGCTGAGCATTTTCCCTCGATTTGGCAGTTCCTGACCATCTTGGTGATCTGCCGAGGGGCAGTAAATGCATGTATGAAGACAGCAATTTCTGATCTTTATCACATGAAAAAATACTATTTTTTTCTATTTACTGTTGATACTGACTCATACCAAAACCTGATTCAGAAGATGCTGTGGACTTGGAAGGAATTTAAATTGCATTCTGCAAACTATCTCTTTATCCTGTTGATTTTCCTGCTGAAATATTCCTATACATTGGGCTAAATCCTAGCTTCTAGAAACATTTTGGATTCTGCCTAAATAAAGAACTTGTAGCTAAATTATCTTTTAATTTAGCTAGAGGACTTTGAGATGATCTGGAAAAGATATGTGTCGATGTTGCCAAAGTAGAGTTTAATACATAAAAAGAAGTATTCAGAAGTATCCAGAGAGGCTGCATATCCATTTTTGAAAACAGAATAATGATAGATACTTCCTCATCTCTCAAACTGGTTCTCTATTCAGAAGGAAAGTTGTTAACTTGCATACGCTCTCATTCTGAGAAGTGCTTTGAGGTCCGTGGGTATGAAGTGCTGGAGAGCTGTAGCATAAACTTGTTCCAAATGAGCAGAACACTTTTTTGAGCAGGAGATGATATTTTCAGTCTGCTCCCTCAAAGCTGGAATGATGTTTGCTCAACAGCTAACATGATTGTGGTGAAAGATACAAACAACACAAAAAGGGAAAGCAAGTGCCTTGATGAGCTTGGTAGTAAATACATCCAACAATGTTGCTATTATGAGGAGACTTCCTTTTTTGGGGGGGGAAAAAAAATCTACTCAGCACAACATCAGCAGAAGTTTGTTTCCTTCCCAATTTTGTGCGAGAAGAAACTTCGTCATTTATTAGGCTGTGGTCTTTTCAGTAAGCTGATACAAGCACTGCTGACTACACGCCTTACCCACCAGTATGTGGTCAAGTGTGTATTAATAAAGAGGAAAACTCTTAGTGGTCTGGCCCAAATTCTTTTGGCTCTGTAGGCACTCCTGTGCTGCCTTGTGGGAATGGGAATTGAAATATTCTGAAATCCTGATACAACTGAGTGCAGTTTTAGACTCCTATGAAAGGGGTGGGAAAGGAAGCTCTTGCTCTGCAGACAGACATCTCTGCTGATTTCTCAACAACGTGATGTTACTTGAGATCTGCTGTCAATAATAGTGTCTTTCTCAGGGTAAAATTTGGCAGATTGGTTTGAAAAATGTCCAGCAAAGGAGTGGGGAAATGCCTAAACAAAAGTGTATTTCTCAAGGGCGATCTGGGAGAGTGCCACTGATTTCCCTCTTCTGCATCTCTCTAAATTTCTCCCAGCTGAGAGTTCTTTGATGGGATGTTGCTGAGACAAGAACCTTTGGTCTGATTTGACTGGTTGCTCAGCTGGGATGGATTGCTGAAGTGCCAATTTCATGGATGGTAATCTGTGTTTCAATGGTATAAATACCAACTGATAATATCAACAAGAGTGAAAATGACATAAAAATGATTCCACCTTCTGCTCCCTAGGAGCAGAAGTCTAGCAAAAACTATGTCCCACCTGAGGTTTGTTGTTGTAATTTAAAAATGAACCATAATGACACCAGATTCCTTATTCAGTAAGATCCTAGTGGTTAATGAACGGAAGTGAAAGCTCCTCAAAGCACCCTTGTCTTGCTGTCTTTTGCTGTCTTTTGCTGTCTTTAGCTACATAGGTCAAAAGAAGAGGTCGCTCACCCTTCAGTGTCTCTGTTTGTCTAGATGAGCTTAACTGACGCTAAGGTGGTAAGGTTTGAGTGCAAAATTGTGGTGAGCTTGAGTGGACTTATTGAAAACCTCTGAGGGATTGAGCTAACCTCAGTGAGCAGGCAGGGGGGATTTCAGTGCCTCATCCCCTTTGAAATGAAAATGCTCTTGAGAGTCCTGTCCTCTGGCCTGATTTTCTCAGATTGCAGGCACCTAACAGCTGCAGTTGTGACACTGTAAAAGTTTGCTTTAAATTAGAATCTTTACTGCTCTGGAACAGCACTTTCCTGCCTTACCTGGAAAAGGACTGTGTCTCCCCTGTTCTGGAGACCATGAGCAGCTTCGTCCTCCATCATCACATATCTAAGTTTTGGAATGAATGTGAAACACACGCTGTTTAGGAAAAGGAAATTGAAGGACAGACTGGAGTGAATGAGAGTGAAGTGTGGGGACAGAAAGTTGCACCGGGAGGATGGTACACGGGCTGTTAACGTCACTGTTGTGAATGTAGGCAGGGCTTGGTCTTATTTATTTATAAGTCACTGGGACAACTAGCACGCATTTAGTACGTTGAGTGCGGTTGTTTAAGTGAGTTGTGGAATCCTAGTTGCTGCAAAGCATTTTCAAATACCCTTTGTAAGGTAAAGGGAGAAAAAATGAACCTGTGTATTAAGTAAATTCGAGAATATTTGCTATGGTACCCGATACTTTCTTCAGACTCTACATCTACAGGGAGTGATTTTCAGTAAGCTCATGTCACCCATCCTCTAAGTGCCAAGTCCTTTAGAAAATACATTGTATTAAAAAAACAATCCCCCCCCAAAAAAACCCAGCCCCTGCCCCACAAAAGAGAGCTCTTTAAAACACGCAAGCTGTTTTGTAAAACTGACTACCAAACAGTTTTCTCAAAAGCTTGATATTCAAAAAGAACGTATCTGAATCCTCTCAGCACTACAGAGCCTGAGCTTAAGAGCAGTTGGAACAAATCTTCAGGTACTGAGAATCAAAGTGGCTCTACTGACACAGACGTAGTAGTGCCAACCTGTGCCACTTTAGGATTTGTATAAAAGCAGATCCCTTTAATAGAAAGCCAAAATCATGTTCTAACTGCCTTTTTAACCCCAGGGGTTTTTTGTGATTTTTTTTTTTTTTTTCCCTTTGTTAGTTGTTTTGACCTCTTGTGGTGTAATGGTGATTGAAGAGGGGAAAAAATATTTGAAAAGAGGAAAGTAAACCAAAAACATCTATTTTGAAATTATACAAAACAGCTGACTTAGTATTGCTACATTCTTGTTTTAGAGCTAATGAACAATTTGTCTGTCCCTTATTCTGTCTTTTTTTTTTCTTTCAAAATGTTCTTTTAGTATTGCAGCTGGTGAGATCATGTAAATTCCTATAAGCCTGTCCTTTTCTGAAATGTTACACTGTGCTGTTCCATCAAGAGATAGTACTTAGATGCTGACGCAGGACTCCTCCACATATGGGACCCCTCTGCCCTTCTCTACCAGCAGGTTCTTGTTACTTTCTTCTGACACTTTTACTATTGTGAATGAGCAGAATTGGCCCATTTGGCCAGTTAAGAACTCATTAGGTGTAAAGTGGTGGGCTAACTACTACAGTCTCTCCTCTCCAAGGAAGCTGGAGGGTCTAACTGGGAAATGTTTCAGAACCAACAGCAGTTATAGAGTACTCTGCTGGCTTTCAGCTAATGTATGGTTCTGGAGCGAGTGCAGCTAGATGATGTTTGCTAAAGTAGCCCCTGTGGGTGAATATGCACAAGTCCTTTCATGGCAGCAGCTGAAACAGCTGAAGAGACTGAGCATCTCTGTATCCTGAACCAACTGCAGTGATTAACCCTGACTGAAGGCTGCACACTTCTCTCTGCTGCCAGTTGCGCTTCTCTTGATACAATTCACAATTACCAATTTCAGTCAAAGTAGCAGCTTTAGCACAGATGAACATTTGAATTGTTTAAATTAGCTGGACTTTTGAATGAAACAAGCTACTTTGCTGATCATTCCTAGCATATGCAGCAAATCTGAGGAGGCAACAGCCCTTGGCAGAAGGGCAGTAACTGGCAGTGTGTTAGAGCCTGTAGCCTCCTCAGATGGCACTACTGCAACTAGAAGAGGGTGGCTATGGACAGCCTGGGCTTTTCAGCTTCTGCCAGTGAGTTGGGGGCCTTTGTTTACTACTAGATCCTTGCCTTTGCTTCATGGGTAAGTCTAAGCGGGGATGCTGGGTAATCATTTCTCTGCTCAGTGTATTTACCAGGCTACACAAAATGCAGCAGCCCGTTCTCTTCTCTCAGAGTAAACAGATCTGGTGGAAAACCTTTCATGTGCTGCTGGCAACACCAAGCGTGTGACAACTTCTGCTACACTGGTGTGTGTGGTGTAGGGTAGAACTACAGGTACCCTGGACCAAATGTCCTCTTTCATCCTTTTCCTAGATTCTCAACCCTTTGCATTGTTGCTTGGCTTCCTAGAGAGAAGAGAAAATAATTTTTCCCCTCTTCTCCCTCCTTACCATTTATTTAGGAAAGTGCTGTAAAAGTCTTCTCCTTCCCCTGCTTCCATTCTCCCTCAAGAATGAAACTGCACTGAAAGCTTCCTCTCTTCTCTGAACAGTCTTAAAATCTCTTCCTTTCCTTTGTTAGCTGAGAGTTAACCCTTCTTCTCACTAGTGAGAAGTTACTTCAGCAGTATCCTCCTAGAAGCCTAAGGGACTTTTCTCTGAGAGTACCAAAAGAGTTTACAGTTTAAGCCTCTTAAAATCTTAGATCACTTGTTTTTGTGTTTTGCAGGGAACTACTGGAACAATAAAAATAATATGGGAGCTCTTATTTGTCATTCATCATTTGACATTTGCATTTCTTTTTCTGTCAAAAACCCTGGCCAGGCAGGCTTTAATCACATTCACGTTTGATTGCTACATCTCACAGATCCAGTAGCTGTCACACAGGTGTTAATGGAAGATTTTCTGCAGAAGGCCTTAGCAGTGGCTGAGGAAAATCTTCAGAATTTGGCCTGTTGATTCCTTCTGTTGGGAACAGCTTCCTGGATTTCTCTCCAAAACTTCCAGCCTCATTTTCCGTTTATTTAAATGAGAATTCAATTGCTAATCTTTGCAAACATTTTGACTGAAGTTGGTTGCACTGCTATTTTTTCTGGCATGATTTCTGTACAGACTAATCCGTTCTTGCTTGGGCTAGCACGATCCCCGGGGGAGTGTTCTGCAGGTTGGGATTGGTGGACGCGCGTTGTACTCGCCCAGCTCAGCTTCCCTGCCCTGGAATGCCTCTCCCCTGCAGCCAGCCTGAACAAGACCCCAGCTCCTGTGGGGAACAGAAATGTAAGTACAGCTACTGCTGTGAGATCCCCTTGACAGGAAGAGTCCTCTTCACCCGTGGTTGATCCCTCTGCAGTCCATGGAGAGCACACGAAACTGAGCAAAAGTCTCTGATCTTTCTTGTTTCTTAATCAAAACTAGCAACAAGCAAACTATTGTTGGACTGTCAGGATTTTGGTTTCAGTCTTGTTGCTTGAAAGCTCAAGTGATACACGCTCATTTCAAGTGAAATGAATTAAAATGTTCTCCCACCCATGGCACTGACACTTTTGGGATGTACGAATAAAAATTGAAAGCTAAATAAAAATTGAAATTTCTACTCCATGCACCAGAAGGAATCACAAGATTCCCTCCAGGGCAGCCTGAAGCCTGAACTTCTCTAGATAGTGTATGGAATGCCATAGCTATTTCTGTGCCTCCATGGCACATTGCAGAGTGTGTTTTGGAGTTGATAGCAATATTTTGAGACTCTTTCAGGGTTTCTCAGAAAATGTACCTTGTTAATCAGACATCTGTTAAGTAAGTTTTACTGGTGTAACTACTGCACATAAATGTACATTCAGGAATTGGAGTGAAAACCAGGATGAAAAAGAAAGCGAGTTCACTGATGGTATCCCTTAGCTAAAATAGCAGATGCATTATGCAGATCAGCTCCAAGAAGGGCAAACATGTCCAAGGTCACTGCTTCACCCTTGGCTGACTGAGTTCCTTAGGGGAATTTTGGTTTTGACAGAGTGTATTTAGTCTCTGTGAGTTGCACATCATTTCCCAGGTGCCTCTTGTTTTCTATAGTCTGGCTTGAGGCTCCGTGTTCCAAATTGCCTCTTTCATAATCAGCTTTGGCAGACTGCTGCAGAAGTATTCCATGTTTTCATGGACCCTCCACACAGAAAAAAACCCCAACTTGCTTTCCTGAAAAGAGACTGCAAATGAGAAGTGTGCTGCTTGAAATACAGATCTGCATTATCGGGGATTGACAAATTTCCGCCGAGTTTTGTTGAGATGATAAATGCATCTCTAAAAGGTCAAGAAAAGGAATAAATGTCACATTTCTAGACGGGAATCAGCTGCTGCACAATTTCTGCTTGTATTGATTATCAGCGAGAAGAATCTCAGTATAGTTTCAGAATCTGCCTTGAAGCATTGCAATAATTTTTTCCTCCGCCTCTTCCTATCTTTCTAAATAAGCTGCTTCCTGCCACCCCAGAATGGTCAGTGCCACCCTTTAATTTACAGTTAGGAATGCAGACATGAGGGAAGACGAGGGGATGAAATATGGTGTCAAGTTTGTATCTGCTCACATTTCACACACTAAGGAGACAAGCCCCTTTGGCCAGTTGCCATGGGGAATTTTCTTGCAGAAGTAAATAACTCGGAACAGAAAGAACTCAGATTCATACTACCCCAGCTGCAGAATGTCATTAAGTCTCAAAGGATGCTATGTGCATTGTGTGAAAGGAATTTTGTAATCTGGCTATAACTGCAGTTGCAAAACTATGTTTGAGTTTAAACTTTTATTTTGAACTTTTAATTATTAGCTTGTTTCTTGTGTGCTGATTAAAGCACGCATTGTCTTACGGCTTCTATTTTTAAACCTTAAAAAGGTTCAGATTAGATGTTTCAATAGCAGAGGAGTGGTTGATTTTATTTTGCCTTTTTTTGTTTCTTCCTATGCCAACTGCACTCTAATCTCCATTTCCTAATTCGCTTGAAAAGGGAATTAAAATCTACCAAGGCACTCAAAATATCATATAGATGGCTTTTTATTTAAAGTGTCATTCATTACATGACTTTTTGACCCCAATAACCTTTACAAACTTGAGGCGGCAAGTTTGTTTTTTCGTTTTAGTGGGGGTTTTTTGTGTTGTTGGAGTTTTTGTGTTGTTTATTTTTGTTTAGTGTGGTGGTGTGGGTTTTTTCCTGAAGAAGAGGAACTACAAGCACCTCCTTTCCACTAGTAGTTAGCCAGTTCTTTTCAGTCTGAGTTACGTGTGTGTGGAATCCATGAAGTTGGTCTTGGTATGCATGGGAGGAGACTCATGCAGGGGCTTCATAGTATCAGAGGACAAAATACCTTCTGTTTTGGTGAAGTTTCTTGTAGTGCTAGTACCTCAGCTCAGCTTTGGTAAAGAAATGGGGAAGATCTGTGCTTTTAGCACTGATTGCGAGTCAGCATTTGAAATAAAACCTGTTAGCTGGATAAAACAGATATCTGCTAGAAAAAGACGTTTTTTTAAGTTGCCGTTTAGTCAGTTTCTACGTCTCTGGAATAGTTCTACAATGGCACAACTTGCATTACAACTTTAAGTATTTTATTGGTTGTCTCTGCAGCAGTAGGTGCCATGAATTGCTTGGGAAAAGGCTGATGCTTGTGTAGTGGTAATTAAACCACGGATTCATACTCAGTGCATTGAGCAGCCCATGCGAGGATGTTTTAATTGAGGTGGTCTTTGAACCAACTGATTGCTANGTCATTAAACCACGGGTTCATACTCCGTGCTTTGCCTCAGTGCGTTGAGCAGCCCATGCGAGGATGTTTTAACTGAGGTGGTCTTTGAACCAACTGATTGCTAAGACTGGAGTGTCTTCAGGGTGCCTAGACAGCAGCAGGGCAGGGGATGGGTCTGCTGACCTAAGCCCAGCGACCTGTGCCCTCACAGCTCCCACGGACGTTCCTCTTGTCTTACAGAGTGGGAAGGGCTTGCTGCCAGATCTGCCTCAGATGTGTTGCGTAAGAGGAACTGAGACTTGGCCGCATTACATGCTCCCAATCTCATGTTCCCCATCTGTAATGACTTTTTGTTACCAAAAATTTCAACCTAAGCTTTATACTTCTTTGTACTTTGCGGCCGGAGGGTGAAACTCAGGCCAGGGTCTGCCAGCTCCTAGGCATCCCATGTGACTCTAAGTGGCTCTGTCAAATTTCCCTGCAACCTAGAGAAAGGGGAATGAGAAACAAAAGTACCACCTGGTTGGGAGGGAGTGCACGCGTGTGTGTCTGTTACCGTGCGTTAGCTCTCTGAGCTGCAGTTTGGTGGAACGTGTACCGAGCTGTGTGCCAGGAGACAGTACATCCTGCTCCCAGCTCTTCCCTCCAACTATTTTTGTGCTCTTCACAACTATTATTAAGCGAGACCACAGAGTATTTTTACAGTATAAGCAGAAGAGGTCTATCCTGCATTTTAGGGCTGTGATCTGTCAATAACTCATGCCAAAATATAGGTATATGTAATGTCTTTATGTAATCTGAAGAATGTGCCCTGGGATAGAAAAGGAATTTGGATGCTGTTAATGTTTTCTTCAACGTTTGATCAAACAAATTAGCTCATCATTGGATTCCAAACTCTCCTTGTTTCACTTAAAATGCTTCCTATAAAGTTGTTAAAGAGCTGAACTTCTGATAATGGGAGGACTAACTACATTTTACTCTAGTTTTGGTATGGCATAGATTGTGTGGGACATCCTAGATTGGGCACAAAGCAATGCTACTCCGAGTTGTTCTGCCTCGGCTAATAGTGCCAAGCAAGTGGAAGCCTTCTGACCTCAGTGTGGTGCATCTGACTCTCTGCTCTTCACTCTCTTGAGAGTCTCTGTGATGTCATCTTTATTAAAGCTGACAAGCCAAAATATTTCTTCTGGATCTAATTGCTGTTACTATAATACTGGACAAGAATATACTTGTAAAAATGACCATTTTTTAAGGATGCCTTTTCCCAAAATTTAAACCAGTGTTACATTTATGCCACTATCAACTTGTTTTGCTTTCTATAGAGCTTTATTCTTTATGCTTAAAACACATGACTGATTTCAGCAAGATTTGTTGAACTTTATAAAGTTAACAGTTTCTGTCCTATTTCCTACATGCACAATTAAATGTTATCACTGAATGAGAAGTCTCATACTCATTTTTGTATTCCATTTAAGCAGTATTTTGGGGGTTTGATGCCCAGTTTAAACTCTTGAAAACATTGAGTAACTGCATTTCCTAGACTTACAATTTTTAAGGGTTACATTTCAACAGGGAGATTAGGACAAGACGGTATAGGCGGCACAAGTGCAGTTTGTAACTTATGAAGGAGTCAGGTGAAAACAAGAGGGATTACACAGAGAGCGTGCTCAGGATGTGCTCCTGAGGATGGACTTGGGAACTATAACTAGGTCTGCTCTGGAGTATTTCTGTGTCTGCATTTCATGCTGTGGGAGTCTCTCTATGGAAGTTTCTTTAGCTGTTTAGATCTATGTGGCATACCTATTGAAGAAAGATTACTCCTTCCTTTTGAGAATGTTCTGGTCCAATTTCTCAAAATTTTTTTCAGTGTAAATCCAAGGTGATATCAGAGTAAGTGACAGGAAACTTTGACCTTTATTTTATTCCACATTTTTTCCTTGATCTTGGATCTTTCTGGATTGTACTCTTATTTTGTCCTAGGGATTATTGTCAATTGAAGCCCAAGGTTTTGAGGAAGAGGGAGGAAAGCAAGGAACTAAACTCTCAAAGTTATTTGAGTATGCTTTTAAAACATGGAGTAAGCACTAAGAAAAAGGAAGTGAGTGACCTATTCTATGAGACGAAGCAGACTGTAGGTTTTGAGGAGTGGAGCTGAAACGTCCAACAGCAGACAAAGTTAGTAGAAGAGCCCTATTTCCCCTTTTGATATTCACTCAACCCTTGCTAAGAAATTTTTGTGGATTTTCAGTCTGGCAGCTGATGCAGAGAGAAGATTTCCCCCACGTTTATTTAGGATGAAATTTTAAAATGTCAGGGCTGTAGGGGAAGATGTGGCTGGAGAAGAACCCTTGGGATAGCCAGCTGTGGCTGCGGGTGGTAGAGACAGCCACCGTGCCCGCAGCACCACTGACCATATGGGGCTAGGCTTGAGTGTTTCGCTCATGTCATTCAAAGTGAGTCAAATTGCTGTTGTGGTTATTTGGCTGATCTGCTTCAGCTGTTGGGTTGAGTGTGTATGTGCAGATGAATGTGTGTGGAAGTGGAGCAAGTTAGGGAGCAACTGCAGAGTGAGTCAGCTGGCAGACTGCGGGTGCAGGGGGCTGGGCTGAGCAGCAGGTAGGACTGGGCGCAGGGAGAGCAGCAGGTTGGCTGTTTAGCCTCCCAAGTTTACACAAGCGCATATGAATGGAAAAGCTGTGTCCAGAAATTTCAGGTTCCACTTTGACCTTCTTTGTAATATGGGATAAATACTGCTTCTTGTCATGACTTGGTTTTCTTCTCAAAGGAAGAAATACTCTTGGAGATGTAGGAATGTAAGGCTTTATCCATGCCTCACTCTCTCTCCATGCAGTGGTGTGGCTAGGGGCAAGGACCTTCCTCCTCAGGAAACAGACAGCTCTGCCATATGCCCTCTCCACCCCTCATACACCAGTCTCTGCTGCTTTCCATTCCAGGGCCACCCTTTTCGCTTCTTTGAATTAGGAGCAAGCCTCAGCCTCTTTGCAGAAACCCAACCTGCAGTTTCGCCAGGCTCCCCTCTTCCCTTCATCACCTCTTTAGAGCTGCTGCTGGGCTTCTGTCATCCTCGCAGGGAGAATGAGTTATTTCGTCTTCCCTGAAGTGACAGATTTGTGTTTGCCTACATACCCATAATGGTTGCTCTGGCTCTGTTCTTGTCTTGCATGCACCGCAGGACTCCTCCAGGATGAGGCTCCCCAGGCAGTGCCAGCACCATGGGTGGGCTGGAGGAGATGGATCAGGGTGGGAACGAGGAGGGCAGCTTGTGCGTTGCTAGGAAAGGTCCTGACCATGATGGGGTACAGTGTCTAAGCAGCCTGTGAGGAAAGTGTCACTTGCCAGAAGATCTTCAGCGAAGTTTTGTACTTACAGCAGTGCAATGCAGAGTCCAGAGTGCAGGGATGGGGTTTAACACTGACTTTTTCTTCCTTGGGTTGAACTGTCTGTCCTTTGCTCCTTGCAGTCTCCACTGCCAGTTTTGGGTAGGATGCCTCGAAATGGATGTTGTCAGTAAAGAGCACCTGTGTAATACTCTTACTGCACCATTGGATCCACTGAGTGACCATAGAGATTTTCCTTCAGTTGAGGAAAGCCAACACTAATTTAGGCAGTTCTTTTACTTTTGTGCTAGCATTACTCAGGATACATTTACTTGAATGACATGATACTGATTTTTTTTTTCTTTCCTCCACCAAGTTTTCTCTTTCGCTGATGTGAAAATTTTATTTGACCCTTTTGAGAAATTCCACATGGTTATTCAGAGTTGTTACACTGCTGTTGTAAGCAAAGATTTTCGATATGGTGTCTCAACATATATTTAACAACGTCCAATGATTTTGGATTGTGCATAACACTTATCACAAGTGGCTCATTATGTTGGTTGGGAAAGAAAATGTGGTAGTGGTGGCTTGCTTTTCCTGCACCCTGAGAATTAAAGGAACTGGAAATGGGCTGTCTAGATTTTGTATAACTAGTTGATGTTTTAAACATTTCTCTGTTTGTCTGGAATATGAGCTACCAGTACTTTTGTTGTTGTTGCTGTTGCTATGTTACATGCAAGTGTTTCTTGATGAAGTGACACCCTTAAAAAATCTCCACTGGTTCGAAAGATTTTGCCTTTTTTTTTATTTCTTTTTTTTTTTCCCCTCCCTCCCCTCCCTACTCCCTCCATGCACTTCCTCCCCAGGGTAAAGGGAGATTTTAGAAAATTTTTCTGTGGTAATATGTCTAGAAATGGCAACTGATTATAATGGAAGAACACAAACGGGATCTTTGATTAGGATTGCTCTGATGGATTGTAATTTTTGTGTGGCCATCTTTACGCAGATGCATCGTCCACTAGGGTACATTTTTCATCGTACATGCTGTTCTCTCCAGTGCGTGCCAAATCTCTGAAAACTCCCCCAGTTTTCACTCTGTAACAACACACCAGACCTAAGTAGATCAACTGTTAGGGAATGTTTTCATTCCTTTTGACTGTGGAGAAGTTAGTGGATTGTGTGGGTGCTTTTAACTCTTTGCCCTGGCAGTATCCCATGAGCAGCAGCCTGGGCAGCTCAGCCTCCTGCACAGCCTTAACTCTGTGATCGGCAGGCATGGGCAGGAGGAAGGAGAGGAAGCTTGTCCCGTTATCAGGAACACATTATGACTTCTGCTTTTTAACTTTCTGATGGCACAAGCAGTAGGATTTTAAGTGAGGGTGTTTGTATTTCTTTCTGTAAAATGTAAAACCCTATAAACTAGTCTGTCCTTGGTGGTGATGTTGTTAAGAGCTGCCCATTGAAATATGAGGAGTGTTGGTTAGGGTGGCTTAAAGATCTGGCTTCTGAAAATATTTCTGAATCTAGGGAGCCAAGTTTTGTCCTGGGCTACACTCACATAACCTCACTCAACTACAACATCAGTGCTGCAGGAGTGAGGAGCCTGCAAGCAGCCAGTCAGCATTGAGACAGCAGAGTGGGGCAGAAGAGGCAGAGAACCCAAACCATCTTTTCCCTCATCCACCCACTTTCCCAGCAGGGCCAGGAGCTTCTTCCATCTCATCTTCCAAAAAGCCTGGTGGTAAAAGGGACAATATTCCTGAGTATGCACGTGCCTGCTAAAAGTATTGTGTAATGCAATGAGAGGTAGCCAGGTGATCTGGGCAGCGTCATCAACACACTTTGGAGAATGAACGTGCAGGGAAAGCAAGCAGGGTGCTGACACTCTTAACACGATTGAATTTGGGGTTTTGTAGCCCTTTGAAATCCTTCTGGGCATAGGCTTTTAATTGTGACATGCTTAGGGGGAAATTAAAAGCAACTTATGGTTAGGCTGTGTTATAGGTTCAAACAGGAGATGTATCAAATACCTGGATGGAAAGTATGATTATTTTGGTTTGCAAGGCAGCCCAGATTTCAGAGAGAAATGACGTCTCAAAGCTCTAAGGCAGACACAACAGGTTTCCTGAAATAATACCAGCAGTAATCCCTTCAAACATCCCCAAGTGTATTGGCTCGCGCATGTTTTAAAATTCTTCCTCCGTTTTGTTATAAAAACTTGCATATTTCTCTCCCCTTCACCATATGAAAATCTTCTAAGAATTTTTTATGAGCTTTTGTAGACTTCAGAATAAACTCTCCTTCCCCTCCCCTTCCTTACTTTCTAATCCAATTTAGTCAGATAGTTACTTCAAATCCCTCGGAGGCCTGTAGTTTGTTCATTCTCCCACAGTGCTGAGATTTCCCTCCAGCCCAGCTGGCAGGAGTTTTTAGAAATAACAATATCTCAGGGGGAAGGAGCTGAAGCTTGAATGGGGTCTTTTGTCCAGGTCTCTATGAAGCCAGATTAATTATGCATTGCAGAACTCAGTTTAAAGCTCTGAATTAGGTCCTCATTGCAATGAAAGGAGAGCACAGGCTTGAAAACTGAAAGAATTCCCATTTCCATCAGAGGGACAGACATATAATGGCTGAAAGCAGGAAGAATTTTTGAAAATTGCAATTAAACAGTATTTTGTATTTACCACTCCGTAGCAGTTGTCTTAAGCATTTACAGAAGTGATTCTTTGACATTTTTTCACATGATCACTCCATAGGTGGCTGGACTTTGAGGATTTTCAAGTCTTTTCTGTGTTACTAGGCTACTCTTGAAAGTACTTGTGCTTTGATGAATGAGAGTGGGTTTTTTTGGCCAGCACTTACCTGAATAGAGGTCTTTAAAACCTCAGCCGTACAATTAGCAGTCAGTCAGATGATACTGATGGTACAGGAAAAAAGCAAATGGTTTTCTCCTTTACTTCTGGGGATTTTCTAAAGCTGTCTGACCCAGTGTGATGTGCAATAACAACATTTTTCTTGGTTTCCTAATGCACTTTAATTCCAGCTTGAGGAAAGTAGAACTCTTTCACGGATAATAAGTCCATAATGTTCTACAGCTGCCAAATAAAAAGTTGTCCACGGGCATTTATATTCACAAGGGCACTTTCTGTCAGGATGGGGGATTGTGTTTTGGGTAGAGGACTGGGGCCAAAAGAGGGATAAGGATAAGGAAAAGGTTAGCTATGAAACCTCTTATATTAGAAATCCTTAGTACTCTCAGATATAACCACACTGGGATAGATGGAGTGTGAGCAAAATGAACTGATTATTTTCCTTTTTATCATCTTCTCTAAATTCCATATATGGAATAATGCTCTGTAAAAGAACTATAGTATATTGAACTCTACCGTTCAATTTTAATTAATTATAAACTATAAGCATCCAAAGAGACAGCCAAATGCATACTAAGATTAGGAGTGTTTTGGGGATGAGTAAATAATTTACTGAATCGCACTAGGAAATCTACAAGTAGGAACTTCGCGTAGATTTGATACAAATATTATACAGGAGAAGCATTTTCTACAAAGCAAACACACATCTTCAGTCAAAACACTCTTTGATGTTCAGCGTTATGTGACGAACATAACAGCGTCCTCTGTTGGATGCAGTCTGTCCAACTGTCTGTCGTACTGTAAAAAAATAGTAAGTCCCTTGTTATTAGCCTGATCACAACTGGAATAACTGGCAACGTACATGAGGCTGACACAGCTCTTAGGGCAGAAGTACTTCAGATGTCCTGCTCCCAGGTCTGAGGGGTCTATGAGCTAACAGGAAAATAATCATGTGTTTGGTCAACATTTGAGGCACACAGTTCACCCTAGATTGTCGCTACGTGAGGAGCATCAAAAATTCCTTGAGAGCTGTGTCGCCCAAAAGCAATTGCTGCTCACAGGGAGTGGAGTAACGGGCACCTTTGGCAATGGTCTCCTGTGGCTTTCTGTAGAGAGGGCACAGCATCAGAGCCAAAGTGCTGTGTAACATCGGTTCCCAACTAGTGCACAGTTATGGAGAAGCTACCTCCATAGACTTCCTGGACTAATTCGGAGTCATTTGAAGTTGCTCTTTTTCATGGTGTCGGAATGGGGCTGGTTGAGAGGGAGGTAAGTGTGCTGTAACGTCTTACTAAGGCAGATCCAAGGCCAGTTTACCACATCCTTCTGGTTCTCTTCATTCCTGCATTGCTCTTTTGCAACAAGAGACGAAGAGCCTTGTTTTTATTCTCTCTGTACTTGTCCTGGAATGAACCAACTGGAGTAATTAGTACTTCCCAAGTCTTTTCCAAAACTCAAACTGAAATAAGGTTCCTGAGATTTAAAAGAAATGCCAGGGCTTCCTATCATCATTTTTGTTTGCAATCATCTATGCCAGGGAAGGGTGAAAATAGCTCCCACTGACTTGAAATGCTTTATGAACAGGGGCTGGTCCAACTCTTAATATCTTATCAGTGGGTTTTGGACCACACACCAACTCTGTCCAGGCAGTCTGTAGGAAATACCAACAAAACTCAGGTTCGCCTGATAACTTGCTCACCACAGTAGTTATAATGCTGTTCACAGGCGATCTTTTCCATGTGACTGATACTGAAATAAAACCCTAAGTTGTTTTTGAATTAATAATACATGGACAGCCAGAGCTATCCAGAGCTTTCCTCCACAAAACATCTTCTGTTATAAAGCTGAAGAGGATGGCACAGTGTACTGCAAAGTGTCAGCTTTGACCTGCCAATACAGGTGAAAAAGGCTTGCTGGGGAAATGTGCCTCTTTTTAAGGAAACCCTTTTCATTGTCTGCAACACAGCCTGCCTTGCACCACTCTGCTTGGAAGCTGCCATAGTTAAGAACTCGAGAGCCTCACTTGGAGCCAGGAGGTCTCTGGACTTCCAGGTCTGCGTCAGTGCGTCTGCAGGCTTGGCCTCAGCTTTTTGGGGCTCCCAGCCACTGGGCTGAGAGCAAAAGAAAGGATTTCCGATCTTCCAGAGACATGTGCTACTTAGAGAATCTCTGTTTGAAGGTCGGCACACAAGGGAAGCATTTCCATTGAAGCAAAAATAAATTAATCCTCCTGCCTTCAACATATAGTTAATTGAAAAATGGAGTTAATAAAAATTGCAAAGATAATAAAGTCAATGCCCAGGCTGGGAGCCTTGTGTCAGCTTTTTACCTCTGGATGTCCATTATCTGAACATTTTGGACAATCCTGTCAAAAACATTCTAATAATGTTATTGATTTAATCCATTTCCTCCTCAAACTTCAGCTCTCACATTTGGAATAGTTTTGAGTTTCTTTAGCAGAAATCAGACATTTTTTAGGGTTCTTAAATATGTTATTTAAAAAAAAAAATCCCGTCTAACTAGTTTGAATTTGTTAAATATATTTCTGTCATTCATCTCATTGTCCATTTCAAAAAAAACACACTCGTACAAAAAAACCCCAAACCCAAAATCTAAGAAATACCCCTCTAATGTCTGAAAGTGATAAGTGTAAATACTTAATATCAGTAATGTTAATATAAAGCCGAAGACAATTCTGTATGTTACAATGACATGAACTTCACACCAGGAAACCAGCATTGTCATAGTGAGTGATACCTGGTTGTCTCTGTTAGTGGGTGATAAGGAAAGATTTTAGTGATAGTTTGTTTTATCTCTCCTTTCTAAGCAAGCCTTGAAGTTATTTTCCTGAGCTGTATAGGGGCAGTTTCAGGTGACCTAAAAATGCCTAACTTTTTCTAGTTACACTATAAAATTCTGGATATTCAACACTTGGAAATCCAACGTGTCCCTATACGTGGACAGAGGGGCTTAGCTGCAGCATTCAGCAGTTTTGGCCCAAATAACCCTTGTCTCTTAGCTGGAGTATTTATTTTCACGTCAAGAACTGTGCTATTGCCACTCAAACATATATATATAAAATTTTATTTTTTTTTGTACTGTGTACATTTTTTTATGTTACTCTCACCGAACTAGTTTAGTTTCTGAATTCTGTGTATGTGCAGTTGTAAGAA
Source organism: Baryphthengus martii (assembly GCA_013396935.1). Lineage (NCBI taxonomy): Eukaryota > Metazoa > Chordata > Aves > Coraciiformes > Momotidae > Baryphthengus > Baryphthengus martii. The sequence continues at coordinate 91,531 of VWZK01003188.1, forward strand.
ATCAAATTATTACAGCTGGATACTGTGAGATCAGCCCTGTTGCTGCCCCAGCCTCCCATTTACCGTGAAAACAAACACAACTCTCTTCTCATGTCTGCCAGCAGGAAAGGGGGTGGGGAGGCAGTCAGAGAGGCAGGGGAAAGTTTTTTTTCTTCAAAAAGGAAGAAGGTCAACTATTTTGGGAAACTAAAACCACTCAGCAATTAGAAGAATTCTTTTCTCTCTGCTCAGTGATTAGAGAAGTCTGCAGGCAAGCAGTAATTGCTGCAAACAGTAGAGCCGTGCAGATGGACAAGAGGTAAATGCATTGCTTTGCCTTTGCAGAAACACGTCTTTGCACAAGATGAAGTGGATAACTCGGTGTATTTTGCTGAGCCAACAGTTAAATTAAAACCCTGAGTCTATAAATCTCTGCGCTGGATAAGGCAGTTCTTCAGGTACAGTTAGTCAGCTGATAACGCTGAAGGCAGGGACTGCGTGACTGATTTCCACCCACTGCTTCGGACATCTCTGTGGCACGTACTGTGTTTCTTAAGGCTACATCTACCTAGGACAAGGAACGAAAATTTATCTTGGAGAAATTCTTACTTGCAAGATGTAACACAATAAAAAAATTGGAATTCAAGCCATTAAAAAAAAAAAAAAAAAAGTCCAAAGCTGTCAAGTTCCTTATTTGCCTGAAGAAACTACAGAGTATCTGGTTAACGCAGCTTTGTTGTGGAGTTCTTGGGTTAGCCCTGAGCCTCCTGCCAGGGGTTCAGGTATCTCTGCACTCTTCTGACAAGCAGAGCCTCAAAGAAGTCTGTACAGAAAAATATACACATATTTCTCATGACTCTTTCCTGTGTTTGGGAGTGCCCTTCATTTTTTTTAGATTTCACCTCATGCTAATCAATAGTTAGAAACTCTAGCACAGGGTAGGATCTGAAAAGTGTATTTTTGAAATGACCTATTAAAGTCATCTGATCTTCTGCTAAAGAGTTTTCATGCAGTGAAGATTCCCTCATTTTTTTTAAAGACATTATTCCAAGGCCTGATACTTTTTGGCCAAGATTTTATTTTCTCCATACTTGCATTACTTTTCTGTGTCTACAGTTATAATTTTTTCCCTCCATTCTTGGTGCTTACACTGCAAATACTACCAGACTCCTGTTTACAGTCCTTTCTCCAAGAGCTCTTAGCCATTCTAGAAATGTGTTTAAAAAGAAAATTAAATAATAATCTATTACAAAGCATTGCTCAGCTCAGAAACTTCCCTAGTTTTCATCATATGGTTCTGGTAACCTCATGCTCAATTGACTGTAGTATTCCATGTAAGATCATATGGGAACTGTATAAAATTGGACTTTTAAAATGTCTAGTCTGCACTATCTCAAGATGCATGTGTGCGTGCAACACAAAGTTGTATTGATCTTTCCAGCTGTGTTGCAAGCTGTTGTATAACTGGCTGTCTGCAGTCACGCCTAGGTGTCCGTTGTTCTTTGTTCCTTGAGTTTTTTCATCTGATTATGGACATACGTGAGGATGTCTTCTTCTAGATGGATTCAAATGTTTGCATAGTCTTCTAGTGGCCATGCCTCTTTCTTTGTTCAATAGTATCTGTGTTAAGAATAATTTTCCACTTCTTCCACATGCTTTAGGGAGAACTACTGTACTATAAACTAATTTGGCTCTCGTTCTCTCCATGCTTTCAGTGAGGGGTTAGCCAAAATACCTAGGAAGGAGATTCGAATCACGCTGTTCAATGTACCTGTCTTGTGGTTGCCAGAAGTGGGTGCCTCAGTGTAGATGCATCCTGGCACTGTGAGTCTACAACGCCGCTAGGGAGTTCATGGCCTTTCCTTTGCCTTAGCTGGAGCTCCTCCTGCACCACTTGCCATTTTCTCAGCCACTGGAGTAAGTGTTTCCTTTCTCCATCTTGAAGATAAAATGATTCCTATTCAAAATGTACCCTAATTAAGATTCGTGCTGCCCTCTCTATTTGCCTGCCATCCCGTGCCTGTTCACTGACTTTACAGGCATTGAATGCTGTATTCAGAGGAGCACAGTGAGGAATGGCTAGCAAGAGCCCTGAGAGAAAGATCCTTCTATGATATTGGGTTTGCACAGCCTCTCAGGTCATGTCTATAATAATCATTTATTCCCAAATTTCTGATTGTTATTACCACCATTTCTACTTTAGACATGGCATTAAGCAAACCAGTCCTTTGGGTACTGATGATTTTATTACAGCATTTCCAAACTTTTTAGAGCAAGTTGTGATAATATTTGCAGCATCATTGTATTAAAAGTTATTTTTGTGTTTTATTATTTTAAATATTTTAAATACATACTATATTAGATAAAATAATATGATTTTTTTTTTCCAATTTAAAAGGTTATGTGTCATCTGTAACATTTTGCTGCAAATAGTAGCATGAAGGATAAAAAAACCTCCAAAACTTTGGGAGATCTGCTGTGTCCAGGATCTGAGATAGCTGTTTCATGTCTTTCAGGTCATTTTGAGATCACATATTCTCATTACACAGGGTTAAAATACTTCAGATGCTACAGAGAGTGGAGTGCATGTCTGTGTGTGTGTGTGCAGAGGTGGATGAGATTTTTGGCCCATACTCAGATAAATATCTCAAGTCTTTCATCTGACAATGCTTGTGCCTCTCCTGTGCTGATCACAAGATCATTAGATTATCTAGGAAGACAATTAGTGAGTCTGATACTAGCCGTAAAATTCTGTCATGTGTTGAGATCACTATGCATTTGTCAACTCCTACTTCATTAGCTTAAATTGCTGTTTCATTGGGATGCATAATTATTCCACTTCGAGTTCATGCTCTTCTTTTTCAGACGGCTCTGTAATGGGACTGCCACTAGGTAGTACTACTGGAAGGTCTTGGAGCAGATTCAGCCAAAGCTTAAAAAATGGCTATTACTATAATCCAAAACATTTATTCTTTCATTGCTCATCTGCTCTTCTCAGATGTCATCCTATGACACATCAAAAAACCCCAATGAAGCCCTCCAACAAATATTTGTTCACAGTAGGTGCATGATTCATGAGGCGTTGTTCTGCCAGCATATGGACATGTTGTTTTTGTCCTGTTTATTATTAGCCACTTGGAATCTTATAAACTTCTCTAATATTGCACTTCTTCAGTGTTTATTTTGGAGATTACAGATTTTCCTTTATTTAAGATGCTATAAACAATGTAATTTCATGAATCAGTATGCCGTAGGGACTGATATAGTTAATGTTTTTAATAAAAGTCACTGGCATCCCTGAGATGTTTCACACTAATGGTTGGAGATTTAGTGTGGGTTTTTTCTCTATGGCCTAGGACAGTCCATAGTGTAAGTCTGAGATAGCTCGATCCAAAGTGGGTGCCAATCAGTAAAGGCTGAATGAATTTCACCTATACTTGATGGTCTAAATTTGGCTTTAGATGCACATGAGTTATTTACTTACTCTTTTTTTACTTTTTTTTTTTTTTTTTGTAAATTATTAATAGAAAAAGGCCTGTGCCCAGAGGGTGATTCATCTGAACTATGTAAGCCACTCAAAATTAGGATGAGACAATTGCTCTCTGATAGTTGCTGATTTGTCTGTTAAATAGTGTCCTGGAGTCCTAGAGGAGGTGTAGAGGAGGTACCCAACTTTTACACGAGTAAAATCAGATGAGATGAATCTTGCCAACAAAGACAGCCATCACATTCAAATAAATGTACACTCTGGTACTCTGAGTACCTTCTCACACTCTAAAATGGAGTGAGATTTAAAGAGGAAGGAAATGACATATACTGCTCAAGTTCTTTTTGGCATGTATTTCTGAGAAACGTAGAAGGATTTAATGAAAGTATGACCCTGAATGAGAAAGGAGTCTTCTCTATTCAACATAAGTAGAAACACAAGAGAATCGTGTACTTCATTGACTAGCTGCCCACAATGAATATGCTTAACACAGAATGTAGAATGCATCACAAATCTTACGATAGTTTTTTATTGCTACTTTCTGAGTGTGCAGAAGCTTCAATTTAGAAAACATTCTAATGAAAACCTATTCAGAAAGCAGGACTAAAACTTTACCAGTAAATGAGAGTTTACCATGCTCCTTGCAGCGAGCCTTAACTGATAGTGCTGAGAAACTGTGAGGAGCAAACTGGTAAAAATAGCACTACAGTGCCTTCTACCAGTCGCCCAGCTTTCCTAGATCTATTGTGCATTTTGGCTGTAAGGCAAGCAGTCTGTGTTTTCTGAAACTGAGGTTGGACCTTAAGAACATGTGATCATGTTTTGGAGATTAAATTCTAAAATAAATTCTCTTCTTTCAGTAACGATTTTGAAAAGTGTCCAGGTTCCTATATCTTTACGTCTGCAGCTGAAGTCAATGGTACCAGTCAGAAAGTGCTTTATTGCAAAGGGTTAATTTCAGGACTGGGTTTTTTTCATGCTAATCTGTATGGTTACAACTTGCTTTCTTACTGGTGTCACCATCTAAGTTGGTTCCCCTCTGTTTTCCATAGCAGTATTTTAAACGTGTGGGCAGCCTCATTCTCTTCTCACTCCAGATCAATACTGAAGTGATTTCTGTTTGGTAGTAGAATCAATGTCACTAGGCTCAGGTACTTTATTATATGCCTTGTTCACATTCAGGCTAATTCAAGCATACTAGGCAAGTTCGCAAGTATAAGCTGACATTGTATTATAAATGATTATATTGCAGTAAATCAACAATTTTCAGAAAACATACTCCAGAACTGGTATTTAGGACTTGAAGAATTTGTTGGTGCTTTCCAGCGTATGCATTAATTGTGTTTGTCTGTTTTTCTTTTTCCCTGTAAAGCCAACAACATCTTTAGCAAATTGCTGTTTTGTGTAGATTCGAAGGCAATAGGCATTATTTTGCAAAGCATGTTCAACATAAATGAGTCATTAAGATTTCAAAGTTTAATATGCTGGAGGGAGAAAAGGAACCAAATTATACCAACTCTTGTAGCAATAAATACTTTGTTTTGCTTATGTTGTGATATTCAATGACTGTAAGCTATACAAATCAGAATTTCTATTCTTTGCTTATGCAGCTGCTGCTTTTACGTGTTTCATTCACAATGCTTTTGCATGAAGCAGCAAGCTGATATTTGCCGTGTTTTCTATTCGTTATTCTCGGAGCTCTAGGTTGAGATGACACAGTCTATGAACTATGTTTAAATCTGTGAACTATGTCTGATTTCTACAGGCCTAGGTCCAACATCAGGGTATCTGAAAAAATTCAAAGCATTTTAAAAGGAGGTTGGTACCATTAGCCCTATTTTATAGTTCTAAAAACTGAAGCAGGTGTTGTATAACCTTGTGTCTTATGATCAGTTAAGCAGTACTGCCTGAATTTCACCGGGAACCGATGGAAGCAGGACTCGTAAGATTTTGTAAACGGTTGTAGGATTTGAACTCTGAGTGACTGTGTGCAGTTCTTGTTGGATTTTGTTTCATTTTAAAGATACATTTTATAACTAGGAACTTGCACCACTTGGGTTCTGTTGCTCATTCTTTCATTGACTTGGGAAGATGGTCAACATTTCTGTGCCTCGGAGAGGTACAAATTAATTTCTGCTAGCTTCACTGCAAGAATTAACCAATGTTTGGAGCTGCTACAATCAAGTGAAAAGAATCTTGATTAAGACTTGTCCTTTCATGTTTAATAGCAGTAATTGTAGATGTTCCTTATATTGGTATACAGGGTGCTTTTCCTCCATGTGTACGGCTTGAGGCTTGTAAGACCACAAATTAATAGAACAGCAGTCCTTTTGAGCTTGGTCTAACTAAGAATTGAAGGCTAAATTAAAGATAAATGGTACCCAACAACTTTTCATTCCCTTCTTTTTAGGAATTATCAGTTTAAACTCTAAAGGAAGCTAGGAGGGACAAATACACAAAAAAATCCCCAAAATTTGAGCTACAATACTTGAAGAAAAAATTTCTTATACATTTAAGATAATTGAATTATTGAAAATTTAACTGTACCTGAAAGAATAATAAAACTTTCTGTTGCTGTTTTAGAAATAACTTTTATATTCTTCATCTTTCAGCTCCTTTATTTCAACAGACATGATGAAATACATTGAGATTTACATATGTATATTTTATCTGTCAATCTATCTAACTGTGCCTTGAAGGTTTCTATCAGTACACTTTTCCAGTAGCTTGTAAATCATTACTTCAACATTAAACACGTCTTTCCCAGATATCCTTGCTACAGCTATCTGGACTGAAGTGTGCTGAAAGAAATGGGAGACTGGCTGTCATGGATCAAACCTCCCAAAGATACTTTGGCCTATATTTCTTGTTTATTTAGACACGATGATATGAATTGACTTTCACTCTTCGTTAAAGAATGAGTTGTTTGTTGACTATATTAGCAACTAGCACAGTTTAACAATATTTAGAGTTTAAACCTGTATTTTAATGAGCTATTTGATAAGGGCATTTTATGCTAATGCTGACTCTTACTGCAATCTTATTTTTTTAACTTGTATTTCTTCTATTTGAATTTTACCAAGGAAGTGGATTGCTTTTGTTTACATGCTGACATATATTGACTAATATTTACACATTCACTTACTAGCATAAAAACACTGAATGCAGATTGAGAGCCATCCTGCATTATTTCCTCTTTATGTACTCTAATTTGGATACCTTAAATAATTACATGCTTTTATCTATTTTCCTGATAGATATTAATGATATTAAAGTGGCAAAGTGACTGCAAATGAAAATCCTTACACAAGTCATCCAATAATTATTTCTGTGAAAAGTTGCAGAATTTTCCTGAAAAGTGCCTCAAATTATTCCATCAGGAGTGGGATCATTTCTGGGAGGAAAATTGATCAGAAATGTAGGTCTTTTCTGACCTAATTTTGAGAGTAAAGTTATTCTGTCAATATTATAATGTGATGAATATACTTTCACTTGTAAACCCAGTATTTCTTTTGCACTTGCCAAAGAAATGAGGATTTTCCAAATGGTGAGCAAGGCAAAACAGCCTGGTTCAGAGGCACAGGAGGGGCAAAACTACATGTGTTCTGCTTTATTTTTCTTTTCTTCTGGCAAAAGCCAGTGAAGGGGTTTAGAGAAGAGAAGTCTCCTTAAGAAATAAGCAGAGATTGGTATGATGGAGTGAGGGAGAAAAGACTGAGAGAAAGCATAAAGTCCTGCCATTGGAGAGGGCTGAGACAGCTGAATCAGGGTGATACAGACTTTTCATTATCAGAAACAATTACTCAGGCAAGAACAGCATGGGACTTCGTGAAATGTTTTTGAACTTGGATTCCTGATAGGAGTGCGTTACATAACTTGTGCTTTGTGAATGCTGGCAACCGGCAACCTACAGAAAGACACAGCCAGAAGCAATGCGCTCAGCTGCTTGCTTTTTTTTTTTAAAAAAAAAAAGAAAGAAAAAACTGTGCCAAGCTTTAAACAGACAAGACAATCTTTACCCTTCCCCCTGCCTCCTCCATCAACAGAAGCCTGGTTTTCATCACACATTAATAAACAAAATCTATCATTTGACTGTGCTTCCCACAGCCTTTTGGTAGGAGTTAACAATGTTCCGAGTCAACATTGCCGTGGTGCTTGAAATGTCTTTACATGTTTGTTCACTTGAAAGAGTCGTGGCAATGAGGGTAGACAGAGGGTTTTAAGCCTCCAGTGTGTACAACCTCAGAAACTTTTGGATGGTTTTGATCGCATTTGATTTAAGAAAGATCTGTTGGGAAGCTATCACTATTGCTTTTGTCTTTCAATTTTAGAATAACTTTTTTTTTTTTTAAACGAAAAGCCCGAGTTATATATTCCACTGTCTCCTGAAGTATCATTTGCTGTTAAGGAAATACGTCTAAGTGCTGAAGAATTCTAATTAAGCAGGCTCAGCTGGAGCAAATAGCTGGAGGATTTCACAATACCGTTGTGAAATTATCAGCAGGCCCAAGAGCCAGGGAAATTCTTGAATGTTGGGGTTTTACTATGGTGGACATAGCCACTAAATCTTGCTTATTTGCTTTCAAATCAGTGGGTTTGTAGACCATGTTATTTCACAGTTGTTGTTCCTCTTTTTTACTTCCTCTTCCATCTGCCCTAAAAAAGATGCAATCTTAGCCAAAGAAGCAGATTTTTTTCCACGTTTCTAAGAGAAGTGTTTATAGGACTAAACACCATAGAATTTTGTTAGATTTGGATGGGTTATTTACGGGGAAAAGAAATGATTTATTGCCCTTGGAAGTAGAGACAATCCTGCAGAGCCCTTGAGGGGAACAACCTTGTAGGTAATTACTAAATTTGAAAATTGAACGGTGAAAGCACATATTACATTTTGCTGTAATATATCCTTCTCTGTGTAGTGTCCTCATCAGAAAACAAGTTAAAACATTTCTGTGTTGTGTAACTCTTTGATTCTCTGTTTATATGGTAAACACTTCTCTGTTTTGCTTTCCAAGGGACATAATTCCCTGCCCGCCTAATCTACTGTTGCTAACAAAAATGACAGTAACGAAGCAGGGAGGAGCAGCCTTCTCTTGCTCTTTGTTTTCACTTCGCTGGGTGAACACATGTGTTTTTCCCTCTGCCTTTTCTCTTTTCTCCTTTTCTCTTTGGGGAAAGGAAACCATTTGTATCCTGCACTGAGGAAAAGTGATTGAAAAGTGGAAGCCCATACTTTTCTCCTCAGCAAGCGGAGATCTGTTTTCAGTCTGATGTGTGGTGAAAGGAAGCTTCAGAGCTGTGGGCCGGCTGCCAGGAATGTCTGATTTCCTTTCCACCCACTCCTGTGATCCTCCCTTTTGGCAGTGATTACCGATGACCACAGCTGTCATGCTAGGTCATGGTAAGCTGTCAAGCAAGGTAGTACATGAGATGTACAAGGCCCAGTCCTTGATCTCCGCTGAAGAACAGGATCTTAAATTGAATCTGGTATGTGGCGGTGCGTGAGCATTCCGTAGCAAGCAGTGTCAGGCTGATGTCAGCTTGTTGGTCTGGTTTCTTGAGAAGGTGGGCAAGCAAGAGGCTTGCCAACAGAAAGCTTCTTCACAACTTTCCTGCAGCTACTGATATCCTGAAGCATGAGGAGGGGTTGTAATTTAGTCAGATCGGATGGTTGTCCAGGATGAGTAAGTCCTTCCAGCCATCTGAAACTGGATATAGCACTTTGGGTTGCTCTGACTCTGTGAGTATGTAATAATACAGGAGAACTCTGTAATAGATGATCAAAACAATAGCGTTCAGGTGCTTCTGCTGCCTGCAGCACTCTGTATGGGTGCCTGCCTGTCAGCATTATGGATATAGCTGAAAATCACCACAGAACTGCAGACTTCAGAAAATGATGGATACTGTTGTCAGGGGCATAACTTCTATAAATAGGACTTGCATGCTACGTAAGGTGGTATTTTGTTAAGCTTCACAAGTTCAGTGCCAAGTGCATAAATGTCTTCTGAAGTGGTAGTATTTTACTATGTTTTATACTGCTATGCTGGTTTAATAATGCACTTTTTGCTGTAGCATCTGTTCCGCTTCTAACAGAGTATTAAATAACGTGAATAAAATCCGTTAGGTGTTTGTTCTGTATGCCTTCCTCCAAAGGGGGAGGCATTTGTCATGGAATGTTTGTTTTAAAAACATATAAGAACAGGTTGCTTTCTGTTTCCCAGAGAAAAAAAGGTCAACGCTTGAGGGACAGAAGGTCGTAAATGCTGCAGTTGTACATTGTTTTTGTGGGAGTTTATTGCAGCTTTAGGCTGGCGCAGGCAAGGAACTTGCCTTCAAAATAGCCTCAGGGTATGTGGATGTAGGTGATTCTGATTTCCTTTGGTTCTTCTTTAGGATAACAGGGTCTGATCTCTGTAGTCTTGCTCCAGTTGGAGAAATGATAGCCTTAGCAAATTCCATCTGAATTTCATTTGGTATGATTTACTTCAGAACAGTAAACATAATTTCAGTTCTTTCGCTCTTTGTTCTCAGAAAACACCTATGGCCTTGTAACAAATCTCACATAAAATTAAATTTGATTTTATTACAGTCTTACACAAGGTTGGGAGAAAATTCCAGGAACCCTCTGGACAAGAGCCGATTTTTTTACAGATTTCTCCTGGCCAAACAAGGCAGCTAATAACTACTTTCACAAGGCTGGGGAATCCACAGTTACAGCTAAGAGAGGTAAAAAAAAAATGTAATAAATAAACAAGTCTGCTCACAAACCCTTCCTCAGGAAACCAGCATGGGAAGCACAGGCATTTAGAATGACAATCCAGCATGTTCTGCCAAAGAGAGACTTTCCAAAACAGCTGTAGAAATGGCTACAGTTTCCTTGAACGTTCATTTTAATAGCATTATATCCTCAGTCATTTATATATTAATCTAATTATTTTTATGCTGTCAGCTGTATCTATTGCAATTATATAAAGTTTTTGACCCACATAAGTAAATTTCAAGAAGTGAAAGATTTCAGCGAACACTACTGCCCATGAACCCAGCTACCTTCCAGCTTGCATTCATTCAGGTACAGTCAGTTTTGAGGGCTGTGACAGAAGCTCTTGTTCGGTCTCCCTCTGGGACACCACGTTTGCTTCATTTGTGCAGAAAGCTTTTCATAACTGCCCCATGTCTGGAGCACTCAGAAACGAATATGCTTTCTCTCTCATGAAGTTTTATTCCTTTGAATGCCCTCAAGAGACCAGGCAGATCTGATCTGTGAGGAGCACTGCTGACTCAGGCTGCTGCGGGAAGGCGTTGAAGGCCAGCCAAGGAAGTCTCTGACCTTCACCTTGCCACTGACCGTCACTTGGTTTTTCCTGCCTGGAAAAGAGGTGGTGGGCTGGGGTAGCTGGGAAGGAAACAGAGACCAGGACCATTGACCTCAATCTAAACACAATACAGAAAAAGACAATAAACTCCAGGAGGAAAAACACAGGAGTGATTTACCTAGGAGGAAGTGAGAATATTAAATTCTTTCAAGTAACTTCAGGAGGTGTAATAGAGGAAATCTATTGAAAACACACAGAGAAGACAGCGGTCTCTGGCCAGTGAGTCCTGTGACACATACAAGTGTTGGCTATCTACTATGTAACTGCTATTTTACAAATGAGTCAATGCCATAGGATTATTGCAATTGTGCATTCATATTGTTTTTCTGCATCTGGAAAAGTAGAAAGGTTATAAACTGTAATAAATTAATCCTAACTTACCCGTTCATCTGAATATACAGGCATGGGGCAAAATTGTAAGTCCACTTGTCCAGTGTTGACAAAGATTTTTAATGCGAGTCACAGTGACCTGTGATGAAGTTCCTCTCCTTGAAGATCTGCTTTATCCGTTTTTACCTAATACCACTACTACTTCTCCCTCTTCTCTCCTCTCCCTTATTCCATATATCCAGAAATGTCATGTTCAATACAGTGAAGAACTGTAAATACATGGATTGCCAAAAACATTGCAAGATTTTTGTCTTTTCCTTTTCTTCAGAGTTTGCCCAAGTGTGTCAGTTTGGCTTTAGGTATGTGCAAGACTTCCACTCTTAAACAAGACTTCTGCTCTTAACACTTATCTTTACCAGAGAGTGAGAAGACCTTTGTGCAGTCAAGCCTCTTTTTGAAAAGACATGGGAAAGCAGCTGAAAAGCCAGTTTGTAACAGCAGACAAGTTATAAAGAGTAACTTACAGAATCACACTGAACAGAAATTTTTTTATTCATTCATTCCAGTATTATATTATGCTGGCTTTGGTTTCCATGTACCAGAAGTGTGTCTCATAGGTTCTTAGATACAGAGATCAATTACCGTGTGTCAAGGGTAGTTCTTATACTCTAACTGTGCCTGGCCAAATGGCAGCACCTACACATGTGGCAAGGACAGAGCACCAGAGTTCATGTCCCTTAAAAGAATTGTGTCCTGTCAGATAACGGAGATTAAATAATGGAAAGTATTCTCTTCCTCTCCAATCTTTTGAGTTTGATATTTTCATAACTTTTAACCCAAACTAAATCTTCATGCATTTCAAACATGAAAAAATATAGAATTTCTGTGTTGTATAAAGTACACATTCTTTAAAAAGGAAGCTAGAAAACCACCTTTAGAATAATTCCTTCTAGAAGAAAGAGACAAAAAGAACCAGCTTATCCCTCCTCCCCCAGGCTAAATCTTAACAGCACAATTCTATAATGAAAGTGAAAATGAATTTTACTCTTTTCTCGTAATTGATTCCATATTGTCAGATAATTGTAATCCTTTTTTGTACGTGTGCCTAGGACATTGTGCTCATGTTCAGTGCTGTGAAAGAAAATCCAGTACAATTCTATTTTGCAATGATGAAAGCAGTTCTTCTTGTTTCAAGGAATATAATAAATTTTGTCAAGTCGACAGTTACGACTGAGAGTGTCCAAGTACATGACACTGGGTAAAATGGTACAGTTGTAAGCCTCTTCATTTTCTGCCCAAAGTACTCGGAGAAACAGTGTCTCCAGAATCTCCTGAGTGGCATATGGGTACAGGAAGAACATAGAGGTTTCTTACTATCGATGTGTATCGTTCCATACTTTGGCACATCTTTTCTTTATTCCCTGTGCTAATATTGTAAGTGACTGAACACATGGAAATATATCTTACCATATCAATATTTCCTTGACATTAACAACGTTGAGCAATGACATCGTAAAATAGGGAACTGAGAACAGCTTTGAAGAAGAATCACTGCTAAGCTTAACTCTCTGTTGACTGGCCAAGAATGAAAGAGGGTTTTAACATTTTGTTTATTGACTGTTCATTGTATATTATTAAGGCAACATGATGTGTTTGGGTGGCCTAGTTCTCATTCCCATAATTAAAAGAATCCCTGAGTGCAGAAGTACTTCAGGGAAAGCAACAGAATTAAATCAGTAGAGGAGATCCAATTTATGAGAATTATTGTCGCTCTCATATTTTCTCTCCAGTCCTCTTAATTTAGGAAGATTAGATATCAAATGCATAGGAATTCTGTGACAAGTACTTTAGATTCAGGCTCACTATGGATTTAAATTCACTAAGCTGTTCACTGCCCTCCAAATGTCTTTAGAGTCGAGGTAGTCTGCTGGTGCCCAGCAGGTTTGTGGAGTCTAGTGGGTGGTTAAACCTAACTTTCTAAAAATGGTCATGTCAAGTGTGATGGTAAGTCCAATTTAAAAGTCTTTGGAAAGTTCTGTATTTCTTCAGAATATAAACTTATTTTTCACTTCTGTCAGTTATTTTGATTCTGAGTTCTCATGCAAATGAACGCCAGCTAGTAGGAAATACTTCTGTAATTGCATGGTGACCTAATAAATAGGGATGATAAATTTCTAAAGCTGTTTACATTCTGATTCACAGGCCTGTAGTACTACATTTTTCTTGTTCGTTCTGGCAGCGTTTGCTATCTATGGGAATCTGCATCAGCTAATGGCAGAATTAGCTGTAGCATTGTGGCAGATGTGTCACTATATACTGGAGCTGAAGAATCATCATGATTGCAACCCTGGACCTATATTTAACAGCAGTCCCAGCATCTAGGGCATCTCAATGTTATGTGCTTGAGCAGAAAGAAAGTGTGCTGTAGATCTTTGGAAAAGTCACGTTACAACAGGCCATGTGTGCCCTACAGTAGGATTTGGGTGGATATGGGGAGAACATTTGTTTAGGAGTTTCTCTTACAAAACCGCAAATCAATATACTAAAGGAAATTTTGTATGCTGTCAGTTGCCATCTACCTCCAGTAAGAAATGTGAAGGTAGAGCTACGTGCCAAGTCTTCTAGTGTTGTTCTGTGTTTACCTTTCACACTGTGCTGGTAGAAATCTATAGCCTTAATGTGTAGTTTGCATAGTCTCAATTTACTCTGTTTTTCAAATGTTGGATGAAGAAGATAAAAGCAGAATAACCAAACACCAGAGGAAAACCAGACAGAGGATGTCAAGGGCTGAGAAGCTAACGCAGGCACACAGCTGTAGCGATGGGCTGGATACTATGTGCACAACCAGGGCTTCTAATGTTTTCATCCCTCAGAAGACTAAACCAGGGATTCTAATGTTTTCATCCTTCTTAAGACCACTGGCACTGCTGAACAAACTGCATAGAGAACATTCAGCTTTTTTTTGATTGTTCTAACTTTCTTCCTTTGGATAATCTAAATTTAAATACTCTGTGGACTCAGCTACAACAGCTTGAATTGTAAATCAGTCCTGGCTGTGCATGTAGAAGAAATCTCCTTGTGAACTGCCAACATCCCACTGCCACAAAGCAGCACTGTGACACTGGCACTTGCTGCAGGATGTTTGGTCTGCTAACAGACTGGAGAGAGGCAGGGAGTTACTGGTATACATCTGAAGAGTAATGGCTTATAAATACGTGCCATAAATAATAAATGTTTCAAGGTGATATTCTTTCTAATGAACATTTTAATGGTTTCTTTTCCCCAGTAGGGGACTCTCAGACTTCTTAACAGAGTCATAGAATGAATTCTTTCTGCTGTGTCTATCTCTCTCCATCATTTTTTTCATTTCTTCTTACCTGTCCCTTATTGCTGTCTGCCACTGCTTCACTCTGCCTCCATCTATGAGGGCAAACTTTACAGCATTTTCAAAACCTGCTGTTTGTTTACTTTGGTTGAGGTAAAGCTTGATGAGACACTAAGAAAAGTGCCTTCTCTGCCCACTGGAATGCCCTGGGTGGCAGGGAGAATGTTTCCACAACTCATCTCTGCTCCCTACACCAAGCATGAACTGGGAACAGAAGAAACAAGGCTGCTTCTGCAGTAAGGCACTGTTACAGGCTGTCCTAGTGCAATGATCAAGGTTAGCTGGATAACTTCATAAACCATCATCCAAGCCAAATTTCAGACATTTTTACATGAAAGCAATGTATCCCCAGGGCATCTATACTCTCTACATAGCTCATCTTTTTCTACAGATTCTTTGTTAGATGCAGGCTTCTTTTTTTTTCCACATTTTTTCCCTAAAATTTTGAGAGGCATTCTGTGTGATGGAAAACTACTTCATGTTCTGCTTTGCTGATCAACCAAACTCTGTAATATCAGAAAATCTGAATAGTAGTTCTCTATCAAAGTGCTTTGTGTTAAAATTCAGCCCTGCTGGGAGATTGTGCCTAGCCACCTGTAAATGGTTAAGAACTGTATTTTTAACTGGAGTTAGAAGATTTCCTAAAGGAACCTACAGTCTGGGATGGAGTCCAGATGTACATTTGAGATGGCTAAAATGGAAAGTCCTGATCTTTTATTAGGCATGCCATTCAGAGTGCAAAATGAAGTGTGAGCAAAGAAAGGATGTTGGCATGACAACAGCAAGTATAATTTAATGCAACAGGTTTTGATTCTGACCTGAGAAAGGAACTATTTGTCTTAAGAGTCAGCTTGTAGCCCATAAAAGTTTTAAAAGACAGCGACTCATCTTCACTAAAGGCCAGCAACTAGAGAGATGGATAACTCAGAGCTCTGTGGCCAACAAAAGAATCTAATTATTCTAATGGTTGTTGTTCTGGCATAGATGTGCAAAAAGGAATTGCTTTAATGATGCATCTATTGCTCACATGATAACCACCTGCAGGCAACCTCTTAAGCACAAGGTCTCTCTGTTATTTTTAATAAGGTATGTGATGTTTGTAGAACTGTAAGACATAATGAGGCTAAGTACTTTGCAGAAAAATACGCTGAGTGTCAATTACCAAGATTAAAATTTAGAGTTTAGAAATTCCCATCTCCCAAATCTATAATGAATCCACAATTATGTCCCCGCTACTTGTTACAACTATTCAAGACTGAGAGAAGAAACAAGTATGGGAAAGCAAGTTATTTTCTGGATTAGTTTATTAAGGCTAGAACTAATGGCTGATAGCTTAAATTTCACACCTAATGCCAAGTATTTGGTTTTGAAGTATATGCTCGTTTTCCTTTCAAGATTAGCTGCTCTGGATGCCTCAGAGTGGAGCTGGCTGCACAACCTACATTCAAAACATTTGACTCTCAAATTCCATCTGCTGCCACCTCATTTGTCTTCATGGGAAGAAGTAAATTTATAGGAGCAAAAGGAGGAATGAATCACCTTTTTTTTTTTTTTTTTTTTTTTTTTTTTTGACTTAGTGGAAAAATAAGAAGCAACACAGATCTTAAGAGTAACTGATATTCCAGGTTTTCCAGTTCACCCTCTAGACAAAAGATACTAGAAGTTTGGCTAAGGGTAAGGTATAATCACCCAAAATGGACAAAAGATTCTAGACATGACTCAGTCTCACCATGGAGAGGTCACCCCACTGGAAGTCAGGGCAAAGCATGGGTATCTGCATGAGCTTTGTGACCTGAGGATCCTTGTATTGTTTTCACCTTATTTTTTGCAGGTGTCTTCATAGAACAGTGGGCAAAGGAATTTGTGCTTATTAACCGGGTATGCACCGAAGGCAATAAAATCTTTCACTCTGTAGATACCTGTAAAGTAAAGCATTTCTTGTCTTCCGACACACCATACTATGCTCTCACTATAGCCAAATTTGAATAGCTCAATATATAGGCAGAAACCAAAATGGAGCCTCCTTGTTGCATTATGATTTGCTATTGTTCATAGCAATTTCTGTAGTTGAAAAAAATCGTTATAAGACACCCAAGACTTGAGTATGGTGTATTTCTAACACTGTTAACTGCTGACTGTATTTGGAATATGCATCCTAGTTAACATAGGCCTGTCTTGGCCTATAACAGTCCCTTTTTCTATGTACTTAGTGTTTTCTTTCATTTAAAAAGAAAGATGCTTATAATGTTCCAGCATGGCTGAAAGCCTTCAATACACTTAAAATGCATATTATTTGGTTCATATCCTGGTGAGAGAAGGAAGAACATGAGGTGGGGCTGCAAGCAGTCAATTTCAATGTCTTGATGCAGCATGGGTCAAGTGCATGTCATGATCTGACATCTGCTGTCGCTCTCTTATGTGGTTCTTCCTTTTCTACTCTTGATGAACCTTTTGAAGATTCTCTTGTTAATGATTTGTTTTTTCAAAAGCATCCACTTAACATACATCAGGTGGACACTACCTTTGGCTACATCGTGGTGGGATGCAGCTCAGGAATGCAGTGGCTTAACAATGCACGACAAAAATACTAAAATAATTATATTCTTTCCTTCTATTTAAAGTATACCATGTACCATTTCCTTTGGAGAAACTGAGAACTAATTATCGTCATACCACTATTTCCTCAGAGTGACTAGATTAGCAACAGGTTATAGGGGTCCAGAGTCAGGGAATTTAAGCCTTGTTACCATTTATAGTTTGTCTGTGTCCTAGAATATGCTTTCCCTTTAGTTAAGAGTGTCATTTCAAGAGATTGCCCTCAAGGGTTGGTTTGACGTGGGATTGGGGTGAGAAAAGAAGGTAGTTGCCCTGTTCCACTATAGCTGTAGACAGCTACTTAGTAAGAGGAAGCTACGTGATATTCTTATCTGTCAATTCTTTTTCATTTATCATTCAGTAGGATAGCATCTTTAGGAAGCTCGTGCAGGCCACTGCATCTCATCCCTTTACAAGTAGTCAGTAATAGGGGAAAAGAGTGAAGGGATGGTAATAAATCACCTGGTTACAATTTTCTACTTTTGCTAGTCGCTAAATTTTATTAGACAGAGACTGGAATATTAATATTGATTAATCATATCTAAATGGAAAGACATTTGTGTTATCCCCAGGACTGGTAGTTGTCATGAGATTATTTTCCTTTTGTCCTAATACTGTTCCTGACAGGACAACTCTTCCAGCTCTGGAATGGAACAGTGGGTAGACTTGAAGGCCATGTGTAATTTGAACATTTCTTAAAGACTTCAGTAGTTTTGATTTGTGATTTGAGAGATGTATTTTCTCCTGTTCAGTGTTTATTGAATTTAGAAATGCATACATGTCCATACAGTCCACAGGTGGACATGATTGGTCTCAGACTCCAGCCTCAAGTATATTTTCTCTTATTCTGTTGGTTTTTAGAAATCTTTTCCTGCTCCGGCAATTTCAGGGAGAAAAGGTTGTATTTTATTTTTTTTTTTTACATAAAGTACTTTTAATCCTCAATGAATGACATTAATGGGGGAAAAAAATCTAGCTATTGAAACTTTGGATAAATTTGCAGGAAGAGAACCCCATAAATATCTAATTCCTTGCAGAGACATCAAAAAGTAAAAACAGAAGTGAAAGGCCAGCAAAAGCCTTGTGCTATATATACAAGCCATGATTCCTTTTTTCACTTGAACAATTTAATGTAAATCTGGAATAACTCAACTTAAAATGAGATTACCTGAGAGAAAAATTGTCCCTAAATGCATTGTGAAATAATACTTTCCAACTATTTTAGCATATTTTCAAAAGTGAAGATGCTCTTCCAGCAATAACTTTTGCACAAAATCTTCTGAGAACAGGAAACTTCAGTAATGTTCTTGATCAAATACAATTAATTTCTGGAAAAAGTGAGATACAAATTGATTTTTATTCCATGTGACTCAATATGAGCAATTCATTTTTATGTTCCCCCACTCTTTTAAAGCAGACAAACCCCACACCTGGATGTAGACTGACTATAGTGACTGTTGTTAGTGGGGGTTTTGTTTTAATAGTTAT
The DNA here is from genome assembly GCA_013396935.1 of Baryphthengus martii. NCBI lineage: Eukaryota > Metazoa > Chordata > Aves > Coraciiformes > Momotidae > Baryphthengus > Baryphthengus martii. The sequence goes on from VWZK01003188.1 coordinate 110,168, forward strand.
AGACAGAGTCAAAGCAAGAGTTTGCCTTTGGTATAATGTGCATTTGTATTTCATTTTGCATAAAGTCCAATAATTTACCATCTTTATTTTCAAGAGTAATTCTGTTGGAGCCTTACATCTGCCTTCTGGTCTTCCACACAACTTGACTTCAGATAAAAAGTAGAGAGTCTCTGTTAGTAGTAAATCTGGTCAAGGATGTTATGCTACTTCATTTTTAACTGGATTTTAATTTGACAGATGTATATTTAGATAGCCTATATCATCTGACTGATGCACAAAACATGTATTCCTCCAAAGAAACCACATATCATCTGCACCTTTTCCATCTCATTTATGCACATGTACAGATAATGCTGGCTGTTCAAAAGATATCTATATGGAAAAGATGACAACAGATTTTTTTTATAATCACAACAGGGCATGACTGAAGCAAATCAAGAATGCTTCAAAGACTGCGTGCCAGACCTCCTTGACAAGAGCAGGTGGTTGAAGAGTCAACAATATGACATAAGTGCTTTGAGTGTGATTCGAATGAGCATAATTGATTCACTACCACATGATATCCATATACTTTGTGGGGGCCTTTTTTCCAACGAATACTTCATTGAGACATAAATCAGCTTTGGGGGATGTTTCTTCTAATGCTGATCAATGAGATACATCATGTATGTGTGAGATGCATGGTTCTATGCTTACACAAGACCTCTTACAGATGCTGTCTTCTTTAATGGTGGATTTTTGAAGAATATATTTTGATGAAAAACAATTCAAAAATCCTTTTGATTTTTGCATAAAATTAATTTGCATGGTATTGTGTGCTGGTAGTTGATTGTCAGTGGCATACGTGACCACAAAACCACCAAAATCTCAAAGAAAAAATTGTGCGCTGAAAAGTCCTAAACATTTCTAAGTAACTAGAGCATAGCATGGAGGGAGGGAACAGTTAATGATTTGTCAAGAGTAAACTACGAAAAAGCAAACTAACTTTCTGCTATGATGATGCAACGGGTCCGCAGATATAGGGGACAGACTAAATCTCCTGCTCCTACAATACTTAGGTTTTGGCACTCTCTTGAGTGATAGTCTCACCGGAAAGCTAAGGAAACATAATCTTGAGAATAAATGCAAATCTGAATGAAAAGTGAAATTCAGATAATAATTATCTAATTTTATTGTTTAACTGAAATATACTGAGAAATTTCTATAGGGAGTTTTTCATTAAATGTTGTTAAATACTCTCATGAATGATCTGAATGAGGGAATAATATTATATGCAGTAAATTTGCATATGACAGGAGATGGGGGGATTCTGAACATGTGGAAAGCATAATTAGAATCCCAAATGATCTTGACAAATTAGAGAGATCATCTGAAAAAAACAGGATTAAGTTCAATAGGGACCAGTGCAAAGTGTTAGGCAGAAATAATCAATTGCACAAATACAGGATGGGGTAACACAATAGACAGCAGTTTTCTGGCAAAGATCTGGGAATGAAAGTGAATCAAATTAAATATGAGTTGATGAATTATTAAAAAGCTAAGTGACCAGCTAGTATGTATACGAAGACCAGATTGCAGCCTGCAGAAGTAATCTTCTAGTATTTTATACTGGTAAGGACTCAGCTTGGAGCACTGTAGCCAAAGAAAACTTGAAAAACATTAAGAGTTATTAAGCACTCAAAAAGAAGATGGAAGGGTCAGCACAATAATTAAGATGAAAAAAAACCCCACTGTTGTAAAGAGAAAAGGAGTAATGTGTCCTTTTTGTTCATGGCAGACATAATAAGAAATAACAAGCTAAATTACACCAGAGGAGAGTCAGAATAGTTATTAGGAAAATCTTTCTAAACATAAACATAGCGAAGCCTGGGGAGGTGGTGAAGTCACCATCATTAAGAACATACATCTGTCACAAGTGACACAAATATTGATTCTGCCTTGGGGACAAACCACATGACCTTTCCAGCTCTGCTTCCTATAATTTTATATCAAGACAGGAATAGGTTTTGCAACTCTTTGTATCTGGAGTAGCACCTAATTCCATAAGGAGATTTATTGAATCGCAGGAAAAATTCGTAGTCAACAAGAGCAATACTTATTATTCACATGCAAGAACTAGATTTGGTGAAGTTATTGCTTAGCATTTTTGCCCCATGAATTCTTTTGTTAAACTTATATTGACTTGTACCCGGGAGTATTTTAAGATCAATATTTCAGGTTAGTACAATATCTGAAGTGATTTGGTCTACTTAGGGAATAGGAGTGAATATTCAGTAAAATTAATTCTTGTTGAGTGGCCCATGGAAAGTTTTGGGGAAAGGAAGATGACTGGCTCTTGCCACCTTTATGTATACTCCTGCTGTTTCAAGCTGCAGTTGTCTCAAGAGCTGACGGCTGTGAGAGACCGACACAGAACGCTGTGTACTTTGGTATTGTGCACCGTGTCCATAACCTGAGCCTCATCATTGCTCCCAGCAGAAAGGGAGAAATGAGTTGCATAAAGCCAGTGCACTGACTTTTTATCACCTGGGCTTTGTCTTCAGTTTTCACTCTAGGGCATCTTTTGCGCAATGCAATCGAGCTGTCCAAGGGGCCATGGGATGAACAGTATCAATTTCATTCTGGTGTCTATCTGAAGTTCTCTCCTCTGATAGGAACTTGATGTTCTGAAGCGTTACCTGAGCACTGCTCTCAGTTGTTTGTTTAGGCTGGCGATGAAATGCTTAAAGGACATAGCGATGCAGAAATATTTGCCCAATCCAAAAATATATGTATATTTCTGAATATTTAGGGAAGCTTGTGAAACTCTCCATACCTTTCGGCTCTTTGAAGTCGATGGTAACTCTTTCTGTGCGCTGCTTCCTTCCAGCTTTCTGTACCACAGGGTACCAAATTACTATAGCAGAGATTGGGAAACCTCTGTTTAGCAGATCTAGTTTACGGTTGTGCTAAAAATAGGGGAGAAATGTGTAACTCATTTCAAGAACAATTTCTTCACTGAGATCACAGGATCATTTAAAGCTGTCCAAACACTTAAGAGTGAGTGTCCAGATAGTCTGGATTTTTTTTATTTTTTTTTTTCAGGAAATTTGGAAGTGGGACAGCTTACTCACTGTAGATGATTCATATCTTTATATCCCAAATTGAAGTGGTTCACCACACCGTGGTCGCAGCTCTGGAGGCATCAGGTGATCATCAGACATCACTGCTGCCTGTAAGACTGATTGATTTTTCCAACTTTCCAGAGTTTTCAAAACTTACTAACCTCTCCCCTCAAACCCAAACAATTTAGGGTCAAGAACAAGCATTAGGAAACTATTTATGAAATAATTAATATACTATATTCCCCAAAAGACAAAGCTCTTAAAACCAGAGCTCTGGGGACTCAAGTGCAGAGATACTGCCCTTCTCATGCACTCTTAAAGCGCTTTTCCATGCTCCCTTGCAAAGGTTTTATCTTTTCCAGTTTTAAATCTTTTTGTCTAGACAGCAGTAAGTAACTGGCATATCTTTCAGTTAAGAATGGTATGGTTAAGTCTTTCAGATAAATATAGCTGGATATTTAAATACAAAAATAAATGTCTAAAGCTCTACTTATTAGTAGCATCTGTCTCGTGCTTGATGTGTACTTCTCAGAAATATTCTAATACCTACAGAGGCTATATTTAAGCAACCTTGCTTCTGCTTTGGTGATCACATGTCATGCGCTGCCTATATTGTTGATTTTGTTGCTAAGCCCCGCTGTGAGTTCTAGTTTCCAATGTTTCAGGTTACATGTTTAAACCTGGCCTTCCAACTGTTTCACACTATCCTGCGTGTCCCCATCTACTAAAGCTGATACTCTGGAGGCCCTCTCTTTCCACACTAGTCCACATTGGCATGAAAAATTGAGTGGAAGGAGTAGTTAGGATTACAGATTTTTTGTTTATGATAGTTGTTAACTTTCCACTTTGGAAATGTCACCAGCAGCAAGCTGTAGGAAGCACACATTGGCTGTATGTGGTTGGCACATCAGCCTCTGCCACTTTCCCCCTCTCCCTGAGAACTGTACCCCTTAAGGAACAAAATCTAGAATATGCAATGAACCTGGCAGACATCAAAGCTGAGAAGCTAAAGAGTACTAGAGAGAAAAAAAAAACATCTGCTTTAAAACTCTTTCCCATAAGCCTTCGATTTGACATTTTTCATTAGGACAGATAAGGAAAAATTTGATCTTATGGACACTTCTTTGGACGATTATATTTAGGCCCACTTGTGTTACTGGTAGAGAGCTCTCTGTACACCTGTGAGGTTTCAAGTAACTCATAATATAAGGCGCCAGTGACTTCCAGTGGGACTTGGGCTATCCCAGTGAAGTTGTGTGCATGATGACATTATCAGTCAGCATGATAGGACTTCACTTCTGCAAGTAGAAACCCCTCATGCACTGTGTTAATGGAAATTATACCTCCATGCCAAGAAACTTCACGTTACTCCATCAGGCACGACTCCGTTCCTCTAACTCTCTCTGAATACTTTCTGTACGTGGCTATGAGTAGTTCATATTTCTTCCGTGAAATAGCTCTTAAGTCTGTATAAATGTTTTGATGCATTGTAAATTTTTGTGGCAACATGTTGTTACTCCTTTGATTAGGGCAGCCACCCTTGTTTGTTTTTATATTTAGAGCAAAGAAATGCAAACATCCTTACCATCAAGAAGGCTAGGTGGGGTAGTACTGAAGGTTGGTTGTTTTTAATCTCCGCACTGCCTGTATTCTAAGCTTATGTTTGTGTGTGCCTATTTTGCCCTCTAGTCCAGCAGAAACTGCTGTTTTTCGGGATGTAATAGAAACTATTTGCTGCAGGTTTGCGTTTGTGGGGTGAAGGACAGAGGAGAGAGAGAGGAAAAATCCAATCTGAACAAATCCGTACGCTGAGGTTGACTTTACCTTAGAAAAGTTGCTTGGTTTTTCATACCCCTACACCGGTTCATTGATCTACATGCCAAAAAGAGCTGGTTGGTTTTGATTTACAGATTCTACATTGTTCGGGAGATTATAGTCTAATTCTCCTTCTGCTGTGACTAGTCAGGGCATGAACTGCAATCGTAATGATAGGCACTCTGTTTCTGGATTTTAGCATGCCAAGCAAGGAAGTCACTTCAAAGTAAAGCTGAAACACGTGAAGAAGAAGAAGTTGTGGGGGGGAAAGTACAAGGAGGAGGAAATTAGATTGACCTTGGCTTATTAAAGAGCAGTGTACACTGATGAATCAGTGAATTTAGGTGCCACTAAAAAGGAGAGTATGGGATGAAAATGATATCTGGCTTTTGTTAATAGAGGTGGTGAGAAATAGCAAATATAAGAAAAAGGTAACTTGGAAAAGGGATTCATTTGAATGGGAAAATGTTTTGTTGTCAGTGATTGTTGGTAGTATTTGTCTTGGAGTTGTGGTCAGGGTCTGCTTTGAGATGAGAGCACAGGGAGAAGCCACACTGCACTTTTCACTCTGCATGGGTCTAATAAAAGATTCTCTGTCTTCAGTGGTTCGCAGCTCCCACAGGGGTGGGTTAAAGGGAGTTCTCATTTACAGAGAGCATTTAGGGCAGAAGCTTAACTGCAGCGCTTTGAAAATGTACTTGAAATTTCCTGGTAAATTGCAGTTTGTGAATCTGTGGAGCTGCTTTAGACATTTTAGTTTCATTCAGAGTTTTTCTGTTTGTTGTTGGGTTTTTGTTTGTGGGTTGTTTTTTTTTTTTTTTCTTTTCTACCTCTAAACTCTTCTCAAGGCTAGTCTGAGATCTTAAAAGGCACTGTAATTTAGACCTTTGCATTTTAATAGCTTTTGACTCTTTCTAATCTCTTACCTTCATCCCACTCCATTTGCTACTACAGCATAAATGAAGTACAACAAGCCCTTGGTGGGAACTCTGGATATTTCTTTCTAATAGACAACTTATTTTCTATATTTTGCCTCTTTGCAGCCAAACATGATCCTCTTTCCTTTGATATTTTAAATTATTTCCTTAATTGATTCTGGGACTAATTTTTGGGTCGTTACTTGCTCAAGAGTAGTCTATTGTGTGCTCTAATGACAAAATTTGAGCAGATTACTCTTGATAGTATTTGCTTCTATCTAAAACAGACAAGTGTCTTTGTGAGGGGTGAGTTTCTGACACAATATTTACCACTATAAATTTAAAAGTTGCTTTCTGTGCATTTTCTTCAGTAGTCAATTAAGATTCTTTCTCTGGGTTTCAGTCAGTAAGTTTGCTCATTAGAGTGTTTTTATGTAACCACTTTTTGATTGAGACATCTGTGGAAAAGTGACTCTGAAAAAGCAATATCTAAGGGCAAGGTTAACAAGTTAAAACAAACATTAAACTTTAAAAGATTTCCCTTTGTGAAGCTTTAAGGCTGTCCTAGGTGTAAAATAATTTAGACCTTGTTTCATCTTCATTCTGGAACCACTTCAGTTTGGGGACTACACAGAGATTTAAATTTAGGTATGTGCCTCAGCCCTGCTGAATCAACCCAATGTTATTTTGCTCACCCAGAGATCTACTTCCTTTAGTAGTTTAGTTTATAACTTGAATATTAATGTATATCAAGAAAGCCAAATTTCTTAGGGGTAGCTTGATTTAATCTCAAAGCCAAAACGCTTCCAAATGGATACACTTACATCCCATCTGCCCATTCCTTACTCCCTGGCAGTGAAGAATTTGTGACAAAACAAAGATTTCTCTGACACTGTCATTGCAGAGTCCCTTTCTTCCAGATCCTCTCCTCTACCCTTCAGTTTTGGATTCAGGGGTCAGAGAGGTTCAGTTTGGGTACTGACAACGTTGTCACTATTTTGGAAAGAAAAATGCTGACTGAAAACATGTAACCTTTTTTTCTCCCATTTTGCACAGAAAGTGCCCCCGCAAGTAATAATAGATGGATGGCACTGTGGTGCCAAAATAAGTGCTATCAAAAGCATGGTAGCTTTAAAATAGTAGAAGTATGTGAAAGGCTGTTTAATCTTTTACCTGCTGTATATGATATAATAGCATTGCTATATGTTGAGCAGCCACCTGGGATTTTATATATCTGAGAGTCGGTGCATTCTGAAATTTAATCCTCATGAAATATTTGACATTCTGAATAGGATAATTGACACAGGGACACTAATTAGGGAGTTGTAATTCAGGAGGTTCTGATCAAGTACTTTATACTGGCATGTATATTGTCCCCCTGGTAACAGCGTTAATGGTGCTTAGACATGTGCATCAGCAAAAGAAAGCATACCCCTGGGAGCTCTGGAAATCAATCTCCTATGTAATACCATTTCATAATGCTCTAGAAGGAGTGGATTTACATTTTTTCCATTTATTTAGCTGATCATACATAAAATATTCTGACTTCAAAGTTGTTTGACTCATCTCGTGTTTTCATTCTTAAAAATCTTCAGTGAATAATATCTTCCTCTGAAACTGAGCTTTTCACCTAAAGTGCTTTGTAGTTCTCAGTGTTCACTTGAAATCTTGGGTAGATCTATTATATTCAGCTGAACTGAGTCCTGTTTACCCTGGGCAGGGATTATTTTATTAACTCTTGAAATGCAAAACCCTCTGTGGCAAGAGAGCAAAGACAATCTTGTCACTGTGGCTCTGACCAAAGGACACACTCTCTCCAAGTATGATTTCATTCAAGTAGTGAGAGCAAGAACTGCATTAAACAGCAGAAAGATTGGCCTTAGGCAAAGGTGAGCTCAACTTTTTCTCTCTTTTCCTCCTGTCTTTGTGATCATACTATGCACATAATCAGACTCTCTGCCTGCCCCAAGCAGAGCATTCCTCTATGGCACTCAACAAACCCGAGAGCTCTTGTACTCCGTCTCCTTCTCTTTACCACACTTTTCAAACCTTCTGCATGATCATAAGGCTGAAGTCAGGAAATACTTTTAAAGCACTTATTCGCTATGTGAGTACAGAGAATTGATAGTTAATACTGCTTATGGTACAGTACTCTGCTTTTCTGTCTTCTACAGTGGTAAAGAACAGACTAAAATCCAGTTAAAATTGCTGGAGTCTGGCAAAGCATAGTTACCAAATTTAAAATCACCGGGGGGATATTGATCTCATTGTTGAAAAACGTGTAGAGGGATTTTAACTTTTTCAAAATTAAACATTTTTTAGGTCTCCTTGTGTGCAGCTTATCCAGAAGCTGGCTCTTTCTACAGTACAGTATGTCCTCTGATGCTCATGTTTGGATGTTGCTTCAGCAATGACTCAGAGTTCCAGCTATTGTTTCACTGGCACCAGTTCCTGCAATGCTGGGGGTTTTCCCTCTCATCTCTTTCCCAATTTATCAGTCAGACTAAACTCCTTTCTGTTCATAAAACCTGATGGGAGGCCCCAGGTTGGGCTAGGATGGCTACAGTATACTATTTATGCAATTCTAGCATTGCAGCTACCCTGCAGAGGAAATAATGGGTTATTAATTTTCATATCTGACGCAGAAGCCCAAATGTTTTGAGGCATCAGTGAGAGGAACAGTCATTGCGATACAGCACGGGCGGCAGCGCTTTGTCAAATATTGCGCTTGGGTAGAAGTACCTCCTGTAATCAGCATATCTTGCAGCTTTGTGCGGCTTCTCTGCAGAAAAGTCATACTGTCATCTCTGTAGTTCGCTTGGGAGCAAAAAGAGACAGATAGGCTTAAAAACGTTAAGAATTACCAGTGTACACAGACCCATGCCAAGCATGGGAAGACCTTCTGTTATTTAAACAGAAATACGGACAGAGATAGTGTATCTTGGAAACAAGACATCAAGTGGATTGCTCTGCTGCAGCTGTAAATTTGTACTGGATGGAACTGAAAAGAGCCGAGGGTATCATCCTCGCATGTCCTGTAGCAAAAGGATACGGCAAATGGAAAAATGAACACGTGATGTACAGGCTAAGCCAATGTTTCAAATGTGTCCGTGTCACCTGTCTGGAGCCTGTTATCGTTAGGTCTAAGGCTAAGGGAGTTTACAAAACATACCTTTCACAAACCCCAACTATTTGTAACAGCTCTCATCTGTGCAACACACGTGCCACTGTGACAGGACTGCTAACACGAACTTCTCTGATACACTTCATCTCATCAAGGCTAATGAGAATAGACGTTACATGTGTTCAGAGGTATCTTTGACTTATGGCAATGCCTGCGTCTCATATGGTTGCAATCTTCCTTGCATGTGGATATTTCCATAATATTTTTTAAAGTGTTGGGGTTTTTTTAAAAAAAAACAACCCTTTATGTTTCTTACTGAAAAAGAGAAGAAATAGTTAATTTGCCCTGTGTATGGGCTTTTCTCTTGAGTAACAGTTTTCTGCATTCATGTTAACCCTACCTTTTATTCTTCACATCCGTTTACAATTAAGTTATTTGCATTTTTTTCATATGTCCTGAACCTTGCACCTCAGTGTCAGTTTAAATTCAATTCATTCACTGTTTAGTACTATCCTCAGAGATGGGCTTGGAGGTAGAATGAACATCTCCTAGTCAGCCTGGAAAGTTGCTTGGTATTTTGCTTCATTTGTGATGCTTCAGCATGAGACATGCAGGTTTCCATTTCAAGAGCCTTTGTGAGCACTGTTGGTAAATTCTGACAGTAATAAATATGATTATTCTGCTTTAAACTTTAGATAGCTTTTTTTTGTTTGGTTTTTTTTTTTGTTTTGTGCTGCTTAAAGTGCTCATGCTCTCAATATAAGAGAATAATACTGTAATAAAACAAGCTGCTGTATAAAATGTGTGCTTACTCAGCTGGAAGCTACTTGGCCTTTTCTGCCGTTGTTCTCAAGTTCCAGAGCTGCAGATGGAGTTGGGTTAATGTAAAATAACTTTCCCAAGGGCCTGCAATAGGACTTGACGTGTTTTCTGCTACATATCCTCATCTTCCAAATTAACCTGAAGACAAATAGGATCTGTTTATTTGCTGCTTCTCTGAGACAGTGTATTTGGCTGTCGTAGTGGTGTCTGCTTTATATTTTGAGTAAACCTGACTCCCTAAGGAGCTGGTTAACTAAGACCAGAGAATACCCTATGTGCAAAATAAGTCAATAGCACAGTTTAACGTGCAACATGACAGTTTAAAAATCAACAAAAAATCCCCAGAAAAGTCTTGTGAGAGATTGCATGCGTGCCTGATCTTTGGTTTAATGTTTCCCCCTCCTTCTGTAGGCATGTGGCGTTCAGTTATGAGTACAGAATCACAGAAAACCTGAACAACACTAGCAGCAGTGTGCAAATTAACCCATGTACCTCCGTTTACTGAGTGGTTCCAGAAGATGTGGGAAATTCTAGTGATGGAAAAGCTGATTCATACAGTTTGCCCTATCCTCAAAGTACAAAAACCAAATCTGCTCCAGTATATTAGGAATCTGTCCACTGAATATGCCAATTGCTGAAAAACTCTATTTGACCATATTTTTCATCAGGAAAAAAACCCCAATATTTGAGAATAAAAATCATGAAAAACAAAGCCCATGACACAGTGGGCTGTGAGCAGGTCAGCCTTTAACAGAGAGGACTGACCACTGCTACCCTTCCTCTTCCTTATTCCTTGAAGACAGAGTGAAACAGTAGTGGATGTGCAGCTTGTTACAGAGGTTGTGACCCAGCACTGATATGCCCAAACCAAAGGCAATTTTTTTTTTTTTTTTTAAATAGATATCTGTTTTTCTGCTGACCTAGCTTTTTGGGAAGAGCATTCAGAGAGACATTGTGATTCAGTACATTTAGGGATGAAGCAGCACAGTAAAGTGACTTTTCTCAATGCCTCCAGCTTGTGTGCAACCAAAGAGGTTATTAGCATTACCACTTAGGACAAGCCGAAACCATTTCAAAGACGTACAAAACCTACTTCAGCCTAATATAATTTTATTCAACACTCCAGACTAGATTTTTACATTATGGCTAAAAATGTATGAGTCCCTAATTCCATGTGGTTGGCTGTATATCTGCCTATTGTCTTTCATGGTAGGTGCTACTAGACTGATCGACCAGTTACTCCTCAGGAAGACCACAGCCTCCTCCCACCTGCTGTTTACATTCCCACCCATTTGGCTACAGCATTAGGCAAGGGAAGGAAATGGTCTTGCATTACACATGCCTACGTGACACGGTACAGTGTGTGAGAAATAAATGAAGTGGTTTGCCGAGGATTGAAGTTAGCTAGAGGTCTCTGGTTGACTCTGACAGAAGCCGCACTGGGTCTTTAGCTGCACATTGTCCTATAGGTGAAGGGAGCAGATGATAGGACCAGCTCAAAGTAGCAGTTCCAAACCAAAACTGCATTAAAGCAAATAAATTTGCAAGAAATGATTTAAAAATCAGAAACTGTAGGAAAAGCCTCCAGGTGAAATTGTGTCCATGAAAATATTAGGACAAGTTTGTTCTTCTCTGTGCTTGAACATTTATCAATAAGCTGCTTCCTTTCATCAGCAACGGTGATGTGATACTAATTCTTTTTTTTTTTTTTGACCACACTTCTTTTATGAGATAAACCCTTAGTACTATCACAAGTGTTGAAAGGTATCAGTAACAACAATATCAAGAGTGATGGAAAACAGCACCATTGTATGTTTTGGGTCATGTGAGAAGCAGGTATAACTCTCCACTATTTAGAAATTATTTTAGACACCATATTAACAAGAACTTTTTTTAAAATGGTGGAAACCTTAGTATTCAGTGAGAGAAAAACAGCTATGGGTGACACGGTTTGGTCTGGATTACAAAAGGAAGTTGAAGAATGCAGCTGCAACTCCAGGGTCTAATAGGCTGTGAAAGAACAAGATGTGAAAGATATGCACAAAACAACACGTGACAAATTCTTTTGAGAGTGTTATTACTCCTCCTCTTTTCCATTTCATTTGGAATTAAAAGAGAGTCAAACAGCCTATTCTGTTGTGTTCACATTTGCTACCTGTTTACACTTACTGGTTAATTACTTTCTGTAGTTTAATGGAAAGAAAACTTCAAATACCTTGTTTTAAAAGCTTACATTTGCTGTACCAAAGAACTCATGCTCATTTGTGCCTTTCAATTCAAAACAGGATCTTTCAGAGATTTGAGGGAACAAAGAGCAAACATCAAACTAGACTTTAAAATGCTGCTCATGCTGAGGCAGCATCAGGAAATGAAAGTTTAACAGTTCAGAAAGGGAATATTTCTTCAGCTTCTGGGGCAAGACAGAGTTGCTCAGGAAGTGTGGTGTTTTGCCAGAGCAAGAAACCTTCAGGAACTGAAACAGAGCGGTACTGGTGACCCTTTACTGCCTTAGACCAGCTGTTGGAGAGAAGGCAAGCACTGGTGTGTGCACTGCTGTGTGAAAGAGTACATGGACATTATCACATCAGCATTAGGCTGGGAATGTGTTTCTTTGCTAGTGGGAATGTAATGTTTTCAGGGTTTTGTGGGGTTTTTGTTGTTTTTTTTTTGTTTGTTTGTTTTTCCATAGTGTTCTTTTATAGACTGAATCTACAAGTATACTTTTTTTTTTCTAGAATTCTACCTCTATTTGTCCATTTTCCTGAAAAATACTGTGTCGTTCTTATGTGATCACAGACAGTGAATATTGCAGTTGATAGGGTTTGTCCTTTAAAATCACTTAAGAAGTTTAAATGCATGCTCTGGGGTTTCTCCCTGTCCTCCTTAACTAATGGAGAATACAGACTAAGGAAGAATCACAAATGGTAGTTGCAGTGTTTTAGGGACCCTAATGCCATTCATCCGGACAGGGTGACTTCTCATTCTTCACTGGATCTGCTCTGTAAAGAGATTTGAACTGAATAATAGGGACCAAGTGCATAGGGATTCAGCTGACTAACTGTTGGATTCCTGCTCTCTGCACTGACTGAGTTGGAGGGAAGGCATCTGAGCTGCCTCTGCTTGTGCTCCACACAGTTTGTGGGCTGCATGAAGCCTGTGACGCGGTGTGTTGGTTTGCTGGGCAGCCCAGAGTCATCTTGGAATGTTTAATGTTTTCCTGAACACCACTCAATGTATTTTTGCCTCTGAAATGCTGGGCTGGCCAAAAAAAAAAAAATATAAAATTCAGATGTACCTAAGAGGAAGGGGAAGTTTAAGGCAGTGATATTGCAGATAGGTTGACAGAGCATGTGAGGATGGGGGTATTTCAGTCAAAGTAAAAAAGGAAGAGCCAAATGTTCAGTGGAGGGCACACGCTTGTTTAACTTGCACGGTGGTGACACACAGTGGAGGGCTCTGCGGTCCCCTTTCTGAAATTCACTCCAGTCCCCAGTAGGAAAAGAAAGCAGGATTTGGAGTACAGAGGAGACACTCAGCAATCCTAGAAGGAACAGCAGTTTTTGAGACAGCTACAGAGAGGGCTAACCCGAAAACACTGAAAGTAGAGATCAATCAGATGAGAATAGAGCAAAGCAGCACCAGGAGACAGACAAAAGGATGCAGCCCCATGGGCTGTTTTGAACTCGGTTTTCTGTTAATCCAGAGGGACTTGGGTTTGGTGCTAGAACAAGAAGCTTTCCTAAAATATTATTAGCCCTGAATGGGTAACTCATCCCGCTTTCTTAATTTTCCCTGAGGAAAGTCCATTTATACCAATGAGGGGTCCTGTTTTCAACATAGTTTTGCATCTAGACAATTATAACTATCCGTACTGCTATATAATTATCTTTTCAGAAGGAAAAGGGCAAATCCACTGCAACTAATTGTTATTAAGTATACTGCCTGGAGAAGAATTACAGAGTACGGCCTTTTTTGAAACTCTTCTCATCTCACCTGTACGGGCATGACACTGCTAGCTTAAATGGATTCCCTTCTGTTTTGAAATAAGTCACATGAGAGTATACTCCTGGTGCTTTTGTCCAAATTGAAGGTGGTATGTCCTGCCCTGGGAGTCATGAGCATTTGCTGTGTTCTTCAGCGATACGTATTTGCAATTAGTCATCCATACGAAGGGACTGTTTAAGACAAGCCTTTCCCCCAGAGGAGTTAATGCTTCAAAACGAAAATAATCAGATAATGAGTTCATTTCCGATTTCACATTTAATGCCAAACATTTTTGGATAAACAAGATATGCTGGCAGAGCTCTGCTCTCATTGTATGTTTTTTATTAACTGGGAAACAGACAGTTGATTCTTATCCTCTCTATCAGCTCAAATAAATGACATATATTTTAGAACGAGAGACTTGTGCAAACTGGCTGGCTGTTTTCAATGTGGGAGCCCATCAGCTGGTCTGTGTAGACTGCACCCAGGCTCTGCTAGCAAGAAGTGAAATCCTCCAAAGACTCGTCTTGGGAATCTCCCCCTCGATGGAAACTTTTGCGGCAGTAACTCCTAGTTCTGCAGCATGCAAATAAGTAAGGCAGCAGTGAGTCCGTCTCTGGCAAGTTCACCAAATCAACCAGGCCCAGCATCTGAGCTGCTGTGTAGTTTGTGTTGACAGCCCATTGATAATGCGAGAAAGCCCTTGGCTAGCATGGGTGCTCCCACATGGCTCCGTGCTGCTTGTGAGACAATGTAAGTGTCAGCTGTTCGTGACGCACAGAATAGCAGATACTGCTAGGTATTTTGGGGTTATGTTTTAAAAAGGTTGTGGGGAGAGGGGAGAATATCACAAAGCATGGGGCCAATAAAAGTATTAAATACCGTTTTCCCTCCCTGGAGCTCAGCTTTGGTCAGTGGATGTGCTGTGGTTTTACAGAACTGCCAAGGAGAACAGAATCTGGCCCTGAATCTGGGGTCCCTGAAGCTTTTAAAATCAATAATTCTTTCCAGGCAGGAGAAGTTGGGAAGAGAGAAATTGGAAAGATTCATTTGGAAGTCGAATTCATGACATACGCTATGTCAAAAGCTTTTAAAGATCATTCTTAAGATGTCCCGAATTTTAACAAAACATCAAACTGTTCACAATAATTTCTGATTTTGAACATTATACGTTAAAATTCAGATTGATGTCTAATGTGTCTTGTAAAAATAATATCCTTACTATCTGTCCTGTGGAGTTCCCCTGACTGGAAAAGGGGAAATGCAACTCCCATTTTCAAAAAGGAAAGAAAGAAAGAGCTGAGGAGCTACAGGCCAGTCAGTCTCACCTCTGCGCCCAGCAAGATCATGGAGCAGATCATCCTGGAAACTATGCTAGGGCACATGGAAAATAAAGAGGTGATTGGTGACAGCCAAAATGACTTCACTATGGGCAAATCACGCCTGACCAATTTGGTGGCCTTCTACAGCAAGGTGACAGCATTTGTGGATAAGGGAAGAGCAACCGATGGCGTCTGTGTGGACTTGTGCAAAGCATTTGACACTGTCCTTCGTGTCATCCTCATCTCTAAACTGAAGAGTTGTGGATTTGATGGACCTACCAATTGGTGCATAAGGAATATGATGGATGGTCGCACTTAGAGAGTTGCGGTCAATAGCTCTATGTCTGAGAGGAGACCAGTGACAAGGGATGTTCCCCAAGGGTTGTTACTGGGATCAGTGCCTACATCTTTGTTGGCAACATGGGCAGTGGGATCAAGCACACCCTCAGCAAGTTTCCTGACGACTACAAGCCTTGTGGTGCAGTTGACATGCTGGAGTGCAAGGGATGCCATCCAGAAGGACCTTGAGAGGTGTGTTTGTGAGAACCTCATGCAGTTCAAAAAGGCCAAGTGCAACATCCTGTACGTGGATTCAGGTAATCTCAAGCACAAATACAAGATGAGCAAGGAGTGGTTTGAGAGCAGCCTTGCAGAGATGGACTTGGGAATGTTGGTGGATGAAAAACTGAACACAAGCCAGCAATGTGCGCTCGCAAAAGGCAATCACATCCTGGGCTCCATCAAGAGAATCGTTGCCAGCAGACTGAGGGAGGTGATTCTCCCCTTCTGCTCTCCTGAGACCCTACCTAGAGTACTGTGTTCATCTCTAGGGCCCCCAGTGTAAGACCTGCTTGAGCGGCTCCAGAAGATGGCCACAAAGATGATCAAGGGGCTGTAGCACCTCTTTTATGAGGACAGACAGAGAGACTTAGAGTTGTTCAGCCTGGAGAAGAGAAGGCTCTGGGGAGATCTTATAGTAGCCTTCCAGTACTTAAAGGGGGATTAGAGGAAAGATGGGAAGTGACTCTTTACCAGGGAGTGTAGTGACAGGATGAAGTTTAAACTGAAAGAGGGTAGGTTTAGATTAGATACTAGGTAGAAATTCCTTAGTGTGAGAGTGGTGAGGCTCTGGAACGGGTTACCCAGAGAAGTTGTGGATACTCCCTTCCTGGAAGTGTTCAAGGCCAGGTTGGATGGGGCTTTGAGCAACCTGGTCTAGTGGGAGGTGGAAGTAAATGATCTTTAAAGTCCCTTCCAACCCAAACCATTCTATGAAGAGACCAGTTATTCATAAAAAAAAAGAGCAAAGCTGTCTTTGCTATTGATCTTTTATATTAGGTTAGCCTTTAAGTTGATGGTGCTAGCTCCTGTCCAAACTGAGAGGGTAAAAACAATCTCAGCACTAAAGAGCTCACAGTCTAAACACCTAACAAACAGTAAGGAGATGGAGACAGATGAGAGAAAGGAGCACAAAGGCAGTGATCTTGATCAGCACAGCCTAAGAGCAGCAGTAATTGCACTGCAGTTCAGGTTTGAAATGGGTATTGCAGAAAAGGAGCATTGGAAGGGAAGATTTGCAAGAGAGCAGTGTAGTTGTTTTTATAAATGTTTCTCTATTTTTCAAAGATAGTGAGAAAAGAGTTTGTCTGAATCCGGGCTGCCGTTTTCAGGAAGTTGTAATTGACCACAGAAATCTCACATTCAGATGTTGGACAATAAAAAGATCAGTATAATTTATTGAGACGGTATTTTTTTTTTTTGATGTACAAAATAACATCTATGACAACACAGAGTGTGACAGAGTTATAAAGGTGCAGCTGGAGGAAGACTTTGGCTCTTAAAACTCTAGACAAGTCCCAGCTCTCACAACTTTACTGCGTAGTTTCTGAGGACACACTAAAGGGAGCCTCCACTTTTGCAAGGGCATGGAGCAGAGGGAGTCTAGTGTCCACAAAATAAAGACAATAAACATTATGATTTCTGGGAAAAACAGGATTTGCAGTGTGAGCTCCAGACAGGAGAAGCTGGGATATTAGCAACATGTGATAGGAGACAGTCTGAGCAGTACAGTTCTTGCTGTTAAGTGAATAAAGGAGTGTCTTGAGAGAACTGCTCCTTTCCAATCCTCTCTTTAGTGGGGGAAAAGTGCAAATATTTTTCTTTCTGCTGTTGTTCTGAGGGTGAGGCCACCATTTGGATTTTCCTAACCCAGTGTTTAACTTTCAGATGACAGAAATACAACAGTTCACAAGAACTTGGTCTCAGCCCTCACACATGTGCTAGTTAACACTTGCATGGCTGAGTTAAATGCTAAGTAAATCTAAGCTGCTTAAATAAGAATTTGGCAAATTGCAACATACTCCCCTCAAAAATACCCCACCTCAACAAATAAAGATATGTATCTCTTCTGTTTCCTTTTTAAGGATCTTCTCAGATAATTTTCCTTTCTTTTTCGGCAAAAGCCTGATTTGGGAAGTTATTTTCTGGGGGCTATATTTGCCTAACAGCAAGCAGGGTCAAGCTGCATTGTCTAGTGTTGAGGAAAAAATAACCTGTGGAGAAAAGGAAGGCAGTTTGCCCTGTTGTGAGTCATTGGGAGCTGTTGTGCTGAAGGAAGGAGACATTTTTGAGTAAAAAGTTTCTGGCATACTTCTACTACAGGGGAAAAGCAGTGTTGTATTGTGAGTATGGTTTCACTAGGAAAACGGTTAACAAACTGGGTATATGCTCTGCCTTTCTGTTCCCTGGAGACGATGGTCCCTGACAGATTGATAGTGACAGTTGTATGTTGCAGTGCTTCCAGGTTGCTTCAGCCACTTCAAGCCACACACTTAGTGTTCGGGTTTAAAAAGGTTTGAATTTGGTTAGACGCCTACTGGTTTTCCATACAATGATAGGCTCTGGGCCTGATATATCCTTAATCAAAAGGTGCTTTCTGTCTCCTCCTCTGAAATTTCTGGTTCACACTTGCTGTTTCAGAACTTGTTTTGTGTTGTTTGTTTCCATACACAGAAACTTTCATACTATGTGGTTTTTCAGGGAAAAAAGCCTGTGGTTGAGGGAACGTTTCTGAATGCTCCCTCAGAACGCTCAGCACTCAGCTTCTCTGCAGTGTCCTTTGAGGAACTCCACTGCAAGAAAACAAAAGTTGTGTACCTGGCTGGGGAGATGTTTTTCTAATGGGTCTTAATGCTTTGCTATCTGTTTTGTTAGCCTGTTTCAGCTATGAAGGTGTATTGCGAATGAGCACCCCATTTCATCAGGTAGGAAAGTCACCACATGGTATAACTTTTTGTTGACTTCTTACACCCCTGTCGCTCTAGAATATACCTGTGTAAATTCTGAGCAAGAATACCCTGTTTTAGACTGGTCCCCTGCCTGATCTGAGGCCTGCTGCAGAGCAAACATCTCCCTTCCCGGACTTAACCAAGAGGGTCTCTGCCTCCAGGAGAAATGGCTCAGGACCAGCACAGTGACCTCCAACTGAAAGGCATAGCACTGGTTTTTCCTTCAAGTGTGAAGCTAATAAGGACTCTATACCATGGGTTTTGAGCATATTTCCAAGTATGGCAGGGTGCAGTGGCAGGCACATAATAGGACTTTTGGCATGTATTGTACTGTGCTCAACAACTCCACTCTCTGATCCAAACATGCCCACCAAAAATAACTTCAGTGAACAGCTTTTATTTTAATTATTCCAGTGTGGGACTCCTGAAATTTTGCCAACAATCTGGTTTGTAAATCTTTTTGTATCTAAGCACAGAAACCCGTAATGTGTAGTTAATCCCCCATTGGGATTTTCTTGATCCAGTCACAGGTCTATTCTGCAGCTTCGTTTTTCTTTACCTATCACTTGCTTTTAATGCTGTTCACCCCCATTGACTCCTTCAAAGCTTGTCCTGAAAGCTCCTGTGACTGTTCTTTCCCAGCTACCACCCCAGATTTTTTGTTTTCTCTTTCAGCTCCCCATTTAGTGGTTGGTGGAAGTTCTTTGGTCATTCTGCAGTAGTTCTGATCTCTGCTGCCATGTCGGTGGGAACTGTGTTTGGATTCCTCTCCTCACTTTACACACTCTGTCCAACCTTGGTATAATAACCAAACAACTGCATTTTTGCCAAAGGTTTGGAAATCTGCCTTTTCCTATCTGATCTGTTTCCTTTTGTCACCGAGTCTTTCTGTTTTCTTCTTCACTTGTCTGCCTCTTCCAAGCTCCTTCTCTTCCTCCCTGTGTCATAAATCATAAAGCAAACGTAAGAAAAAGGATGTCCTTGTGGTTTGGTGGGATGAACTGCTGGGTTCTGCAGAACATTTCCAGGCCCTGAATGGATTGACTATGGTAGTCTCTCTTCTCTATGTTGTACTATTTATTTAACTCTTCCTTTATGAAACTGTAATTTGCTTTGTCGAGAAGCACGGGCAATTTAGGATATGGCAATGGTGCCGTATTTAAGGAAGGGAGTACTTACTGTTACTTTGTAAATGGCCTCAGATAGCAATAAATTGTCCCTTTAAGAAGATTCAATGTGAAAGACAAAAATAAAAAAGACTTGATATGATTTTCAGTTTGGTTCATTTCCTTAGGTTTATTTACTCAGCATGCCAAAGGGAACAGCTTTAGAAGGAAGAGGAGGAACTTTGCAGAGCAGGATAACATATAGCCTGATTGTTTTTAGTGCAGTTGTGGATAATACAGATTCAGATGCCTTCACGATTAGAGGGAACTGAGCTCAAATCTCCTGCAATCTGAGGAAGTGCTTCAGTTGTAGTGTGATTGCATAAAAAAAGGCCTGGCAGCAACAGCACCCTCTTCTCTTACTGTTTTGGTTGGGGAGGTCTGGATAGCAGTGGAGGAGGGTAGACATTCCTGCCTTGAGATAGGCTACTACATTCCAGAGTCTTAAGGTAATTCTAGTGTCTTCCACATTTCCTAATGGCTAGTTGGGGCAGCTCCTGCTTAGCCCTCGATTTGGGGTGTCTGTATTCTCTGTTTCCCAAAGCTCTGCATCCCAGGATGCAAGCACACTCCTGGCAGGCAGGAGCTGCAGTTTTCAGTGCTGGGGAGCTGCTTGTGTCCAGAACACAATATTTACCTCTATTTATGTATATGCTTAGCTCTACAGGATCTTGCGCTTGGTTGCCTTGATAACAACAATATGGACAATATGACATTTATATGCAGCATTCCTATAACTTTCACATTCTGTCTGTTACAACATCTATAACACAGTGCTCGAATTTATGAAGCAAAACCAGGGGAATGTCTTTGTACCAGCTAAGGACAGACAAGACATATACTTTTGTGGAGAATCCCTTTGCGTTCAAGATACTTTCAAGCTACAGCTCATTAGCATGCTACTCTGTATTTGGCTAAACCTGAAATGCAGTATCTAATACTGGTATTTTCATTTTGTCTCACGTTTGAACTGTACTCAGGTTCTGCTACATTAAGTTTCTGTGCGTATGTGGTGAGAAGTGTAAAATGGGTGATTTCAAAAATCTGGAGATCCTTCAGTGTCACATTACTTTTGAAATGATGCTTTAGCATTTCCATAAGGCCTCAAATATTCTTCACAATTTGCAATAGTCATTGTCCCAAAGCATTTAAAGTACGTTCCAAGTGTACTGAGAATAATAAAGTTAAAAAGAGGGTGAAAAAGGGAATGAAATAATCCAGGAGGATCAGTGACTATCCGTGTATTCATTATTTTATTTTTAAGGCTCGAGTGGAAGGATAGTTCACTTTTAATTATGTTTTGTGGACTCACAGATTTTGGCAGTGTAAGAAATGCCTCTAGAAGTCAGATTTGAATTAGAGGAGCATTTCACATGAAATCTGAATGTTTTTGAGAGAAAGAGTTGCGAACACCAGACTTCATTATCTAGTGTAAATACTGGAAACAAAATGATTCATTGATCTTTTCATCAGTTTCTTTTTTTTCCAAATATACTGGTGCATTTTCCCATCTGTGATTAAAATCATAGATAACCAAGAAACTGCTGCCTTATGGTTAACGTAAAGAAAACTGAGCAAAAAGATTTGCTTTATAGTAAGCAAAGAGATGCTGCAATATTTAAGCAAGTATCAGCCAGCCAGGTTTTTGTTTTGTTGTTTGTTTGGGTTTTTTTTTTTAAATAATCCAAAATAATGAAAGCGCTTCTACTTTAAAAATTTTAAACTTTTAAAAAACAACAACTTGGGATCATGTAGATTTGGTGCCTACTCACTGGAAAGTCAACAAATCTCACTTGTTTTGTTTGGGCCTCACTCAAACATAACTGGCCTCAAGCTAGTAAGCAAGCCAGCAAATGTCCTGGCTTGTAAAGAAATCTGATCCAACTCTGTAAACCGAACCCAGCCTTAGAGCAGTGGTGAGGGGAACATACGGAAAATTAATGACAGATAATAGAATGGTGGGACAGCCTTAAATAATAAAAAAAAATATTAAGTTTGTGCAACGATTCTAGCTAGTGGTTTTTTGAGTTATAGTCAGAGAGTAGCCAAGTGTTGCTTTTGACTGCCAGCACCTCAGCTCTAGAAATGGCTGCTGTGTTGCTCTTGACCCTCTGCAGCCTGAAATTCCCCATTGCATTTTCTGAATTGATACCTGTAGCAGAATGGCTTTATAAGCTGGTTCAGCTGCAACAGCACTTTGGGAAGTACAGCAGTTCTAGTCCCACCTGTTTAAATAAATGGGAGACTCAGGGAGAGAAGTGGATTGGAATTTGCTTGGGCTTGAGCTGGGAGTAACAGCAAAAACCAGGCTGAGAGCTACAAGCCTAGCCAAGCACTAGGAGGAGGAGGTGAGAGTGGTGTGTGTGTTTTCTTTTTAATTCTGTGGATCTCCAGGCATTTTGCAAATATAAGCTGTTTGTGATATGATGTCGCAGATGGGGAGGTAGTCTGAGAGAACTTGTAATTGGCACAGCTCCTCTCTGGTGGAGGCAGTGAGTTTCACACTGGAAAGGAAAGAAACATTTTGAGAAAAGCGCGTGCATTTCTGGAATACTGAAATCACATTTTTATTTGGCTGGTGGCCTGGGATGCTCACCTAGGGTAGACTTTGCAGTGTGGCACCATACAGTTGTTATTTTGTACCAAGTGAAAAGTGATTGTATTTTATTGAAGACCAATTGAAATGCTGATATTCTTCCTGCTTGGACCAAAAAATGTCTCTCGTACTTCCCATGTTGCCTGTGAAGAATCACCCGCTCACAGTGGAGAATCACCAAACTGACTTTATTGCTGAATCACTCAAGCGCCTTCATTCCTTTTCACCTTGTCCAGCCCCTTGCATCTTTAACAGACCATGCAGTGCAAGAGTGGCCCAGATGATTCCATGTAGCCAACTGATTTCTCTCATCCTGAAGGTTTCCTGTACGCTTGAGGAAAAACAGCAAGGACCGTACAGAGGGAGAATGGAAGGCAGTGGTCTCCATCTCTTTATTGCTAAAGAAGATATTATGTCTGCTGGGTTATTGTCTTTGTCTCCTGCTGAGTAACCTAACAGAAAGAGCCCAGCTTATGTTCTTATGGCTGTAGCATCCCTGCAGGATGTGTTTGTGTTGTTTTGTCTTAAATTTGTCTCTTCTTTCTTCTATAATCTGAAGGGAGGACTCTATGCTGTGATCCTTGCAAAACTATTCCCATTTCCAGGGAATATATGATACCAGTAGCTCAGCATTTTGAATATTCCCCATTCCTTGCTCACTCCTGCATTATGGAGTATTGCACACCCTGTCACCAAGTGAAAAGTAGAGTGTCAGCTGAAATGGTGTTTTGTCCATGGCTATGATAGAAGAGCAGCCCTCGCCCTGCTGAAAAGGAGTAGTCTTACCAAGCACATTTCTGGCTGCATCCATCCTGCTGCACAGGAACAAATGGTGAGGTTGATTTGCCCGCTCGGAGACCCTTTATGGCCAAATGTTAAACAACTCACCTAATTGGTGGGATGTTTAAAAAAAACCCCACAAAACCAAAAGTCCTCTTATGCCATCCAATGTAGTTTTCTTTTTTCTTCCTGAACCTGTTGCTTCTGTGTGCCAATACAGTGGCTTAGAGTCCTTCCCAGAAGAGCCTTGGGGATGCTCTGGAGAGATCCAGGCCTGCCCCAGACTCCCAGATCAGGTGCTGGGGGCTCTCTGATGTCAGCTTTAAGCTTCCCTCCCTGGCTGCTCAATGGGGAGAAGAAATGGCCTTTCCAATAAAACCTTTTCAGATGCCTATCTGTATCTTACTGCAGTTCAAAGAAATAGACTGGGATCAAGATGTCCACACATGGGTGAATTCTGGAGCTTACATTGAATAGATGATCATATTAGATCATCATAAGAAGTCATACTAACCATGAAAATTAATTTCTATAAAACTGGAAAAAAAAAAAAGTTGACTTGTATAGAAAAAAAATGAATATGCAACACAAAAAAAAATGCACACTACATATACCTACATAGTGGTAGTAGTAATACCAGTAGTGCAGCAGGCGGCCTTAGTGTATGTGTAGGGTGTGGTGGTGATTTAGCAGGCAGAATTTTTTTCCTGAGAAGCAACTTTTAAACCACTTCACATGACTCAAAGACTGGGAATCGGTATCGCTGGAGAAGGAAAGAAATAAGGAATGTTTAGAAATACCAACATTTCCAAACATAAATATTTCCATTGCTGGTTTGATAAATCTGTTTAAATCCTTTCAGGTTCCTGTGGAGGAGTAAAACAGCCTAAAGGTATGACTTATGATGTAAAAGAGTGTTGTCTGTGACCTTGGCAAACCTATGAGCTGACAAAGAGAGGTGATGACTCCAGAGTGCACAGTGCATGCTTTGCTTTTCTAATGTCTAGAAGATTCAATATATCTGAAATATAACAAAAAAATTTCCTGCAGGGCAGTGGAGATGTCCTACTGACAAGAGGGAGCTGTATTCTTTTCTCATCACCTCATAAACAGTGGGGTTCTGACTGAGGACGTTAGGTAATGCTTGCCATATACAGAACTCAAAGGGGGTATTACTTTCCTTGTATAACCCTTTGAGATCTGAGGCGGTATTGTTTAACAAAGCATATTGTTTTTCCCTCTTGCTTTTACTGAGCTTTGATGCTGATTTTAGAACTTGACAGCTGTGTTTAGACTTGTCTTACATCTCTCATACAGAGGAGGGGTGGAAATATAGATGTTCGGGGCAGTAGGCAACATGAACTCTATGGAGGGGATGGGGAGGAGGAACAGAGGTAAGATTTGCCTTGGGAAATTGTGGGACCACAAGGATGAACTTTTAGCCGTCCTCCTTTTGTGAGACTTCTTAGAGCTGAATGGGGTGTGAGTCCCTTATGCCCTACCCAGGAGAGCTCTGCGCCGTGTAAAGG
Source organism: Baryphthengus martii (assembly GCA_013396935.1). Classification (NCBI taxonomy): domain Eukaryota; kingdom Metazoa; phylum Chordata; class Aves; order Coraciiformes; family Momotidae; genus Baryphthengus; species Baryphthengus martii. The sequence goes on from VWZK01003188.1 coordinate 134,614, forward strand.
GACTCATTGCCGCCTAAGACCGGTGTAGAAAGGTGTGAAGTCTGGCTAGGCACTATTCTTCAGAAGAACTCCTATCTTTGCTTGGGATTGTGATACAAAAGACCTTAAGAGATGCAGAGGACCACTTGATCTTCCCTATAGTGCTCTTTATTGTGATAGCATTTGGGTATTTTGTGTGACAAAATAATTAGGATGAAACAATATCTACTATGAATAGACTCTGAAAAAAGTCAGGACTTGTTACAGCTATTATAATAAACGAAAGGAAAATAAACATTTTATCATTATTTTCAAATCCCGAACATCAAATTAAAAGTTAATTCTTGTACAATATTAACATGCTAATCTTTTTAAGTTCATCCTTTACAGCGTAAAGAGAGGTGTAAATAGTTCATATCTGTTCAATAGCTGAGTTTTTCAGATGCCCCATTTTGGAATAATTATGAATACCTTGTTCAATATCTGAAAATTGTGATGTTCCACAGTCTCCACAGATACATGAGGGAATGTCTTAAATTTAAGTCAGTGGGGCTGCACACAGGGAAGCAGAGTTTGGGACCAAAGCAGAAAAAGGGAAGGAATCAAGGACATTCAAAATACTAATAAAACTGAGGTCAGGCAAAATCCTATTCAATATGTGAATAGCTCTTTTCACTGTCCTATTTAACGGTAGAAGACCCAAGAATATTCATTCTTCTCAATTTCTGTAAGACAACATCCAAACAAGGGCTCTTAGTGAATTACGTGTCACAATGTTGTTTGCTTGTGTTTGTTTTTCCTTCAGATGAATGATATTTTCGTGGTGTTCAAGTCATAGGACTCTCAGGAGAGGTCTCCTGAGTTTCAGCAAGATTATATTTAAAGGAAGATGCAAACCCAGGTCCTTTTAGATGTTTCTCTCTGTGCTGTTTATGTACATTGTTATTTCCAAGCTGGAGTGAATCTTATGACCATAGAGCCTTTGTAGCAACTTCTCTGAAGGAATTCCACCTCCCCAGACCATAAACATGTCTGTTCTGTAAATGCACTTTCCCTGCTCTGATATGGGACGTCTTCCTCATTGTTTTCTCACCTTCTTTTCAGAATTTGTTTGCCTTTGGCAGCTGAGGGATGGGGCGTGATGAGCAATCCCTGCCAGCCATTGTGCGTACTTCAAATTAATTTTTACCTTGGTATGAGAAGCAAGGATAGTTTAATGGCTCCCACTGTTAACCATTTCATAACTGTTCAGTATAGCAGGAATATCTGTCACTGGTTCACTGGTTGCTATCATTTGTGTCCTCTATAAATGGAAATTGGCAGTTCATGGGCCTTATGTGGGCACTGGGCACAGAACCTGAGTTTGTTCTCGTAGAACAAAACTTACTACAGGATTGTTGCTTCTAATCTAAGATGTGAAAAAAAATTCTCCATAGCCGAGCCGCCAAGTAGAGGAAAAATCTAAAAGTTCTTCAAGGATTTTGCAGTAATTCAGAGCAAGACCCAAATTTCATCGCTTGCAGTGCTTTTTAGTTCCCAACAACTGTGTCTGGTAGAAATGTCTGGAATGTGGAGTATTGCATTTAAAAACAAAGAAAAATGATACTTACTAGCCAGTCTATCATTTAGCTAAACAAAATCCTATACCCACACCATTCTGGAAAGAGGGAGTGATGGAGATGAGAGTAGTGGAAGGAAAAAAAAAATAGTAAAAATTTATATACAGTGACCAGAATTAATCACTTTGAGGTTTGGAACAAAGATGAAAATATAAATTAAACAAAACTGCCTTTATCCCATAAGAACACTTAAAATGCTAGTTGCAAAATTCAGAGGGTCCAGTGTTTAGTTCCAAAGAAAACTCTGTGAAAGGCCAGGAAGGCACTTCTGCTTGGTTACCTTTACACTAAGGATCAAAGTAGAAACGTATCTCATTTCCATGTATAACTTTGAAGTATTTTAAAAAGAAAGTCAGAAAATGGATCTTAAGAGTAATTCTTGTTAGGCTGCCTTGTATCAGAGGAATGAATTAGAAAACTAATGTCTCTTTGTTGGAAGATGTACCAGTACTGTATTGTACAGCAAATTTCTTCATCTGTCTTTTGTAATTTTTGTTTTCTAAAGACCAGGAAAGAGTTGGGCTTTTGTTACCTTGGGATTTTTTTATTTTATTTTTTTTTTCTTCTCTGCTCTCATAAACCTTCCATATGCTTCTACATCCATGTTTTGTTTTCAATTTTAGTGAAGGTTTTTATTTGGAGTCTCATAAAATTCTAATTTATTGCAGCTTCTTTTTATAAAATGGAGAGGGGAGGAGGCAAATATTGAGACAGAATGTAGAAGGCAATCCCAAGGAATGCTTTTGTGAATTTAAAACATTGGTCAGTTTGTCAGACCCTGCTTCAGTTTTTCGCAACTGCTTTTCCTCACTCTCTAACATATGATCATGTGTTCTCACTGTGTGTATAGAAAGACTGTCTAAGCATACTAATATACACTCATTTTTGGGGGTATGGAATTCAAGGGCTGAACTTTAAAAACTCTTAAATTAGGCCATAGTGATGCATAACGTGTATACTGAGACATGTTGAGGAGAGCCTGCCCTGCCCATGTGCCACATCTGGTACTACTTGGTAATAACTCTTCATGCATTTTTGTCTGTTACGATCCTTGAATTCTACTTAAATCAGGAACAGGAATGTCAATTTACTGAGTAGCTGCTACTTTCACCAGCATAAAGCAGTGCATCTGTACCCCAGGGAAAGGCATAATCTTTCACCTTGTAGGGCAGAAGACAAAGCAGAAACTCCTAAGATGCCAAATAAGCCTACCAAAAACAACTTCAAGAGAGGTTTAGGGAACACTCAAGAGGACAGTGTGCTCTTAGATCTACCTGCTGCTTGTGCATGTGGACTTCTGCATGCAAAGGGAGGTCAGGGGACAGCCTCGTTGGATATGACTGACAGGGAACAGAACACAGAGCATGCCTGAATGTACATGTGCTCATGCGTCATTTGATTTGCATTTTTACATTTGATCTGAGATAGCAAAGCTGGTCTACAAATTCGTATCCCTCTGCTTAAATAACAAAGTCTCCTTTTCAGTGAGCAAACTGTCTCCATCCACAGCAGAATGAGAGGGAATCAAGTAGAAGTGCCTTCCTTTCTGTATAGAGGGCTCCTACCGTAGTCAGTTTTCATGGTCCTGGAGCAAGATTTCTACAAAAGGGAATGGAGTATATTTCCCACCAGTGTAATTGTTTTTCTTTGCCTTTCTCCAGTGTTAAGTTGAACAACCCAAATGAAATGCTAATACTTCAGATAGTGAAGAATTAGGGCACTAATGCGTTACCGTCGTTCAAAGTTGCTATGAAAATTCAAGTAGTCCCTGACTTCAGGAGAATGAGCACATATTTTTTTGAGCAAGGAACTACATTGCTCTTACATAACCATATGATGCACTGAAATCACCTGTAAAAACAACTGCCTTAAGGCAAAATGAGTATTTTAAGAATAATTTCCAAAAGACACATATATTTTTGCGTATGTTGTATGTTTGATAGACATGTAAACATGTACACACACATGCAAGTATTCTCTGAGCATACTCTTCTTTGTGGATCCCTTCCTACTCTGAACACATTATCGTATATGTTAAGACCTGTCAGTAATACGACACTTGTGTTGTTCAGAGGGAAGACCCTCCTGCAAAAAAAGTTCACAGGGGTAGGTCAACCTAAGCACTGAAAGAGAAATCCAAGTCCTGTAGCTCATTTGAAATCTATTCTTGCAGAGGTTCTGAGGAAATATGAGAGAAGCTCTGCTGGAGAGAAACTGCTGGGCACTAGACTATTTTTTTTTCTCTCTCTAAATAAAACATAGAATAGGCTTTTAACTGCCTTTTCTTCGTAATAGCTACTTAACCCTGTTCACTAACATTTAGGAAAAAAAGAGAAAATTCCAAGCAAAATCCCATTCAGAGTAAAAAACATAAATTAAAAAAAAGTGCGCAACGCACACCCTTTTCTTTCCTTCCTGTTTTGTTTGGTGTTTTCTAGCTCTGCTTTTCGGACAGCTGAATGGGGGCTGGGAAAGTGTTTACAATATTTTCACATGATTGAGATGGCAGAGTTCTTGCACTCTATGAAAGGCCTTCTGTTTTCAGATGGCATTGAAAGTTTACCGTCTTTCCAGACAAAAGGAAGAGAGCCCGTTGCCAGCGGATGAGTAATGGGCATGGCCTCCGCACAATACCTCCTATCCAGTCCTAAATCTACATGGTGTTCTTAGGCTTCCCGGCTTCTCCAAAGCAACCTTTGTCTCTGCTCTGGGAGACCAAAACTGCTCGTTGGGCAAGTGGGGATGCAGCCAAGAGGGGAAGGCTCGGTGACAACAGTTGCTCAGTGCTCACTGCCCAGTATCTGCCTTCTTACTATGCTACTATAATAGTTGGAAGCCCATCAACAATTGGGCATCTTCTATACAAATATGTTGCAGACCATCTGTATAGTTTTCAGTTCCAGAAGATTCCAGTAACTCACTAAGTTTTAATACTTTTTTTGTTTTTTTTCTTCTTCTTGATAATCTGATGGCTGTCCTGAGATAAGTGATTAAAGCAAAAGCCTGCTATAATTACTTCGGAGCTAAAACCGCACAGAAGTTGCCAATTCTTGTATTTGTTTTCTTACAAGCAACTTGAAGCAGGCATTTTCTATTGTTAGTAGTCTTTAGGTTCTACTAAGTCATTATTTTTTTTTTGTCAGAAAAAAATGTTTTGGTGAAAATGATTGCTAACATTTTTTTTTTTTCCCCAAAATATTAGAATACAGAATTATAAAGTTTTTCCAGAGAATTTGTTCCCATGTTGGCGTTATAGAGACCAGTAGGTAATTTTTTTCTTGTTTCTCTTATAGAGTTTCCTAGAGCTTGTCTGTTTGGAATTTGTCTATATGCATATATGTTAAATGTAAACTACATGTGTGGGGATTGTGTGTGTGTGAGAGAGAATGTTTTTCTGCCAACCTGTCTAAAAGAGCTTGCCTTTCACTTTCATGTATGTAAAAATGCACTAAGAACAGCTTTCTAAGAATTAACTAAGCGTTCATTAACTACACTTAATTTTGACTGTGTGCTCAGCTAAGAATTGTCAGTATTAAGTTCTTTCATGTTCATTTGATGTTGCATAGCGACTGATTTATTGTTGTCAGGAAAACAGAAGCAAAGATGTAAAAAACACTGGATTTCTTAAGGGTTGGTTGTAGCTGGTATAAGGAATTTACTGATTAACCTGTAGTAACCTGTAGTGCTGACAGTCCTGGGTATACAAGCGACGCGTTAAGGTTATTAGCCAAAGCATTTTCTAAATTACCTGAGTAGAGCTTTCAAGGTAACTAAGTCTGTTCTTTGGACTATTTTTTTTTTTTTTTGAGGAGGAGTTAACTGTTTAAAACAGCATTAAAATAATCTGGCTTCATTTCCTCTGCTGAAAGAGCAAGTCAGCTGAAACTTGGACTTTTTGCTGAAAGGAGGGGAGGAAAAAAAAGAGGTAGTTTTTGTTTTAAAGAGCATGACCATACACATTCTGCTCTGGTGCCTTTAAAGGGGACTTCCCTTTTTTAAATGCCCTCGAGCACAGAAATACCAACACCTCGTAATTGTTTAATATATTACAGCCTAAAACATTTACAGAAGTACTTTCCAAGTATTTCACTGTTCCAGGTGCTTGGTTCTGCACCTCCTAAAATAATAGGCTATTTCCCCTCGGTTTTCGTGCGCCTGGTGCCACAGTGAGGCATATGCTCCCTATCAAGGGGAGGGGAAGTGAGGGAAGTATGTGGGACTGCCTGACATTGGTGCTTGCACTTGCAGCGTACACAGACTTCTCTGTCTTGCGTCACCCAGCTCGTATAGAATGAGAAAATAACGTGGCTTCTACTTGGACTGTAAGATCTAAGGAGAAAAATACCATACTGTTACGCATTTGAATGTTACTCTGCACAAAGACTCCCTGTCACTGTATCCTCTGAGCAGAGAAGAATAATTCTAGTGAGCAGCAGTGCTGAACGTACCCCAGTCCGTGACACTGCCGTCTTGCAGCCGTCCTAAAGCCATGCTCCAAACTATATTTTGTTGTTGCGTGGAGATGCGACAGTTTACTTGGCCTATGCTGAACTAATTTATTTTTCAACTTATTTAGCCTAAATGAACTGACACTTCTCCCTGCTCGAGAATTAAATCTGCTTAGGGGTCCCTAGGCTTCTGTGAGACTCTACCATGCCATAATGGGATCCAAGCTACACTGTCAATCTTACTATCATTCATACCTCTGCTAAGAGTCTCGAATGCCGCCCATTCACAAGCTATGCAGTTCAGACATCCCCATGCCATGAGCACTGGTAATCTGAACATGCTACGATTCAGTGCATAGACACTGAGTGAAACTGGGCAGTCAAAGGGACTTTGTCTGGAAATACCTGTTCAAAAAATCCCCTTTCTCCTTTTTGAAAATCCTCCCTACTGTGCAAATCCAAGCTAACACACACGGTTTAAAGATTTGAGGTCTCAAGCCTTTCTCCAGCAGCTGGACACAGTTTCCAGTAAGGAGCTGTAAAAAGAGTGGCTCTCTGGGGAGGAGATAACGTGAAGTGGAACAATTCTGTGAGAATGGGGGACTGAATCTTTCCGTGGCTGCAGTTTCGGTCATGTACTTCCTGGCAAAGTTGCCTGCCATCCCTTTGAACCTGCATCTCCCATGTGACAGAGCAGTGATCTGGCTGCTGAACCACTAGACTAATATTGTTCTTTTAATCTCACAAAAATGTGCTATAAAAGAGTTTGATTCACATGAGAAATTAAGTATAAGATCTGTCCTCATAAAGACATTCTGCCATGAATGCTCTCTTTCTGCTGGCTGCAAGAATAGGTGGCTCAAGGGTGAAAGGGTAGCATTTACATTTAAATACACGTATTGGAATCACACAAACAGAAGGCTAAAACTACTGCTCCCTCTTTGAATTCTTTTAGAGTTTGCTGCTTTTTTTTTTACATAGCAACATCTTTTTCTTTTTTTTTCTTACATAATCAAAAATGGGAAATGAGATCCTTACGATTCTGTAAAATAAAACAGAGAAGATCTTTGTGACAGTAGCATAAATGGATGAACCTTTTAAAACTGATTATTTTACTTTTCAACTGTATGTGCCGCTCAGGAGGCAAAATCCAGATATGAACTGGAGCTTTCTCTGCTGTTACACTAACTGGTGATGCTGGTTGGGTGTGATGCTGTTTACATTTCCCAGAGAAAGTGAAATGCACTTTTTTCTTTTTTTTTTTGTATCTGCCAAAGCTAGATTTACTCCATGATAAAACAGAAAGCTTCTTGCCACCTAGAGAAAACAGAAACTGAAACAGGGTGGAAAGCTCACTTGGTGCCAGCGTGGCCTGGCAGCCAGGGTGCAAGCTCAGTGAAACCCTTGAAGTGCGCTTGCTTGCCCCAGGCCACGATTTCTTCCCTTTCCTCTCCAACATCTTTCTCCCCTCCATGCAGCAACAGAATCTTATGGGCTGGAGTTGCAAAAACCCTGAGATTGCCTTTTCTCTTTGAGACTTCTGGTTGGAAAAAAACAAACCCCTGTGTATTTTCCTTGAATTTTTCCTCACATTTTTTGATGGCTGTTTTATCATGACTTTCCACCATGCAAACAAGGGCCAAAACCAAAAAGCATGAATAAATTGCTTAAAATAACTATGTAGCTGGAAATCAGAAATCAGGAGCTACATTCAGACCAGTTTTTGCACACACTCCCCAGTTTGTATTAAATTGCCACATATCAGATAGCTAATAACACTAATCATCAAATATGTTCCAGATGCCTGTGAACAGTGAAGAAGTGAAAATTCGTATCTAGATGTGGCAGTTTCTTAACATCTAGTTAGTATTTTTTCCTTTTAACATGTATGCAAAACTGCTATCTTAAAATATAACCTTGGAAGGTGCTGAATCCTAAGGCATTTCTTACAAACTTAATAAAAAGATAGGGAGTTTAGAATCTCAGAATTCTAAGTGGAGTGGAATTATCAGGTCTTTCAAATGCGTGCAAAGAAAGAAGTAGTAAAGGAGTCCATATCTCCTTGTTCAGTAGGGTCATCTTGTCAGTATGGCTCTTTTTTTCAGATGTATCTAGTTGTATTTTGTTTGTGGTTTTAATAGTTTTGGCCTTTACAACATTGCATGTCCGTTCCTTAGTCTTTCTAGTATGTCTTCCTAGCTTTTGTTATGAGAAATGCTGAATAATTCCTTCATGTATATTTCCTTCATTTTTTTCATGATTTTATGTCAGCTACTCATCAGTCATCTTTTTTCCCCAAACAGAAGAATCCTCTGTGACCTAAACTCTCCATGTAGAGAAGTTTTTCTACACATCAGACAACCCTTGTTGCACCCTGTTGTAGCTGTCATCTTTATGCTACACCTTTGTAGAAGTGAGGGGATCAGTATTCAGGATTCATCATGAAGCTAGGAAATGGCAGAATGGCATCCACTGTGTTGTTCTCCCTTCCCTTCCAAAGGACTCCTGACATCCTGTGTGCTGTCTGACTGCTACCAAGCATTAGAATGATGTTTTCATCGAGTTGTAAAGGTCCATTGTAAGGGGAAATTATTCTCTGGCGTTGTGGGCACGTGGAGCCGCATTACCTGAATTCTGAGGATTTTATGTCCTCTACAGAGCAGTTTAGACAACCTAAATTGCCAACTTGCGTTTTGATCCTACAGTGCAATGAAAGTGCCTCTGTGCTCCCGAGGGAGAAGTCCTTTCCAGCCAGTCAACAATCAATATGATGCACCTCAACCTACTGAGAATTTTAGATTAAAATTTTCTTCTGTGGACTAAAACATCAAGTAAAGCCCATTTTTAAAAAGTGGAGGGAAAGGTAGGTGTTCTGGGGTTCTGGTTCCTGGCCTCATTTTCCTGTTTTCAACAATAGTGTGACATAAAGCATCAAGTTATTCCCAAGGGAAAGAACCAGAATCTATATATGGCTGTCTGATAGGTAAGTCATCTCTCCTGTTTCCAGGGTGGATGTGTAAGTGTTTCTGAGGAAACTGTGGGATCTTCCAGGTCAAAGAAGGAAACCTATAGTTGCTTCTGGGTTCTCGTATTATTAGACTGTGTGGGCAGAAGATGGTCCAAATTGCTGTTTGAGGTTAGAATCAGACACCTCCATTCTAATTCAGGCAATGTTACTGCATACAGGTCAAGAACTTTATGCTAAAAGTTTAGTATCATTAAGTTGTATCAATCACAGCTCAACTATAATCAAATACTTATTTCCTAGCTGAAGGCTCTCATTTCACACTCTAAATGCACAAAATAAAACCTGACCAAACGGAGGTTTGTGAGACAAGTGCAAGATCTACTTAGAGGTTAACAACCCGATTTCTCTCTTGTACTAGTTTTACGGTCACTTAGCTCCATTGACTTTGGTAGAGTGAGTCCTGATTTACAGCATTGCTTCAGAGCAGGTTTAAGGCTGTGTTATACAATAGCAATGCTGGTGCCAGGTCTTTGGGAGTAAAGCGTATTTGCATTGTGCGTGCCACAGTACTATCAATTCTGAGACCCTAACGAAAATGTTTATTCATTTTTGATCCGTAGAGAAGAGATTTTCAAGCAATTACTAGGTTCTCATTTGTTGCCTTACTTTTATGATTTAATAGCAGTTATGAGTTGTGGGATTTTTTTTCAGTGATTTGTCATTTACCAAAGTAATCCTGGGGTTTCAAACGAAATACACAGGTTAGGGATTTAGAGTCCATATTTGTCTGTATTTTTGGTTGGAAAAGACACCCTCAACTTCAAATTAAATTGCAAAAATGCCATCAAGTTTAAAAACAACACAAAAAAAAACAAACCAGCAACAAAAGAGGTAGAATTAGTAATTTTATAAACTACTTTGAAATTGGTTTGCCTCCTGTCACCTTTCCCCAGTGTGTTTTAAATTACCATTTCTTCAAAGTTCCACATACACCACCATGTGTTCCTTTTTACCTTATTGACTTCCTAGTTTACAGCAGAAAGGAGAAAGCATAAAAGTGAATGCATCTGATCAAGGAATGATGATCTGTGTTCTTTAGCTTGACTCATGTAGACACAAAATATTTTTACTGTGGGAAAGCTAAGCAAGCCAAACACGATAAACCTGCAATCCACTTCACTGCTGGGTAGCTACAACTGTGCCTGCTGCAGCTCTCCTCTGGGAACTTTAGCTCGTGTTCATGGAAGATATGGAAAAGCAGATGTGCTTTTGATGTCTCTCTGGTTTGTCTCTTAAATTGCCAGAGCTCACCTTTCACAATCATTAGCAACTGGTCTGTTACTGGGAAGATGTGGAAGGATCCTATCTTCTTTGTGAGTCAGCCCATATCTTCTTACCTGGTGTAATGGCCACGTTCTTTGGAGAAGAGATCAGCTAACCTTGTACCTTCTCCTTCCCCATATCATAATCTGAAGCCCCGTATCATAATCTGAAGTGGGGCAGAAGCATCGGGAGTGCAGTGAAGCGGTGAAAAGGATTTGTTTCCTGAAAGTTATCGTCGTTCCTCAGTTCACGGCAGCAGAAACTTTAAACTAATGATCTTTCCAGAACATGTAAGCCAGCTGAGCCCAGGACACATGTTCATGTTGTGATGATTGATGTTGTATTGTGAATATTTCTAGCAGAGATAATGTTTTGCAACATCATGTTAAGAATAATAATAAATAAAACCATACTTGCTTGTCTCCCCAAAAAATAACCTCCACCGTGGTTATTTATCTGATGGATCTCGGGTGCTTCAAGGCCTTTACAGATGTCGAGGTTAGTGCAAAACAGACTTTGGCTGTAGGAACCAGGTGGCTGTGGTATCACCTCTCTACTTCTCTTCCTTCCCCCCCCAAAATACTGACTTTAGGGAGGGGATAGAATTTTTTTCTTATGTGCCTGGCTTGCTGGGAGTGAGCCACATAGCTGTGGTTTGTTTTCTCAATATTAGCTGTGCTGCCCGTGTGTGAAAGCAAGCATGGAGGGTAGATTCTCCCTGACTTCTGTGGGATCTGGAGCAGATCCATGAGGACTGCTACTGTTTTCAGCACTTCCTTGCTCTGCCTAAAACCAGGCACACTGAGATATGGATGTTATTGCAGCTGCCACATGCTACATATAAGCCACATGTTGATGACTACTGCTTTAAACGAGAAGGTCTTTGTTTAAAATATTTTCTTCCATCTAGAACCTACCGGGTTTTTTGAGATACTTAAAGTAAGAGTTGATATTTTTAATGTTGTTTAACAGTGTACATGGAATTTACATAATATCACAGTTTGCATTTATAAAAAAGACTATCCATATATATATATTTATTTATCGTCCAGACAGCTTTATAGTAACAGAGAACTAGCCCCTAATTAATTGAAACAAATTGGCCTATTCATTCTCCAATTGTTGGTATCATTTTATGTTGTGGTTTGTTTGTTTGCTTTGAGGTCTGCTTCAGTCCACTCCGCAAATAACAGTGCTTTTCTTTAAAATATAATGAACTGTGTTGCATTTACAAGAGCTGCATGGTCAAATCATGTTACTCCTGTCACCCTGATGAATACCATGTCACACTGCCAATGTTTGGACTGAACGCTGACTGCTGGCTTCAGCAAGACTGGAAAGGAAAGGAAGACCTGGACACACTAACTACATCCAAACTATTAACTAAAATTAGTCAGAGACTTTTCCTGGAGGCCAACTGGCATGAAAGAGCTTGCGTTCACACAGCTAAACTCTCTTACCCTCCGAATCACAGTGGCCACATCCAGAATACCTATTGGAGATGCTTCCTGACCCAGGCTAACACCCAAGCTGTGCTTTGGTGTTGTCTGGAAGAGCACAAGCAGACTTTGGCCAAAAGTCAGCCAAGGACCAATTTAGTAGTGGGATGGTTTCAGGCTCACGCCTTGCTGGTCCTGTTTAGTTTATTTAGTGTCAGAGTGAAACCTCAGTAATTCTGCCAGGAGTCAATAGAAAATCCCTATTGGCCTCAGTGACCAGAAGCCACTGGAAGTATACTCATTAGTTTATTTGCCTCCTTCACATTTGGGTTCTTTTTTTTCTGATTCTGGTTTTTACCAAATGAGTACTGAAACGAGTATGTTTTAAATCTCATAACATAGTAAAATTGGGTTGTTGCCTGCTCAAAACTTGTTGTTACTTTTGAACTACCAGGAGGTTTTTCACACAAGCTGAGGTTCTGGAAAAGCCAGCTTCAGCTCTCTTCCCTCATGGGAGGATCTCCTACAGCTCTGAGCAAGTAACTAAGATCTTCTGTGACTCAGCACCTCATTTGGATAAAAGGGTAAAAAGCTGTGAGGTGTTGAGATACAAACACACCAGGTGCTCGAGGTCACATAAGGATTGTAAACTGATGTGAACATAAAACTCCCTTTGATTTCTATGGCAACTTTTTCCACTTTTTTTTTTTTTCTTCCTGGGAATGGAATTTATTTTATCCCTGCAAAATGGGCATTAACGTGTTCACCCCCATATCATGATGTTTTCATAGTCAGAACACTGAGGATGAGTTTGGATAAGCATGAGGTGCCTTACAGTGTGAGATAGTTTGGGGAGCTGGTGCTCTGTGGTTTTGGGGCTATCTCTGTGCACCTGATACCCCAATTATCCTGTATAACACTGTCTTTCACAGTACTATGTGACACTTCTGCCTGCAGCAATATAAATAATAATTAGGCAATTCATGTTGTATAATCTTTTTCTCTACTCCAAAGACAAATGGCAGTGAAGGCCAAGTAGGTTTAAAAAGCTCATCATACAAAATGATTATATTAGGCCATGCTGTACTACTGAGATTACAAAAAATTACCTACATGTGTTGAATTAAAACATGATTTTTCAATGATCTCAGCAGCAGCAGAATTGGGACATTTTAATCATTGCGTTATCAGTTTGGTAGGTAATTACTATACTGAATTGCTGCCCAAAATGAAAAACTATATTGTTTTATCCAGAGGGTTTCTGGTTTCTAGCACTAGCCTTTACTTTTCTTAGAGCTCAGACATACGATTGAATTACTGAAGCTGACAAGTACTGATTTCAGCGACATTTAAACTAACGTGTATTTTGCCTCAGGTTTACTACAGGCTAATAGTGTGCTGTTAATTAATGTGGTCATTTGATGTGCAGCACCTTGCTGAACTATGAGAACTTGATTGTGTGCCTTCACCCAATGTTCCTTTTAGGTTAAAAAGACTCTTTGTTTCTTAATTGACCTATTCATGGATCAGTCTCATAAAAGAGACTATGGAGCCCAACATGTACATAGTCATACCTGGCGTGGGCTGTGTGAATCTTATTTAATGAAAACGTTATGAAGAAAAGAATAGAGTTGTTGCCTAGAATGATTGACTTGGATGTTGATAATATTTTCAGAGATGTGTTTTGAAAAGCAGGAAGCATGTCAAAGCAGAGGAGGAACATTTGACCTAATCTGCTTTTATCTCTCCCTTCCCTTTCCGTGTCACCCCTGAAGCCTGAAGCACTCTCTCATGGTTGCTTGCATATGGCACTGGCTCTACTCAGAACTAGTGAGACCATTGCATCAGCTAAGGTTTGCAAGGGCATAATGTGTTTATTTTTGCAGTGTGATCTTGTGAGAAGCTGAGGAGGGCTTGCATCTTCATCCTACTGATAACAGTGGTGCTGAAAGTGCTTAGTGCATTCCAGGGCAAAGCCTTGAAGGCTGCGGATTAGAGAGTTGCTAACGCTTTTTGGAAGTACATGCAGATTCCTTTGGTCTTCGCTGGGGAAAAGCATGGCTCCCCATTAAAACAAAAGAAAGCAAAACAACAAAACCCCAACACACAAAACCCCCACACAATAATTGTAGTGGGCCAAATAAAACATAGAGTGCCTCATCTCAGTCCAAGCGCTCAGTCTGGGGATCCTCTGAAATTAGACAGGCTTGAAGCCTGACTCAGGAATGAGTATTTCCATGGTCTTTCTGTGGGCAGAAGGATGCAGGCTCTGCCCATGTGTGAGTGGGCTGTGGTGTGTGAGGATGTAGCTCAGTGGCTCACGCTGGTTTTCCCTGCCTGCTGGCCGAGGGTATCACCACAGGCTTGATGCTTACTCACACTGCACAGCCTTTGAACTGTACTATCCAGCCATCACTCCAGGCTTCATCTCAGGCTCTTTTTGACCCTCTTTAGCTTTTTTAAAGCTGGATCCTTTCAGCTCATATTCTCCCTCTAACAATTCTCTTTTTTTTTTTTCTCTCCCCTCTCTACTTCCACAACTGAACTTGCTTTGCCAAACTCCTCTCTTCACCATCTATACCACCCCATATGTTTATATTTTCCTATTACTGAGGCAAGTTGTGCTGACCTGCCTGGACAGAGCTCCTTTATCACAGAGATAAACATGATGTCCCCCTCACACAGAGTTTCTATCATGTGTGACCTTTCATCTTGAACTGCCATGACCTTTTTTTTTTTCGTTAATGCCGTACTGTGCTGCTTGCAGAAGCCAGGAAAGAAAATCTTTTGTTTCTAGATAGAATACTGCTAAAGGACATGATACGGTCTTGTTTTTAATCCAGCTAATTAAAATCTGCATGTGCAGTGTAACTGAGAACGCAGCCTTCGCCCACCACTTTCCCACAGGCAGGGAATAAAGGCCTTTAGTGCAGCAGCAGCTAGCCACCCTTGGATAACAGAGAACAGAGCCCGCAATTCATCCCAGCTTTCCTTATCATATCCGCGGAGGGCTTTCCCTTCCCTCCCTCCTTCCCTCCCCCTTTCTCTCCATGGAATAGCTTACTGTAGCTATGCGCCTCTATACATCACTGCAGAATGTAATCAAGTTAAAAATATGTTAGCTCACATTTATCCATGCTCCAGCAAGCTCTGAACATAATTCATTTCTAGTAGAAAAAAAAAGAGAGGGGAAAAAAAAAAGGAAAAGAGAAAAAAAATAAAGAAAGAGCATGCAAAAGCATCTATTTCTAATCAAATGTCAAACCTATTTATGTTAAAACTGTTCTGCCCAGAACTAAGTGAATAACACAGTTTCACAGTTCACACTTTCATATGTTCATTATATAGGCTTTTTTTGGATTTGCTGGATGGTTGTGGTTATTGCTAAGGCTGCCTTTTGTGTGTGTGTGTGTCGGGGAGAGGGTGCCATGGAATTATTTCTTTTTTGCGAAACATTTCCTTGGTTAGTTTTTCACTTGTTGCTTTTTGTTGGGTAACTGAGTTGGGGGAGGGAGGAGGAGAAGGAGGGCAGCCGGGTGGGAAGAAGCAGTGAGTGCCAAATGAGAAGAACTAAAACTGAGCCTCCACCTGTTTTTCTTCAAGTTGTATTTTATGTGATGACGATGATGAGATCAATAAGGGGCATAAAAATGCGCCAGGAGATTCAAAACTTGGAAGGAGATTGTACAGCATGAGTAGAAAATACAGTGCGTGTAAAGAAGCCTTCCCCCCCAGCTCCCCCAGTAAAGCACACAAACAGGCTTTCAGTGGGCATTCCCTGGTAACCCGCACAAAGAGCTGTTCAAACAGCTGTGCCTTCAGCTAAACACCATTCACGGGCTGCTGCGGAAAATGCTGATTTTTGTGCATTAGCTTCCCTAACTCGAATTCAGCGAAAGATACTTACAGTCGTTAAAGGAATGGATTTTGAGTCCTGAATAAATACATAACATCTCAGGAAGTTATTGACTTCGTTTGTCTCTAATGAATTATTCATATGCATCTTGCACTCAGGGAATGATTAAAGACATATGAAAAAAGCAACATTTTGAAATCTAATAAGCTTATTAGGTGACACTAGTCCAACTAAAGCACCTAATCACATTTTTAATATTTTTTTAAAATATCCAAGTATTTTATAAAGAGAAAACAGAAGGATCTAAAAAAATCAGAAGTACTCTGCTGACTATATATTGAAAGATGTTATGTTGATCAAGTACAACAGTGCTTTTCATCATGACTTGGTTATCTTATGCTGACCTCTATAAGCACAAATAAAGAGATATGCACATTTTTCTGAGTTTAGTGCCTATGGAAAGATAATATTAAACAAAAAATAGCTATTAGTATACTTATAGAACTCTGATATATTATATTTATATAACATATTGTGACATTACAGCAAGCATAAAGTTTTATATATTCTGGAATTAGTGTCTGTTCAGTAGAACAGCGATAACCAAGAAGATATTTATCTGTATTTTACCAATTTAAGATTTTCTTTTTTTTTTTCACATTTTAAGGAATATATTTAATAATTGCTCTTCAATAGTGGTCTCTGCTTTGACACAGTAAAAAAATTTGTGAATGTCATGTTTTGTATGTTTTATAAAATGAGTGCATATTGCATAAGCAGTGTAAGATTTATGAAGCTTTGAGTGTTCCTTTTAAGTGTGCTAATCGTAATAAATATGGCACTTTTTCAATTGTTACTTAGCAGCCTTCCTTAAGCATTAAAATTAATTTGTATTTGGTGGGGACGCTTATAATTTTTATGGGCAGATGTGATATTAAATAATGTCCTATAATTCCATGTCACTAATAACATAAATTAGGATGGTGACTATTATTTTTGTCACTAATAACTGTTGTTGTAGAGCCCTTCTTATGCAGAGAACATGTGACGAGAGCTGAAAATTTACTACATTGCTATGTTAGTCACACGTGACAAGACAACATGGCATAAATTCCGTCTCAAAGTTACTAAAGGGTCAGGCTTAATAATGGGGCATAAATCTCAGATCCCCAAAGTGAAGATTTAATGTATTGGAAATCATGATGCCTTTACTAAGTCTCTAAACCCCTTTACGCACTCAAAGTCTGCATCCAAGAAGTTGAGCTTATGGTAGGACGCGAAAGTATTTAGGAGATTGTTCTCAATACACTTAATTTGAAGGGGATAAAAATGACATTCTTTACTCTCGCATGTAGGACCTGAACCTACACTTCAGATGTTTTGGTTCATCTGTGTCAGAGATCCTTCATTGGTGATACCATGGAAAACAAGGCTGTGACAAGAGGGCATACCTGAATTTTTGTATCAAATAATTTTTGGAGATTTCATTATCCATTTCAAAAGATTATTTCAAAGTTTTTCAAATTTCCATAGTTTGTATCTCGAGTTTTTATGTCCCTGTTAATCTTCTGCACAGCAGATATATACTGATCTGCTAGAAAGAAGAGCAAATTCTACATTAAATGAAAGTTACAAAAACTCAAGAGGCTGACATGTGAAAGATGGTAGTTATTTAAAATGTTCAGCTCTGGCTGCAGAAAGATCCCTTTAAAAGGACCACTCTTCTTTTATATACTAACCTCATATCAAAGCAAGTTCTTAAATCAGTGCCATAGAAGTGAAAAGAATAATTGCGTTTAAATTGCTTTTGATGCTGCAAATTCCTCTCACAACCAAATTCTCAGATTTCACTGCATCCCTTCCAAACAAAAGCCGTCTAGCCTAATTGTGCAAGAATGTTTTATAAGGCTATGAAACAAGGGGTTGGTTAATTATGCCCTTTCTACAAATGATGAAGACCATCGCAGTAATGCTTCATCTGATCTGATGATTCAGGGGGACAGTAGGAGGCAGCTGCTGAATTGCAAACAGAAACATGAGTCACCCTTTCTCTGACTCTTAAATAAAAAAACCCAAACCAAAACAATAATATGATTAGAAATTACTTTCCCTACCCTCAGAGTGGGGGAGGAAAGTGGCAGCTCATCTGTTCTTGCGAAATAATTAGGGAAGTTTATTACTGGTGGTAAATGGTGTAGCCACACAGCTTGGGAAACAGAAGAGCAATGCTGACCAAATAATTATGCCAAAGTCAGGTTTTACCTACTAAGAAATATTCTGTGTTAATAAAAAACGAGTTGGGAGCTTGGGATTTAGCCTACTGCTAGCGTAGTAGTAACAACAATAATCCTAATAAGTAGTTATTAGTAATGGGAACACAGTGACAGCACTTGATAGTTACGAATAATTAGTTATCAATCAGCAATGTGAAGTTCATGGTAGCAGTGGGAGCCCAGGGCTGGTGGCCCTGCAGGTACCTGACAAATGGAGCGCAGTGGAAGTACCGCTCACCAGGCTCAGTGCGAGGTGTGACAGGGGTAACTGCTTATTCATGGCATTGTAAAGTCTTTTTTCTGCTCATTTATTCTTTGTCTGTCAGTAAGGTCCCAGTTTTTCTCTGGGACATGGTTAAATCCCGAAGGAGCTCCCATTCAGTTCAACATAAAACTCAAAATGCAGTGCTTCCAAGCGCTTCTCCACCTATATTAAGAAGACTTAATTTTTTTTTTTTTTCTTTCAAAAAAAAGACATCTATTTTTCTAAATTCAAACCTGATGTTCTTGCCACTCCTGTTGGTTGGATCCTGTTTTGGACAGGCAGAGTATCTAAAGTTTAGTTTTCTGGAATTCTGCCCACTAGCAACTAGGCAGAGCTTGGCCCTCTCAATCTGTTCACTTGCTATGGGGGTGGCATTATTATTACATTTAATATTAACACAATAATCCAAAGAAAAGCAAAATAACATGTTTTGCACATTTTATAGTACCAAGGGATTACCACTTACTGCTGTTGTTATTTAGAAATACATAGTTAAATATACATAGCCTTTTTTATTTGTCTCAAAAGAACTGGAGCTAGATTATACCTGAGCAAGCTAGCTAAACCATTGTTAACGTAACTAAAATAATTTACGAGTTGTCTCATTTTTACAGTGTTTTTGTATACTGAAGTTTGATTCATTTCTCTCAGAGAGACAAGTGCTACGTAGATGCATGGCCCAACACTTCTACCTGTCTCCCTATCAGTGCAGGAGGATTGGGATAGTCACATTTGCACCAGGTCAGGTGGGACATTGATAGCAGCCGCCCTTTTGCTGCCACTCCAACCATTTTTGGGTTCCAAACAGCTGAAATGTGGTAGATGAGAGTGGACAATCCCTGACAGCTTTAACATATTGGAAAAAAATGGAACATCTCTGAAAGTTTCAGTTTAAAATTTAGTCAGCATCAGATTGGGCATAATTTATTTTTCAGAGACTAATGCGCAGTTGCTTAGAAGGAAATACTGCTGAATGCAGGTGGTTGTTCAAGTTTACTCTGATGAGATCTTTGGAACACATACCAAAACTACCCACAGGTATAAGGCATGCACAAAGCCTACAAGCTCTTTATCAGGTGGAAAAGCCATTCTGTGGCAGCTAAAGACGAGATGAAACAAAAAAGACCGAGTTCTACAAAGCACACGTACGCACTTTCTGAATGAAGTCAAGTAAAAGGTCAACAGAACGATCTGAATGATAAGCAATGTAGGGAGGCACATGCTAAAAGTCATTTTCAGGTGTGCTTCCAGTCAGCTTCTTGTTTTGAGAAAACAGCATTTCAGCCTTATTATTTGCACCTGCAGGCTAGTTACCTGGATTAGCCTGATACTTATTAGGTGCCCTGTTGCTGCACTCTTTCCTAGTGGGATTGTTTGTGCCGACAGTGGGCCTTGTACTTAGAGCTTGGCATCAGGGTGTTGTGTGCTTTGTTTATGCGTTACAGCGTTTTCGAAGATTTTTTTTATATTTAATTGTTTACAGTCCCAATGGATGCAGTTTCTGTCTCCTACATTTGAATCTGGTAAGTAATCTAACAAAACTCGGGGGGGGTATTTGTGTCACTTTTGAGTTTAGGATTTCATTTCTTTCTTCTTTTGCCAACAACCAAGATCATAATTGGTTTCTATAGTAAAGATGTAAAGTATGGGCCATTCAAGTTAAAATGAGATTCTGGAGGGACCATAGTCTTAAAAGCAGTGAACTTAGGAGGCAAATGTAAACTTTCTTAGTGTGATGAAACATAATATGCTCCTGTGAAGTGTGTTTTAAAAAATGAGAAGTGCTAATTAATCATGCTTTGGCCTTAGTATATGAGTTGACTTTTCAACTCTGACCTTGACTTAATCAGCTGGCAAAATACTATTAATTAAAATACTCTTTTAAACTTTTCAAAAAATTCTTTGTGTTGCCTTGATCGAGATAACAACATAAATTCAAGCAATTGCAAAACTCTTCCTTCCATTTCGAAGCATTTACTTCTGGAATGAATCCTGCTGAAATCCCTGGGAGTGAGAGAGTAAGCCACCTGGCCTGTGAGCTGGGAGAGTTGCTGCTCTCATTCTTACCATAGCTCTGTCTTGCCTGGTGTCCTGCTTTGTGTCTGTACGGTTCATTATGAAAATAAATTATCTTCTGTCAGTGTGTTGTTGGTAGATTTAAGTAATTCTTAGCAGATTAGTGAGACACAAGTTTTCTCTGCAGAAATCCTGCTGATTAGACTCCATGGCATACTGAATATCCAGCTGTTTTATTATTTTGCCTTTAATGACCATTTCAAAGTAATGCCCTGAATAACTAGTAGAGACTCTTCTGAATGAAGGTACGGTGCTTGCTACCTCTAGTCTGCTGGAACAGTGGTTGTTTTCATGCAGTCTGAAATTTTAGTTTCTTCACAACTTGCATGCTTTGCGGGTCTGGTAAATTTTGTTTCATGTATTGGCAATTCATAACCTTGGGTAGTTGCTCCTCTTTATTACAAAACCAACCAAACAAAAAGAAAATAAAGAAAAATAAAATGCTTTGAGATCAGTAATCCCCTCATGTTCTGAGCAAAGAAAACTGATACAGGAAAACAATTTAGCTGTCCAGTAAAATAGCTTAGATTTTCTAATTGCTTTCTTTAGGTCTTTCTGATCTAATGCAATTAGTCATGTGAACTTTTTTTTTTTCTCATGGACTTACTGATTTTTTTTTTTTTTACTAGCTCTTAGCTTCTGATAAACCCTTCAATTCATGCCCCAGCTTCCTGTTTCTGATATGCAGAACACATGTCAGAACAACTGACCTAACTAGAGATGAAAAATAGAGAGAGAAACCATAAGAAAGAAGTACACACACCAACCCAGTATAAGATTTAGGATGTTAAAATTGAAATTCTAGATATTCAGTTGTCATGTAAACGAATCTGAGATTTTTCTTTCTTTTTTTTTTTTGTCATTGTTAATATAAAATTCTTTGGGTTGTAAAAGATTCAATGAACACATGGCTGTTTCTCATTAGTGGTGGCTGTCACTAAAATGAATATGTTGCCGAGTGTTCAGTTTCTGGGAAACGTGGTTGAAACATGAGCAGCTCTCTCAGTGCAGAGCTCAGAGTCAGATGTTTTCAGAGGGGATGTTCCCCATTAAGTAATGACAGAGAACCATACGGAACACATTACAAATCGAAATACTGATTGATGAAGTGCCTGTGGTCAGCTTTCCACAGAAAGGCGAATTTTGAACGTATTATCACGTCAGCATGGAACCGATCTCACGTACAATCACATTCTGTTTTCATTTCTTTTTTGCTTCACATGTGCTGCTTCAGATCACATTTATAGCGAGCAGAACCTCAGACCAAAGGAAATAAAGCATCAGGTTTGAGCTCTGATGTTTCATTGATTTAGCTCAGTTCACAGAAGCCCAATAAGTCTGAGTTTGTTCACACAGCTGGTAAGCTATAAACTCTTCCTCTCCTTAGCAAATTTCTCACCTCCTTCCTAAGAGCTGGGAGAGGGGCCTAGGAGATTGCTGGGGCATGCCAGCATTGGAGAGGGAGAAATGGGGTCACCTGGTAAGGCGGAGTGGGTCCTGCGCAGGTTTGAATTTATCAGACTGAAAGCTCCACTTTGGTTTCCCAAAAGTAGATGTTTTCAGTTTCCCACTTAGCTAATTTGGAGAAGTCCAGTGAGGAAAAACAACTGGTTCATGCTGACTTCAGGGTGGGATTACTTGATTTGTTTTTATTCAAGTTACTTATTACTTCAGCTTCAAGTTTTCCTCCAGGTTTGTTTCAGATACAGTGTCCTCTTCTGTTTTACAGAGAAAGCAAACCGGGCTGGTCATACAAAATGTGTGTAACTATTCACTGTGTACACAGAGTGCAAGTGAATGCATGTCTGAGTCACACCACATTTAAAGAAAAATGCATAATCAAATGGTAAATTTAGAAACTTAGGTCAAAGTATCTAGCTTTTTTTTTTTGCCAAACGGTTCTTAAATGATACTTCAGTAAAAATCTAAGCAGGAGTAGACTTAGATGCGTATTTAGAACAGTGCTATGAACACTTGAGTATTTCTGTTTCTGAGATCCCAGCATGAGATTATTACAGTGCAAAGGCACATCAGGTGTAAGAGCCAAGGCTTGCTTATGCCTTCACTAATGGGAACTCACTGAAGTGAGTAGAGTTGCTTGGTTTACATTAGCACAGCTGGGGCCGCAAGTTGGCCCTGGACCTAAAAATTTGAACATAATGGGAAGTAAAATCAAATGTCTATAAAGCCTAGAAATGAGAACATAGACTAGGTCTAAAATTAAAAACAAGGAGAGGGTAGTATCAGGTGTTCATGTTAACCTAGTGGATAAATATTAGGGTCTATTTTTTAAAAAATAATTTATTTCAGATAATCAGGACCTAGTTATTCAGAAGTGTTGAGAATGCACAATCCTTAGCTGAATTCTCTTAAATCTTTGAGGCTTACACCAAAAACTGTAAGTGTCCTATCCTTCTTAAATACAGAGATTTAGTTGTTTGGGGTTTTTTTCCCTTTTCAAAGATTTAGCCATAGCAAACTCTTTTCCGGGGATCTGATTTCTACCATTCAGACTTCTATGGAAGTTATTGAAAATGCAGAACAAATGTATGTTGCTGATGGCAATTTGTTAGTTTTCGCTTTGTGTTTATTCATGGTAGAAATCTGTTTTGGTATGTATACAAACAGTAGTGTTTAAGTGCTTCATTAATTCAATGGATTAAATAAATGTAGAATAAAATAAGGAAACATGTACAAGAGGCTGTTTAAGCATATCAGATTTTAAGCTATCTGTAACCTTCATAATTCCTCTGTTATTAAAAAATATAATGCAGACATTCTAATGATAGTAATGATCAGTAATTAGTTGAGATCCTTCTACCTTTCAGATATTTAAGTCATAAAATACTAGAAGTCATTTTAATAGTGATAGTTAGTCATTGGCAACAGATACAGACTTTGAGGCCGAAGGGCTTCATGGCTGGAGAAATGCAGAGAGATGCAACCATCATTCAGATCACCTCCCTCATGTACATTCTTCCTACGATGCAAGATGACCCTGCCAGTATTCGTGACTCTTCATATTGGAGCAAATGAGCTCTGCACTTAGAAAAGGCTATTGTAATTGTACTTTTGGTACCATCCCAAAATGCAAGTTTGAGTTTGGACGAGGCACAGTTGAGGAACGATTGTAGATGATATCTGGCATAAGCTGCGGGTCTCGTGCAATCCTGCTAGTCTTAGAGGATCAAATATTCCAGAGTCCTCACTGAAACTGCTACTGCAGCCTAAGATGAGCAAGAGCCGCGATCCTTATCTGGACAGGAGAGCAGTTTAGATAAGGAGAGGGAAAAGCTGATCACATTTTATCGAATCTTGTGTGAATCTCCAGGATTCACTGTGGGACACTCCCATTGTACACTGGCCTGAGAGAGACGAGTGAGGCTTTGGCACCAGAAAGATTGGAACTGGGCCGGGTGCCTATGAGCATGACCACACAACCACAATCCTGACAGTGTACCCAGAAGATAGGTTTTATGACTTCTAGATCTGTTCTGATATGGCATGAAGAAAGGGTGTGTGGTTCCCTTGCTCTTAAAGCTGTTTCAAGCCAGGGCTGAGCAGGCTTGCTGTGCTGCAAACTCCCAGCCATCCATTCGAGCTGCTCTTCTGAGCTGGAGCTAGCTAGCACTGATATGAATTTGTGGTGAATAAATTGAGACCTGCAGAGAGAGATCAGTCAAGTCAGTTATCTGCAGGCTGAGACTGGCTATTTTCTTTCCAGCACGATGCACCCTAAAACTGTATCAATGAACCTGAGGTTTTCCCGTTAATCAGGTAAAATAAGGAAATTCCTTTTTCTCCCTCCATTGAAAGTTTCTGAGGTTTAGGGACCTAAATCAGGGAATTAAGAATCTAGATATTAATTGTATTTATCTTCTCTAGGACTCAGTTTGTTCTTGCATACATGAAGCTAACATACTCTTTGTCTTGGATAAAAATGCTCAGATAGCATTATATGTATTGCTATAGCTGTTGTTACCATTTTCCACAAGTATGGATTATGGAGAAAGAAGACTTGCCAATACTGTCAGTATTATTACACATTTCTGTTTCTTTTTGTTATTGTATCTTCAGAATGATTTTGTTTGATTCTGTTCCTTTGAGAAGGATTGCTTTATTTTTTAACTTACCAATTCTTATACATTTCATCAGCCAAAAAATAACATTTTCAAAATGCTCAAGTAACTTAAGACCTCTCTTTCTCAGATGTGACCTGGTGCTTACATGGGGGCCAGGAAATGCTATTTCTGCCAAAACTGCAGTGAAACTGCTGCGATATAGCCGTCTAAGACTTCCGAGATTTTCGGTCTCCTATAGAATATCTGGAACTAGCACAGCCATTTGAGTTACTGGTATGTGTCTTTATTGAAAAACATTCCAATACAACCACATTTATAGCTATAAAGGCATTCTATGTTGCTGCTTCCCTATACTGCTATTTCCTTTCTAGATTGAAATAGGTGATACTGCTAAGAGTACCAGTACAACTGCATCAATATTAAATGTTGTATTGACTGTGTCTGACATCTTGTTGAAAGTTGTGACATAGGCTCCTAAGTACTAAGTCTGCTTTGAAACCAAGATTTAAAGTCTAATTCCACAAAACATCTTCACTCTCTTTAGATTGAGACTTTTTGTCTGTTTGGCTCTCTTGAAAGTTTTTACAGTTATGTTTATGCTCCCAAATCGGATCAGGATTCAGGCTTTGGGTAGGACTTCAGGTATTGCTATTTCTGTCTCATAATAATGATACCGTAGGAATTAGGAACAACATGAATGAAGAGTGCTTGAGCAACTTTCCATCTGATTCAACATGAAACCTGATTTCAACCTGAGCTTCCTTCTGACTGCCACAGTTGCAGTGTCAGCCGGTCTCTATCATGTATTGATCCGCAGCCTTTGTCCTATTAGAATATTGATTATGTAACATTAATCATTACTTTTTTTTTCACAGTGCTGTGAAGCTTCCACCCCCTTTTGCTTTTCTGGAATGACATGGGACACTTATCTTCCCAAAAATTCCCTCAAACCCTTGTTTTTCTGCCCATCTCATCTCTATGGTAAAGACCACTTTTGATAGAAGGGCCAGCAGCTATTGTGAACCCCATCATGCATTGTACAGTTTTGCTTCTTTTTATCCCTCTGATTTTTGTCTGAATTGTCTAATTACTGAAAAGCGTCAAAGACAAAAGGAGAACATAAAGCAAAGGTAGAACTTCTTTCTCTTTCTAAGGGCCACTCAGATCTCAAGAGATCTGAAACAAAAGTGCCCTTCAAAGTCCCACAGCAAGAGCATGTTTTCCTGTAAATGCTTTCTCATTCTCTCTTGCTCTTGCTTGCTTTAAAGCATACATCTGACACAAATTAATCTGCAGGGTTTTCAGTCATTTCCCATCCACTGCTGGGGCAAATTAGACTTGCTGATGTTGTTTTGGCCTAACCCTGAAGCAGCATGAAAGGAACGGCCCAGAGGGAGAGAGAGTATGTTCTCCTTGGCTCTTCTTCCATGTACTCTCTGGGCTGTTCAACAAAAAAAAATGAGTTCAATTGGCCTGAAAGGCACTGGAAGACTGAAAACCTCTCTGTAGTACCTTAAAGAACCAAAATTACTTAATTAATGTGAAGGCTATTATGTGCGGTTACCATATGAATGAGTAAGTGGACTGCCTGAGTTACAGAGCAGGAAAGAGGAGAGGATATCTGAGGTCAGCCTTGTCAGGGTAAAGGAATCCTAAACAATGAGGGCATTGGTTTAAGATTTGAGGAAGAATTTGAAAAAGAGCCCTGAGAGTGAAATTAAATGAAGCATGGGAGAGTATTAGTGGAGATTAGCAGTGTTGTGAAGGAACCCAGAGCAGACTGCCAATTGCCCGTTAAGCACAGGCAGCTTTAACTGGGCACTGCAGACAGGAATTAGGCAGTACGCTGCTGGAGTCTGACTGAAAAGTATTTTCTTGAGCAACAATAAAGTTTCTCTTCCACACTCCCTCCCTTTCATTGACTTCCAAAAGTGAACATGCCCTTTCAGCTGCATATTTTTTTTGTTTTATTTTTTTTTGCCAGGCGGACTCATGACAGAAGTAGAAAAAAAATGAATTTAAAAGCATGCTGGGACTCTCAGTATGAATATGAGATACACTTAGTAGCACAGGGTTGTTGTCACGAATGTACTGCTTCAGGTTGGAAGAAGACAAAGCCTAGTGAAACTAACGAAGGTAATGGCTGTGCTTGTAGTTGAAGGCAGCAAAGAAACTGCTGAGATGCATTTGCTCACATATAGAATGAAAGGGATGGATTCTGGTTTAGTAAAAACTAGATTATTTAGCTGAAGTATGAATACTTACAATCATCTACAATTTTCAGAGTTCTTTGAAGAAATCTTTCAATATTTTCTTTTTGGAGTTTATCTTGCTAGCTATAGTTTCCAGAAAGCTGCACATGTGATAGAACAAGCATCCATAGGCCAAGAAGCAGCTGAAGGTGGTAATATTTTGGAAGACGTTGGCTACAGTATTTATTTTCTTGGCTTTGGTTTCATTTGCTGTCTGTTTGAAATGGTATTCACTTACATGTTCTGGTGTAAAAATCCAGAACTGCTGAATATCTCTTCCTAGCACGCACTTTTCCTACCAGATATAAACAGAATTGTTGCTAAAAGCAAGAGGAGAGAAAGTGAATCATCTCTCTGAAAATACTTCTATTGTGTGTAAGCTTTCCAGAAGACAATGGACTAGATCTTGAGCAACATTTGCAAAACTGTCTGCAGAATCCCAAAGTTAGATCTGCCAGAGCCTGTAGGAAATCAGAGAATCATATTTAGATCATATCCTTCAGTTATAACTAATAATGTTGATTGACTGTGTGGATTAGTAGTGCCGAAGAGCCTCGGAGAATTGTCATTCAGTGCTTTGGTTTTAAATGCTGCTGTACTGCAATATGCCATAGCTGGTTGTATGCACATAATCTTAATATCCATCTGTGGAAAGCTTCACTGTATCCTACATCTTTATTCCTAAAGACTGCAGGTAATTGTGTGTTTTACAACTATAAATCTCCATCACTGGGCCTTAATCTTCTGAGGCAGCTCCTGCATGCTGCTGGAACACCAAGGGAACCCATATTCCTAAACTATTTCTCAGGAGTGGGCCAAAATGCTTAAGTTGCCTTGTGAAGGGATATACATAAAACTTCACTGGTTTGTATCCCTAAAATATTACAGTGCTTCTGGGAAGGGTGTAGGGTTGGAGGCCTTACTGTTAATAAGCCTAATAGTTTTCAAGTAACACTGAAACTGGAGTCTGGTTGGTATTTTAAATTGGAGAGAATTAGTGAAATCCATACAAATGATACTTTATTGCATAAACTGCATTTCAGAAGTAGATTGGATGACATTTTGCAGTGTTCTTTCTGCAGCAATTGTTTCATTCCTCTGCAAAAGAACAATTTAAGTAATTGAATTTTCCCTCAGGATAGGAAAAAATTACCCCCCCTCCCAGCCCTTTCTTTTTTATTTTCCCTTCTATTAATTTAATTGAAACCAAAATTGTTTGAAATATTAAATACCATTGGAGGCCTCCCATTACTAAGGCTAGATCTGTGTGGAAAATACTTTTTCTAACCTGCAAAACATTTGTATTTTCCTAAACATTCCTGTTCTGCTCTGAGATAAAACCAGCCCCCTTTAAAGACAGGAGTATATGTGCTTGTGTTTATGTGTGAGTGTTAGCATTATGAGAGTGGTATGTAACACACACACACACATCCCCCTGTAATTTCAGATTCAAAATACATCCCTTTTTCCTGACCAAAGAAAAGATTGCCCAAAAAATTGTTTCAGGATTTCGTTCTATACCCCAGAGCTTGGGCAGGCTTGCTAGCAAGACACTGCATTTTGGCTAAGTACTTTACTTAGTACATGAAGGTCATCAGAAATCTGAAATTAGGAGGAACTAATATAGAGCATGGCCTCACAGGTACTTAGCCAGACTGCCTTCAAAACATACCTTGCAGCCTGGCTCAGCCAGAGTTAAATTGCCCCTGGAAGGGGGGAGACTTGTGACTCACTAGTCACCTGCCCTATAGTTGTCATGCAGGACTTCATTGGTAGTTTTCCAAGCTAGGCCTGACTAACATGTTCCACCTGGTCTAATGAAGTGTATGCAAGTGGTTTAAACTGGACCTTGCAGTGAAGCAGAGGAGATGTGTTCCAGTAGTCAGCTGCAGGCCCAACTGGGAGGCAGAACTACCTGTTGTGTCACTGATGAGGCCGGCCGCTGATGGCATGTGAATTTGGACACAGCAGAAACAGATCAGGAGGCCCAAGAGACAAAACTCCTGACCAAACCTGTTGTGTGTTTCTGGATTTTAATTTTTGTTTATTTACATAAAAAAGAAAATCACACCATATAAATGAGAAATAAAGACAAAGCTAGGGGCTTTTTTTGTATCGCTCTAGCTAAAAATCCGAGAGGAATTGCACACCCTCTAAACAGTCTTCATTGCTTCTGGTAACAATAACGTATGCGATACTCCTGCTAATTCAGAATTGATATGGAGTTACTCAACATATCCTCCTGCACTGGAGGACCGATTGCTCAACTTATGGCCTAAATGGAGTTCACAACCAAGACTGACTTTCTGTTAATATGGTGTATAATAACCAAGTTTGCTGTATATTAATGAGCACCAGAGGACACGTTTAGTTAAGAATGCTTTTTCTAAATGTGTTGCAGGCTATATATTCCTGAGCTATGAACTATCCCAGTTTCTCTACTTCCATCTGAATAAAACACAGTAATTTTGTATTGAAAGATTTTTGTGCTACTTCTGGCAGGCTTTCACCCTGACACTGCTTCTTAATGAAATCTAATTACAGAAATGTGATTTCATTTTAAGACTTTTTTCTCTGTCCTTGCCAGCTCATAGCACTTAGAAATCCTTTGTCTTATAGCTCACATAGAAGGGAGACTCATATTACTTAAACTTTCAACTCTTTTTCATGTGTGAACCACAAATACATTAACTTCCAAGGATTCACAAATTAAGCTAATAAAAATGAAGGCAGGAAGGCTGGTAGCCTCCTTTTCTAAGAGTTTGGGAAGGGTTTTAGTAATTTAAAAACCTCTGAAAAACAGCTGAAGTCTTAAGAAAAAATGAGCCATACAGGAGATCAAAAACTACGTAATTCGTTTAAAGGATTCTGGATAACTAATCCATTATTAAGATTACTTTTAAAGGCTGGTGTTCCTTCTAATTGGTTAAACTACTTAAGGAGGTATTTCAGTGCAGTCATTAGCATAGAAGGCCTGATTGTTTATGCCTTTTGATCACTGATGCTATCAGGGAAGAAGTTGAATTTTAATATTCTTGAGAAGGATGAGTAGAGTTCTGACTGCCATCTATGCTTCTTGGTTGTAACATTATATGTCTAAGATCCTTAAGTTGCATATAGATATCATCTTATTTCCTCTCATTAAATAAATGCCCTTTTTGTACTATTTATTATATGCTACCCACTGAGCTCATTGGAAATCAAGTAACTTAGAAGTAAGGGAGAGAGAACACGTTGTGCTTTTTGTAGGCTGCATGGGCTATATTGTGCCCTGGAGAAAAATACTAGCTTTGGGATTTCTAATGAAGTATCTGACTTTTTGTGATTCAATGTGAGTAGTTGTAGAGGTTAAATCATCTGCTATCTGGATTTCATCTATTCATATTTGACCTAGGTCAACACGGTCTACCAGAGTACGGATAAAGAGGTATTTATGCAAAGAAATGTTTTGGTTTGGCAAGTTTACCAGCATATTCTTTTGCTCTGAAAACTGAGAAGGAATCATCTCAGGTGAAGCTTTCCTACAACATTCCTAATGCTTCCATCCTGAGATACTGTTGCCTTACTGAGTTTTGCTTTTGATTCTTTCAAATTTGCCTAGAAGTGAGACACATACCATGAAGAATGTCAAATTAAAAGCTGACTGGACTGAGGACATATTGAAAGTACCCAAATTAGTCCATGATATTGGTCATGGGCTAAATTAGTTCTTAGCGTCAGCAGGTACTCTTGCAGTGCTTGGTCCTTAGGGACAGCTGGTAGCAGAAATCAAAGGATTACCATCTTCAGTCTAAGTTGCTTAGAAACTATAATCATACTGTCAGGGATATATAGTTGTGCCTTTTCTAGACTGAAACCAATGAGAACTTCATTTTAAAGAAACCCATTATGGGTGCATACCTGAAGCTGAAATTGTGATCTAAAAAGAAACTGTACCAGTTGTACGGTCCTGCTGCCTTGGCTAGTGGCCAACAGTAAAGCCGATTTAAAAAAGTCTGTCAAAACTAGTGTCAAAACAGTTTTTTAGTTAGGTACCTAGATAGGGGCATTTTATGTTAATCTGCTTCAGAGCGAGGTTAGAAAACAGCTTTTAAAAACACACTTGTTACTGAATTCAAAACTGTATTTTGTGAATCGCTAGCTCACATTGTGCTCATAGGTGGCATCATTATTTGAGCTAACTTTCGAAATGCTGATGAGAGCACACCCACATAAGTAGAGCTGACTGAGTAATGGAACAGCAAATAATTTATCTGATACATTTTTCTTAGGTTCAGGATGTTTGCAAGAAAAGTGATTTGAGGAGGAGGGCAGTATTTTATACTGATGAGCAGCTACCAAATCCCAGAAATTTAAAAAGCTGTGCTGTCTAGCTGCTCTCTGCCTGTGTGTACATACATACAGCTCTGGCATGCAAGCTGCTGGATGCAAATGAAACCTTTGGTTCTGGAAAGCCATGTCTACCACTCTCTCCCTCCCCAAAATCCTGCTTTCTGCTGATATATTTGCCAGTAAAACAGAATCCTGTGAAAGTTTGCAGATGCCAGTCATAAAAACATGCCAGGCACAGATTTAAAAAAAAAAATTAAGTCAAAGAAAATAGATAGGTTTTGTTGTTGGTTTGGTTTTGTTTTTTTGGTGTTTTTTTTCCTGCCATTCCCCCAAGCTGTCCCCTTAGGAGCATTTTATTGGGAAGGAAAATAATTTAATTATCATGACTGCTGTTACAGGTTGATTTAGGAAAAAACCTATAAATCTCTTTCCTTATTTTTGCTTACACAGGCTTTATAATGTCTTTTGGAGAACCCTTTTTAAAAAGTCTTTGAATCATTTTCACTTAAATGCATCGAAAAATTCAGGCACAGTCACTCAGTTTCCAGTCATGGCCATTGCAATTTAGACCCTAAAGGAAAAGAAACCTGAGGAGGGAGGCTGTTTCAGAATGAAAGGCATGATGGCTGCCCACTCTCAGCTATTTAGTTAGAAGTCTTGTTTAACAGTGTCCTGAGTTCCAGGAATTCTGCACTTAGCAGCCTGTTGTCCCCATCATGTGCACAGAAAGCCTCGGTCAGCAATCATGGGGAGAAGAGACAGTTTCATGAGATGAGTGGGAGGTTATCCCTAATTATAAGTGTATTGTACTAGCATTTTATTTCAAACCCTACTGCTCACATGCATGATTCATTTAATATGCTACCTGACTTGTGAACTTATGTGGTAAGGAGGAAATACCTAGCTTGGATAGGTGGCTATGGTATTAATCCATATGAAGTTCCTGCGTTTATCAGAACAAAAGGTAATGCTTAACTTGCTGACTGCTGAGACATTCCATTCTGTAATGTACAGAAAAAGTAGATACACACACTGCATGCTTACCAGAGAGAGATTGAAGTTGAGGCATTTGGGCAATACTCTCGGGACTCAGATGCATCAGTTACCATCAGGACAGGATTAAGTAATTTTTTTAATACAGATGAGAAAATCCTAGAAGTCTCCACTATGCCTTGAAAATGCATTTGTGGGCCTGAAAGTTCTCTCTTGACTATATCCGCTGGCCTAAAAAGTTTCTCTCTCGCCACATAAACACTGTCTCAGACTTATCATAGGTAATCACTTATTTCCAAATTTTCCTTTCACAGCAGAGTATATGTCTCCATGCATTTCAGCACTAGAAAGTCCCAGGTTTGAGCGGGATCCTTAATTAACACTATTACAACTACATCTCAACAGCTTTCTGTGCAAGGGAACCCAAACACTGTCTTTAGTTCACTTTTGGTCCCTGTGTCTAAATGAAGGGCCAATGTTAATTTAGATCCAGACTGAACATAGTTATCTTAAACTTCATCAATAAATTCCGAACACTAACAGCTCTCCATTACTTTCTGGGGTAACATCATAAATAAAGAGGAAAGTTTTATATTGTTCCTTCCAAAAGTGTAAGAGGAAGAAGTTAACCAGAGTTCTCCAGAGTAAACTCTGGACTTCTACGCGGTCTGATGCGTTACGAGTTCAAGTGATAAACATGGTTTGCATTTTTTGTAGCTTGAGCTTAAAAAGTATATTCCTCTCCAGTTTGCTTATTAAAAAAAAAAAAGCAAAATCAGGCTAGACTGTAGATGTGTAAAAACATAATGGTCTGAAAACATGTGGAGAGTATTCTACCTGTAAAGTGCTTGTCCTAAAGCAGTGAACTTGACATCTTAAAAGGCAGCATGTGAATTTGATAGGTTTCTTTGTTTAATTAAAGGAAATTATTTAGCTAAATTGCAACTTTTCTGGCTGATAGACCTGTAGCTATCACACAAGAATTTCTGCCTAATGATTATTTAAATAGATGTTGAATTGTATTGTGGTCTTTTATGTGTAAGAGTTTTCTGTTTTTAAGAAATTAATAGACAGTGGTTGCATTTTGTACCATTATATTTGTTACCACTTTAAAACTTTGTCTTAATCAAATTTTCATAGTCTTATAGGAATTATGATGGTGATTTACACTGCTTTATATTTTGTAACTAGTAACAGACACTGATCCCCATCCCCATTTTGTGCTCTGAGCACTTGCTATATGATGCTTTTTTAGCTGGCTTGGTTTTGTGCTGTCCTGAACAAGAACTTCCATAAGGTTTTCTATCACTGGGTGTAGCACCTGACACTGTCCTGACTTCCAAGGATCACTTCCAAGGCTTAGACTCCCTGGCTATTTTGCTTTCACAGTTTACTGGGCCACTTTTATAATAAGGGTCTTGGAAATAAGTCTGGAATGACCAGCTTCTTTTCAGACACTTTTGAGTGGTCCCAGTGATGAGCTGGCACAAGCAATCACACTGTGTGATAGAAAATTTGTTCAGAAGTTGCATTTGACAAATTGGTATTTTAAGAAATTCCTTTTTTTCCCCCCTGTCCAGCTGCCCTGTCACATCTGTTTGGCTACATCCTTGTAATCTAATGAAATTGATAGATAAAACGTTTGCAATGAATAATCCAAACCTCTCTGAATTCCCCAGCTCTTTACTTTCCCCACAAATTTTCAAGCAATTTGAAGAAATAGATTTACCCTGTGGTATGGCTTAGCAATCCAGATGCACTAGCCCTGAGCTGAAATTAATATGTTTTAGGAGGAATATACGTGTTGAAAGTACATGATTCATCTTTTTAGTGAGCATCCTTATTTCATTTACGATGAAAACATTAAGTTTGGGCTTATATTTTGAGTTATGTACGAGGCTTAAAAATTAACTGGAAAAAGTCTGAGTGTGGTTAACCTCACAGTTTCTAGAGGGTCTAAATCAGGATCTTTCCAAATAAGTCACAGTTAAAATTATGAGTGTAGTAAGAATAGGTTGACAGTTCCATCTCATTTTGTATTACTTTTCCACATTTCATAAAATCTGCCGTTATCTTCTTCCCCTGAAAGATATTCAGAAGAATCCGATGTGTCCTTTCTTACCTACATATAAATATACTTCATCACCAAAATAATCTTTTCTATTTACAAATTCAAGCTGTACGACACAAAGCACAAATTGCTACCCACAGAATAAATTCCAGCATGTAGGTTGTATAATTAACTCCAAGACTTTCAAATTATGTATTGTAGTAATCACATATAAAGAAGCTAATTACATGGCTAGAGTTGCTTGTTTCTGCTTGTGCAAGTTCTCAAAGCGCAGAACCTCCTTTATCTGTACCATGATTCTACAGCTATCAACCTACTGAGGTTTGATGATTCAGAAGCAGTTTTTCCTAAGGTCAAAGCAGGTCATTGAAGTATCCTTGGAGATTTAAGTTGTGGCTTTTTTTATATCCTGACTCAGCTAGGTTTCTGATTCAGGGTTCAGACTCACAACCTCCCTTTGTTTTCCTGATTAGCCTACGGAAGTTGCAGAATGCTGGTGGAAAGTCTACAAGAGAACCACATTTTCCATGTAATTTTATTGCAGTCACTGAGATTGTCTCGGTACTAGTGCATTTCATTAGAAGTTTAGATAGTTTCTGTTATTGAAATGAGGGAGTGATATGATGGTAACAAAGATGAAAGTATCAACAGAGTATCTTGCTGAAGCTGAAAAAAAATAATTTACTCAACATTTCAGGTGAGAATTGTCCCTTTTATGTTCTAAGCAGTGCTTAGGCAGGTTACCCTCCGGAATCTGGATATCATGACACTTAAAGTGAGGCAACAAACAACTGCAGGAATGTCCAGATCAAAGCACAAAATAAATACCTTGGTACATATCTCCTTGATCTTAACACCATAGAATCTAAACATCTTAATATTATCTAAAATCACCATGACTTTCCAAAATTCACCCCAAAGGTGGGAACATTGCAAAAGGATGTGTTGCAAAAAATTCTTGCCTTGTACTGTCGTTGCTTTCTTGCACCTTGCGAACTTTGAACATCTCTCATCTACACTTTGCCTCATGGGGGGTGACACTCATATATGGCTTATCTGTACTGAGTAGAGGGCAGATTTAAACAAGGATATTTGCAGTAAGCAATATATATTTTCTTAAATAAAAACCCCAAGAGTGGCACTTTTGGTGAAAGCAGCATGGAAAGAGGCAGTAGGTTGCAGAGACATACATAAAGGAGGAGATCTCTTGTATTTGTTCAGTCTGTGTTCAAGTTAATCTCCCTAAGAAAAGAAATGCATGTATGTAACATTTGTGTGAGTGTGGACTCATTGTATAGCATGCCTAGTATTCTCAGTGGTCATCCCTGTGTTCTGGCAATGGTTTATTAGACTCCTTCAAAAACTGAGGTTCTGGGCCTTCAACTCTATCACCACACAGGAGAAGGCAGGATTACCTAAATGAAGCCTGAATGAATATTAAGTCTGCTAGACTGGGGGACATCAACGATCCAACTCCTTTCTCCTAAAAAATGTCCAAAATGCTGTGTTAGCATTAGAACATCCTTCTGTGATTGAAAACACTTGTCAGGCAGTGCCAGCATGTTGCTGTTTTCATCCAAACAATAATCAAGATCTCACACAGTGATGATTTGTTGTCAGCTATTTTTCCTGCACTAAACAAGTCTGACACTAGCAGCCCACAAGCTAATTAAGTCAAGTATCTGGCATGGGAATCTACATTATAGCTATCAGCAAATATCCACAGAACTGAAATAACAAGCCAATTGGAGTGATGCTGCAGGAAGATGAAGAGTATCTCCTTGAGACAGAAAATCAGAAAGGTGAATATTGATAAACAGAATTTCCCTGAGAAATAAAAAATATTTCTCAGGGTTGGTTGTTGGTTTTTTTTTTTTAAACGAAACCTTGAAAGAAAATTTTCCTGGTTGACTGAACTGAATGCTTCAGAATGACTATTGATCACTTATACTTTTAATTCCTTATTATTTTCTATCTCTCTTTTCAGTCTTTCTGGTTTGCCTTTGGCATGTTCTTAACATACAGAACTGGGTTCTGGCATCAGTTTGCATTTAATATCTGTCCAGATTCCTTGATGATACAAGATTGTGTGATGCCTTGCTGTTGAGACAATTTTTGTTGCTTCCTCTGGGTACTGTGGGCATCACATGCTCATGGGCAATCCAAATTCAGAAACAGAAAAAGTTTTATGACTTCAACACTGTTGGTAAAGCTTTGCAGTAGCCTGGAAGAGTTGAGCTGTCTAAGATGAGAAGGTGGCAAGAACAAACTGAAAGAACAAGACATTAATATTTTGACATCTTGTCAAGTTGCCCATATTTCTTTTTTTTTTCTCTGTGTGTTTTATAGAATTAGAAGAACACTTGTCTGCTTGGCTATCACCCCCATTGCATTCAAGCAGAGTGATAGATCTCAGTCCCTTTAAGAGTAGAGCCTGAGTTGCCCTCTAAGCAGGGGAAAATGTTGCGATGGTAGCCCCTTGCTTCTGTAACACTGAAGGAGAACTCTTTATTTTATAAATGCATGCACAATCATGTGCCTCATAATGAGCAAAGAATATATGTAGATAGATCTGTGCAGAAAGCCTAGTTTAGTAACAATAGGCAGGTCCTAGGAGAGCTCATGGAGACATATATTTCTCCTTAAAGCAAATTAGATACTAAGCAGACAGGCAAGAGTTGTTGGGTCCATATCCATTAAGGAATTTAAGCATTTTGATCACAGGGTCGTATTTACACATCAGAATTAAATACTTGCAAGTACTATCTGGTAGCAAGTTGCTTTACTCAGAAAGAGGCTCTTGAGGATTAAAGGTCAGCCAGAAAATATGCAGAAGAGAGGGCTGCTTCTGAAATCTCACCACTTTGCTAAGTGTGTCTCTGCCAAGTCAGGTGTTTCTCATCAAAGTTGTGGTGCAAGGATCCCATCTATATATTGTATAGCAGATACTGGCAGAGTAAGAGTTCAAAATGACATTTCTCACCTTTCCAGCCAGAAGGGTTAAGAGGTGAATCATTGTGTTTAAAATGGAATTTATTCCGTAGAAAGGGAATACAGAATTCATGAACTCATGAGGTAGTATAAGCAGGGGGATAATGACTCCTCATACTTGCAAAGAACGTACTCCCTTGAAGCAAAGAAAACCTGAATAGCTGTTTGCATCAGTAATGTGCATATTCCCCATTGACTAGATCAATAATTCTGTTCTGGGGCTTGGATGACTACTCAGTTTGTAAGGAGGGAGTCTACACTGTGATGTGTGATGTAAAAACACCGTTACAGTAAACGTGTCAATTTGCTGTCATTTGGCCTAACGTCAGTAACAATAATGTAACTGCAGCAGTAAATAAGATCCTGTCGAGATCTGAGCATCTGAAATCAGTGCTGTGATGAGCTGGAAGGGAAAAGAGTTAGTCCCCTCTTTGTCTACTTTTGAGCTGTTAAACCACCATGAGTGGTCTTGTATCGAGAGCCCCCAAAAAAGCTGTTGCTAAACTTGATAAGTTTTGGGTCCATTATGGCCAGTCCAGTATTCCTTCAAGGGACGCTGAATATAAATGGTTATGTGAAGTTGCACCTTTAGCAAGTCAGAAGTGGCGTTGAGGCCGAGTTTATCCGTTCACCCTCTCCAGATTCAAAATAATCTCATCTTCTTGGCCAATTTCAGACAATGGCTAAACAAAGAAGGGAAAATTACCAAATCCAAACCCCAAACAAATCACCATAAACCTGAACTCTTGTTGTCTTGCCACTGTTTAATTTGGAGTTGACGTGAAAATTTAGTTGTACATCTGTGGCAGTGTTAAATTACATTTATTAAGAAATAACTTTTGCCGCAATGCGTATGCTTTTCCTTGCTCACTTTTGCACAGAGCTATAAGGTTTCACTACAACATTCCTTTCCCGGTCGCTGCTGTGCATTCTAGGTGTTAATTATCAAATGAATTTCTGCTTCTGCTTGGCCTTCCACATCCCTGCCCCCCCCCCCCCCCCCCTTTTTTTTTTTTCTTTTTCTTTTTCTTTCTTATTTCCCAAACATTGCTTTCATCTTTTCTTGAGTCGTTAATCCACTCTAGTGGGGTGGTAAATGAGACTGGCACTGAAGGTAAGCCTGCTGATGATTCCTAGCATTTTTCAATGGCATAAATGCACCAGAGGACATTGTGAAAATGAAGTTTATCCTTGTAACGTAGTATGGTTGTGAACTCTATGGAAAGAGATTGTGAGTAAATTCGAATTAGGCACAGGTCATTAAATGAAAGTACATTAGTTTATGTGGAGTCTGTCAGTTGCATGTGTCAAACCTGAAACTATCCATGTTCAACAAAGCCTGGCACGCTGCTCTATTTCTCAAGATATTTTTCATCAGAGGATAGCTTCTGAAAACAACAGAAAGAAATGTTGCATGCAACAGTGGTTTTAGAAGGTCCCATTGTTCCCATTTGCCCTTGCTTGCTCTGTGCCTTGTGTGTGCCGTAGCCTACGCATTCAAAAGTTTCTAACTAGATTCTGCAAGTCTGTCTGTAGGAGACAAAGACCTCTCCTATAGGTGCAAGCATCCTAAAACTCAGAAGTATAAACTCTTTTGAAAGAGGTACCGCTCAGTTTCAGACAAGCCGCATTTGGTAACTATTTGGGCTAGGTCTATTAAAGCCTCCAAAGAAATGTCCTTAGGAATTAGACATCCTGATTGCAGTGTGGACAAATGTGAGTCAGTTATGAGACATCCTGTGTGTATTATGAAACTACCTAAGGATTCAGATCACTGTGCACAGCAGGGCAGTAACTGCAGTCATGCCTTAATGCACGTCTGTGCCTACCGACATGTTGTGAAGTGTCTTCAACAAGGAGACCCCATCAATATTTTTACAGCTTACATTAAGTTCTCTAACAGGCTGCTGAATGAATGAATATAGTTGTTTGGTTTTTTTAAGATGATATAACCATTCTGCAAATAATACCACGTACTTAATAATAGTTTAACACTAAGGAAAGTAAGATGAGGGCATGTCAGTAAAGAAGATCTTCCTATTTTGTTTTGATTTAAAGTTGATTCCTGTCACAAAGTGTATTCTGGTACTTTTCAGAAGGCATAATTTTGTCACATTCCTCTCCATTTCTAGGAAAAGATACTCCATGATATGCTGTGATATCTATGATTTTCATTGTATTGATTGTGCGTCATTGTACGTACGTGAATACTGCATTATAGTAATTCCCAGAGTTAAGAGATCAGGATCCATCACATGTTGATCCCTTTTGCATCTCTATGCTCAGGTTCCTGCAAATGCAGGGTTCTGGATGGATGAGCTGAATCAATTAGTTTATTCACTACAAAACAAAACACAGAAAATGCTAATTTGAGATTTCCTATCCTCTGCAGTTACAGTACAGGGACAAATGGAAATGCCGCTGCCTTGCTAACTTGACCGTGTGTAGTGCTTATCAATGTTTTAGCCACGGATCCTCAAAAGGAGCAGAATGCATAGTTCTCCATGTTACTTGCTCATCAAGGGGAAAAGGACTGTGCTGAACACAAGCAGTATAAGTAGTGTTAGTATGGCCTGAGGAGCGAGGCATGTTGCAGTCTCAGCACCAGCTTTGCATACAGGGAAGTCAGTGGGAGTGCAAGTAGTTTAAACATAGGAAAAATCTAATTGTCGGTAATCATCTGATTACTTACAATTACTTAATATAGCTCTGAAATAAAAAATTAAAAATATATCCCGTTCAGGGACCGATATATAACTTTGGCATGAGGATGTACTTTTGGCAGAAGTGTACTATAAACACATAGTAAATGGAAAGTCACTGCCTTAAGGAGCTATCAGTCTCTGCTTTATAACAAGATGCAATCAGAGAAGCAAACAAACAAATGGATAGGAGCTGAAACAGAGAAGGATGTGGGAAGAGCAGTGCAAGCACGCTCTTTCCTAGACATGCTGTGCCCATAATCTCACAGTGAGCAAGGGGCCCCAGGAGTCTCCTGCTTCACGTTGTGGCTTATTTAGGCACAAGTCCCATGCACTTCAGAAAGAGTTTTGTCTTAAACGGAATCATGGAGGGGAAATTTGGGCTCATCACAAAATTATGATCTGGTATGTACAAATGAATCGCTGTGTTTCCCACTATGATGGCTTAGTGTTGCAAAGAAAAGCAAAACTTGAGAGGAACAAAAAAGCAGCTTTTTATAATTATAGATCTTTTGGAGTTAGCCTGAGCCCTCCCCTTTCCTTCCTTTAACTTCCTCTTCTCCTCCCAAAATAACAACACATTCTGCCAATAATTTTGAGGAAGTCTCAGTGGGCCAGATGGAATTTGGAGAGAGGGATCTAATGGAGTTTCATTTCATTCTTGTCTCTCCTGTTTTTCCCCCTCCTCCTCTGATTTTGTACTTGCAATTTCGCTCTTTGGCTTATTGCATGATGTAGAGGTGTTGAGACAAAAATAGAAATTAATGTTACTACCACTGTTTGTTTCTATTAGCATTTACATGTGAAATGAAGGCTTTTTGGAAGAGAAACAGACTGGCCAGTAAAACCTTTCACCCTCATAAACTGTACATTTGGTTTGACTTTGGCTTAGATCCCAGAACTTGTCACAAGCTTTATTATAAAGCTGTAGTTCAGCTAGAGTTTTGTTAGCTTTACTACAACAGCACCCCTCCTTAAAAAAAAAAAAAAAAAAAGGGGCAGGCAAGCAAAGCTTTTGTTCATTCAGAATGCTTTTCAAATTCTGGAGAAAATATACTAGAAAATGCAATTAGCCAGCTAACTGGTCAGCATCAATCATCAGAAAATAAATTAAGTTTATCTAAAATTTACAAAAATTATACATCACCTCCTTAAAATAGTCCAAGAGTGACTAATCTTATAAACAATAAGGCAGCCACCAACACTCAGGCATGTTACAACTTCTGAGAAAGCACAGGCCTAGTGCTGCCAGGGAAGAGTCTACAGATCGACTGGAGAATGATATGGACATCTGGAGAGAAGATGTATGCTACACTTCAAGAGGAGATTTTTTTTTTTATGCATGCTTTCCTAAAGGGGTAATTTAGCTCTGCATGAATTCACTCAGGAAATACATAAAGAAAAAAGGAAGAGGAGGAAAAAGAATGTGTTACACAATTATAAAACTGTTGGTCTCGATTCTGCTTACATGAATCCTGTGTCTCTCGTGTGCAGAAGTAAACATATAGGATTTACACAGTGGTGATGAGATAGAAGGGGACTGCTTTATACCGTAACCATTAATGAATTTTTAAAACCTATTATTGCAAATTGAACGGTTATTGAGAGGACTCTGAAAGATCAGTTAGTTCATATCGCTCAGTTGGCATTTGAAACATGGTCTTGTAGCTAAGGGACTAATTTGAGACACAGATGATCTAAGTTTGACTCTTGCTTCTCTCAGTCAATTCCATTGTCATCCTTGATAAGTAACTTACACCACCTATATTTCAATTCTCTGTTGAGGAAATGGTGACTAGAAATACTTATTTGAGCCTAGTTTAGACTAGTCTAAAAAGTTCAGAGAGGTCTTCTAGTGTAGAAAACTTTTACTCTTTTAAAACTTCTTGGATTGGGAACTGTTAATTGGCTATATGAGGCTTTCCTTGATGTTGGTTGGAATTTATAGAAACCAGATTTTTAATAAGTGTTTAATTCCCTAAAAATGCAAACAGATACATCAACTCAATTTTTTCCACAATGCTTTGATGTCTAACTCCAACAGAAATAATTACAACCCTATACTTTTCAATGTAGCACCACACTGATGGTGATTCCTTGTTCTTCCATTGGAAAAGACAAATTCACAAAATCTTGAAGCTCCCTGAGACCCTATGGAATTGAGTAGTACTGTGTCTCCTTCTGCAGCTGTCTAGAACCAGGGTACCCAGGGAACAGGACTGCTTGAAAATCTCTCTTCCCATGTAAAATGTTTAGATGTGAGAAGTAATTTTTGTGGGGGAAAAAAATACTTTTTCATATTACTGCTCTTGGAAAGCAAGCAATTTGGCTCACTGGCAGCTAAGCCTGGTTCCAATGCAAAGACTATGGTTGATAGTGGCTGCAACCTGCCTTCATAATGTCTGAATCCTCCCTGTGGAGCTGGACTGAAAGCTTCAGCTTGCTGGGGCCAAATATGGCCCTAGTAGAATCATTATCATCACTGGTGAGTAAATAACTCCAAGCAGTTGTCCTCTACTCCTTCCTGGTGAATAGTATTGTCTGGTGGTGTTTTGCAATGGGTCATTTAACAGAAAGTTAACCACTCTGCTGTACTAGTGCATTAGCGATGTCCGTCAGCCACATATTGAAGTGAGAATTTGCGTAACAGATGAAGGTTGTATAAAAATGATCATTAGCTTTAGTCAAGTAGGAAAACCAGTTGTGTACGAAGTGCCGTGAACTACATTGCTGCTGAATTTATGTTCACAAGCAACGTGTGCAACTCAGTGTCTTTGGTAAACATTGATTTGCAAATTTTAATCTGATTTTCAAATTATACTTGAAAGTTTGCTTAAATTACAAGGAGAAGACTTGCATCTATCAATAAGAGGAAATCAAAATGCAGGATGAAGCTAAGGGCCCACTGCTGTACGGCAGAGCACATACTCTGTGAAGTGTTGAGGATGAGATTGTTTTAACAGTCAGTGGGAGTCAGACCCTCAATACCTCTAAAAATCTGTCTCTCAGTGCTTTACATTCTTATTGCTTACTTTGAGAGGGAGGGAGGTTTGAAGGTC
Source organism: Baryphthengus martii (assembly GCA_013396935.1). Taxonomy (NCBI): domain Eukaryota; kingdom Metazoa; phylum Chordata; class Aves; order Coraciiformes; family Momotidae; genus Baryphthengus; species Baryphthengus martii. The sequence continues at coordinate 177,342 of VWZK01003188.1, forward strand.
ACAGAATCAGGCTGTTTGTGTAACCAGAACCAGATGATTAATTACTTTTTTTTAGGGATTTTGTAGCTCTGAAAATTTTATCCCAGCAAAGCACGAGGACACACAAAGTCTGTGGTTGAAAGAAAATTATATTAAGATTACAGAAATATTGTGTGTCACAGTTCTGTGGCTTTTCATTGTATAGCATAAGGAAAAGAAATACCAACAAGTCAGGCTACACAGCTGGGGTTTGTGCTGTGTAATAAGCTCCAAACAAGAGTTTTATAACAAACTTTAAATATTGCACCCAAGCTGAAAGTACATCTATTGGAAAATTTCAGACTGAAAAGACATGTTAGCACAATTATTCAAACTAGATTAACTGTCATTTTAGCTTAAAAAACTCCCACTCCATTCTTTCATGCTCCCCCCTCAAAATAATTTGGAATTCATCACTGGAAATATCACTTCAAAAATCTTTTTCTGCTTTCTGTTATTCAAACCAGAGGTGTATGTACTCATTTGAGCAAAATAAGAATGAATCTAATTTTTTTCTTAAATCAGAAACAGATCCAGATGAGAATTTCAAAATTATGAGAACACTTTTGTATTTAGATTTCTGTGCATTTAAGTGGTATGTTCTAGGGAAAATGCTGATTATTGTCAAATGTTGAACACTAGGCTGCAAAGCCCATGGAAACCACTGGGAAAACTGCAACCAATATTGATGTGCTTTCAGTCAGGCCCTTTCTGGAACAGTCCCTGAACATAAGACATGGGATGGGCTGAAACATATCTCATTACGCTGCTCCAAAGGCTCTGTTTATCATGGCAGACTGACAGATTTGAGCACCATCACATAGTCTGTTTCCTTCTTTGCACTTTGTTTGGCCCAGTTTTGGCCTGGGCTGACCAGCTTTTCCCAGTTAATGATTAAACATCATTTGGGTGACTATTGTGGACCCAAGACTCTTCCCAAGAGGTAGCACGGCTGTGGCAACTGGATTTAGGTACAGAGAAGAGGGCTGGTTGTGTGAGTCCAGACAATGCTAATGCTGTTCATCCTCAGAGCCCAAGAATGGCACTGGACACATTGACAGCCTGAAGGTTTAGCAGAAGGGAGGCCTCTGTCAACTCTTATCCAAAAATCACCTTTTCCAATGAAGTCTCTCAGTTTTCAGCTGGGTTTACTCAGAAACACTATCTTTGTAGTTTTTCATTTCCCCTCTCATTTCCCTTAACCTTGTTCAGCGTGTGGGTTGATCGCAGCATCAGATGGATATGGAGAGAGCTAAACAATACTGCAATGGACAGAATTCTAATGGGTTCATGCTGTCTTCTGTAGTTCCTCTTCTGTGTGTATACAGTCCTGTACACGAGCATGTTTCCAGGAGCTAGCCACACTGAGACTGGATGAGGAAACACAAAGGGGTTGCTGCCATACCGAGCATTTCCCTCTCCGTAGCTTGTCTGACCTTGGTTGAACATTGCTTTACAGCCTGCCGTGCAGTCTGGGAGAGAGGAGATGAGCAGCAGTGCAGTGTCCACAACTTAGAAGAAAGCAAATCCTCAGCTACTTTTCTTCTGGACTGCTTTCTGGTGGTTTTGCTTTCGCCCTCCTCAGCACCAGGAACTGGTTGATCCCAGTAATTCTAAAAGCCCCATTCTTCATGAATGCCACTGAATGGGCTTTTTACAAGGTAAAGTTTGACCTAAGGCTTTTATATTCTGAAAGGAATCCCTTTACAATGAGTGGCATTACATTAAAAGGACAATTCTGTTCTCTCACTGGAGTGAGATCAGAATTGGGGTTTCTGTAGTTTTTCCCTCTACTGTAGCTTTGATATAACACAATCTCCCTGATGCATTTGGTGCTGATAAGTAAATGTATTTATATGTTGTGCTCTTATATTCTTGGTACTAACTGAGGAAACAGAACAATAACATACTCTTGTCAATACAAGCACTGCCCTGGGAATTGACTAATTAACATAAAACTCAGCCCTGCAGGGACATTTCCAGGTTCATTTTTTGCTGCTTCAGCAAACTATAGGGTTTGGGCTGTTAACTACTTTCAGATGCTCTTTGTCTTTCAAGAAAGAAATAAAGAACATCCACATTGCTTTAGGCAAGTTAATGATTCTACAGAGCACTTACCTTTTTACCATATGCTTCACGGCAGATTAAAATCCTGAAGGAGCTAAGGATTATATACCATGTATAGTCCTTTGGCAGAAAAACGTGTATTCTGAACTAAAAGTGAATGGCTGAATGTGACATTTATATTCATTGTTTTTCCAGAACTGCATACTGAGGATGCTTTATTTTACTCAAAATAATCCCAAAGCAGAGGTTTTGTAGGTGCTTTGGTTTCTCAGGGTCTCTTAAGGTTATGACAAGCAGTTCACAGTGGCTATTGAGAAAATTGGAGAAACTTGAATAACCACTTCTGTAAAATTAGAAGGAAATCTGGCCTAACTTCACAAACAGGAGATGTGCCTAAATTTTTGAGAAACTCATACTGCTTTTCTTCTGTGTGTGAGCGCATTTTGTTTATGTGAATTGCTTACTTTTCATTCACATTGTTTTACTTGGACCACAAATCAGAATTTTCTTGTCTACGGGAAAAATATGAGAGAAAAGAGAAAGGAATCAAAGTGAAATGAAATTTCAATCTCACAGGTAGAGAGATGCACAGTGAGAAAACCACATTGTTTTTATTCATTTTGTCTAGATCTCTAGAGCAAGTTCCTCTCCTCCTTGTACTGTTTGTCTGGTATTATTAATTATTATTAGCCTAATGGACATGTCTGCCCATTGCAGCTATTTATGAATGAAGAAAATCGCATTCTGCGCTTCGTAGAAATCATATGTAGAAAGTAACACTAGAATAATTTTCTGTCAGAGGACTGAAAACTATTTTACAGGTCCTCAAGCACTACAGGTAAAAGGACTCTGAAGCTACATTTAAATGAGCACAAATACTTTCAAAGTGTTTTATAAGAGCAGAAAAATAAGCATGTGTGTAAAGTTCAGATTTGAGAAAGCCAACACCACAGTACATGCAGATACATGCAATATTCATAGTTCTGTTTTGTACACACATTTGCTTGCTGGTGCATGAATATGCTTGTTTGGTGAGTGCACTTCAGGCGCAACGATCAGAAAGCTGCATGCGTATATATGACTATGTTGTGTCCCTCTCTGCTCAAGTTGTTAAGGCTTCCCAAACCTGTCTGGTCGTGGTGGTAAAGGTTTCACAGACTTTACCTCTTTGGAATTTTACATGACCTGTATCTACCTGCACTTTTTTTGATGTAAATTTCAAACATAATACTCCATGTTTGCTAAAAAAGGGAAAAAAACCAACCCCAAACCACAACCCTAAGACAAAACATACTGTTTCACCCTTGATCAGACATCCTGGAAAGGTTTAGTTTGTGTCACTGTGGCTTTTAGGTCTTAGAATAGCAAAGTGGATTGAGGAGAACTATGAACTGAACTGGGAGAACTTGAAGAAATCAGGAAGATGGGGGAAAGTGAAATTTGAGATACTGCCAGCAGGTAACCAGGACTTCCTGGACAAGGTGACTCCTAAGAAAAGAAGAAAGAATCGCTATGAGCGATGAGTGACCACAGGCTGAGGAGTAAGAGGCAGGGAAAAGGAAAGATTGCTCCAGCAGTATTTTGAAGAGGATGAGGCAGCAAATGTCAGTCTTGGAATGATTAGAAAAAAACAGCCTTTGTGCCCCTCTAGCACTTGGAACTGCACCAAGTGTCTGCGAAAGCCACTGAAGATCTTTATTTCCTCTTATCCACATCCAAGTGAGTACTGGCAATTCACTACTGCCACCGTCTACTGTGACAACTGTCATGCTAGTCACAGAGACCTGTGTGACAGACTTCAATGTTTCCAGCACTGCTGATTCAGGGAGCCAGCAAATGCAAAGATGCCAATACTTTGCTGATGAAATTTCAGTATTCTTCTTTATTTTCATGCGATTAGATACCCTTCTCATGATTACTGTAATTTTTCATGAGTTTAGTCTGCCCTTACTATCCTGAAAAGCTTAAGGAAAGCTAGGCACAGGGCAGCTAGGTTTATTTAACTTTTCCCTGGAGATTCTTCCCTGCACGCAGCAACAGTGGCTGGCTGTCGTATAGTTACAGTCTGCTAAAACAGAGAGAACACTGCATTTTGCCTTTATTGTCAGGAAGTGTCGAAAGTATTAATAGCATAAATTTTGCTAGCTAGCTAAAATTCTCACACTGCAATCTTGTGCATCAGCATTTTTTGTACCACAGATGGTCATTTATGTAACACTTGGAAATTGTGGCTGTGTTCCACAGCAACAGGAAAATGGGATACATCTGCACTGTTTGGGGAAAAATACAAATGAACTAGAAGCTATGCAAACATTTAAATTACAGGGAAGCAGGACTGCGATAAGCCCTGGACTGCATGAGCAGGAAAAGAGTGTCAGCCTCACCCATGCCCTGAAAAAATGGTCACATTTATGGGCCACTCTATTGTACTGAGTGGAAGTTTGTTTATGCGGGACCTTCCTTCCCTTAGGACTTCCTCTGAGAGGAAATGTCGTCACAATTCAGTAGGGGTCAATTGTTATGCATTCAAAATTCAAACATAAAATAGTATCGCCGAATGCAACAAAGTAGAAGGGAATAAATAAGAATTCTCCATTTACATATTTAGAAACAGAACGCTTATTCTTACGTGCCAATACTTTCAGAGAACGGAGAAAAATCATACAAGTCAATTAACTAGAATAATATTGTTTTACAAGTACCCCTCACACTACTGAGTATTTGATAAATCTCACTTTTTTCAACTGCAAGTTTTCTGTGGCTGGTGTAGAAATAGACTTTAAATGGACAAAGGCTAAGAAGACTCCAGCTTTAAAACTGGAGTCGTGCTCTTGTGGGAATACTTGGCCAAGTCTGGTCTGTGTCTTGGACCGAACTGCTCTGAATCTGAATTGCACCAGATGAGTACTTTTCTGAGGCTATGATGTTCTTTGAGTTAGTCTATTTTTTTTTTTTAGTGTGGTAAACCAGGAGCGGCGTTTGAGATAAATGAGCTAATATTGGTGTTGCTTTCTCTTTGACATTGTCATTGTGTTGTCAATCAAATACCTGGAAGAGGCTTGCGGGTGGGGAATGTGTTGACCTCTTGGAATGACAGAATGGCTAAGGTTGGAAGAGCCTTCTGCAGATCACCAGATCCAATTCCCTGCTTGGGCGGGGTCAGCTACATCAATTTGCCTAGGACATTGTCCAGTTGGATTTTGAGTATCTCCAAAAGGTGGAGACTTCACAACCCCTCTCAGCACCCTGCTCCAGTATTTGGGCACCGTCATGGTAAAGAAGTGTTTTTTCTTATCTTTAAAATTGTATTCTTTGTATTTCAGTTTGTGCCCATTGTCCATGTGCTTTTGTCAAGCTTACTGTAACTTGTGCTGTTTTCACACCAGCTATACTGGAAAGGTGCTGAGCACCAACTTGACAAAGCAACACTCGCAACAGCAGTTGGTAAACCCTGGTCTGTTCTCCACTCATAGGAGGCAGCTAGTGAACTTTTTCTCTCTTAAGTGAGTAGACTTTGTCTCCAGATATATATTTGCTCATACTTTTTATCCATTTTGCCTTAGGCTATGGGACACCTGAAAACAAAGGAACATTGGGAACTGATCAAGGTCCAGAGCGGTCTGCAGAACATATTTGCGTGCAGAGGAGGCACCACAAACATGACCAATGTTGAAGTCTCTTGAAGTTTCAATATCTATGAAGTCTTCTTCCCTATTGCACGGTCTATGCCAAAAGTAAGTTACCTATCCTCTCTCAGACAATTTCTCCTGTAGGTGCAGTAAAACAATCAAGGGGACAAGGGCATGTCAGTTAGTCTTCCCAGTGGAACACTAAGGAATTCTCCTTCAAGGACAATATATAAAGTAAAGCACATCACAACATTGCAAATCGGTGTCAACTTGATCAAGACTCTTTTAGATAAAGCACCGTAGTCTACAAGCTGATTTTTATCGTGGCTAGAGACCTGGTCCAACAGGTTTAAGCCAATTCCTCCCTTTGTCTGCCTCCCTCCCTCCCACACACGCAAGGATTACCCAGGTTTTCAGCCTTCCAGGGAAAGAACAAGTGGAGGGGCTTTCACTTGACACATGTACACGTAACCTTTCTGCCAAGCCGTGCAGTCCGCGCAGCCCGGGCTCAGAGCCGTGTCCAGGCCACCAGCCCCTCTTGCATCACATCTGAAAGAATGTCGCCTGTGAGGCAGAAATTCCCACCATGAGAATCGCGCCTCTGTGTTGCCCAACAAAGGCCACCGCATTGTCTCCCTGTTAAGCGGGTGTTAAAATGCGCATATGTTGCCAGGGCTATTGCACATGAGCGTCCATTTAGGGAGCAGTGGTTTTTCCCGACCGCTGGCTGCTCTGAATCCCCTCATATTAGCACATTAGCACACATGCGGCCTTCTTATCAGATTAGCTACACTTGTCACAGATTAGTTCACCCTGTGAAGGAACCGCAAAGGTACCTTTGACCATTCATTCAAAAGAGCCAGAAAGTGGTGGTTTTTGTTTTTTTTTTCTCTTGTCTTCAACCATCACAGTGCAAAGTAAATTAAATGGAAAGTATCTTTCTATTTTTCTTTCTGTCTTTTTCTTATTTTGGTAATGGGATAACTAAAGGATAGGTATTAGGGTGGGCTACACAGAGAGACATTAATGGATACCTAATATTCGTCTAGAAAATATTTATTTAACCCCTTTAGAACATTTACGTGTTTTCTTTCCTCACTAATGTCAATAGCCTTTTGAGAAATGACCTTTCTGAAGCTCAGAATTGCTTTTTTTTTTAATGCTTTGCTTTTCCTTTATTTCCCTCTCCTTTTTTATTACACTTAATTTGCAGAGTGATTCAATGATCGCTATTCTGCAGACTGGTGGTGGAGAGGAAAAGACTTGCTAGTAGCTGTTACATTATTTATTTAACCCATTTTGCTCCTTAAAAGGTTGTGGTAGCTGATAAAATAAACAATGACTCAAAATCCCTTCAGCATGACTTGCAGTCTACACAGGCATTAAGACAGCCTAGAGAAGATGGGATGCCTTGGAAGTGTAGTGACAGTAGAGGTTTCACCAGTAGTCTCTGAACGTGATGGTATAGGCCTAGAGAGTTACAAAAACATATAGCTGGAATTGCTGGTCAGCGTTCACACCTTTGGCACAAAAGAAAATAAAAAAACGGAAGGAAACTGTGGTGAGGAAGGAATGCAGCAATTCCTTATACCTCGGTGCTTGCTAGGGGTGGTGTTCCACATCCTTGCTGCCAGATGTGGCACTACTGTGCTCAGTTTGAGCTTGTCCACCTCTGCAGATGAGCTGTGCTGCCTGCATATGAGAGACAGAGGCGACAAACCCAAGACAAAAGTGTTTTCCAGGACTGGCATTCCCTTTGTCATACAGGTGGGCTGTGAGAGTAGATCTTCCATCTCCACTGGCCTAGTGCAGAATATTTTATCTAGGGAATGAAGGAGAAATCAAAATCTGAACTGTGACTGTCTTTTTCTGATTGCTGGTAACCAAACTGAAGTACCATAAATAGGACTCTAACTGGTAGCTTTTCATTGAAATTCTCTCACAAATACAGGAGCGCAATTTAGCCGTGCTGTTTATCAGACTATTTCTTGCACAGGCTTAAACCTGTCTGGTTCAGTGTGCTCTGTTTGTAAACAGTAGAAAGTACAATAGATCGTTTGTAGGAGCACTAGCACATTACCAGAGGCTGGAATTTTGTGCTTCTGAGCAAACAGCCGACTGTGTTCTCAAGTGCATGCAGTCGAACTTTTAGGACTACAACTTTAGGCTCAAAGCATGGACTTTTTGGTCCTGGAATAATTTCTGAGAGCTAAACCCTAGAATAGTTTCAACCTAACTGCAACTCACTTTGTAGATCCTGTTGAAATGCAACAATATTTCTACTACCATCATTTTTTATTTTATTGTTTTCAAACCATAGTGCCACACCATTAAGAGAGGGCTGTGAAGGATGTGGCAAAACCATCCCTTAAGGCCTCAGGTCAAGAAAACTTGCATCATGGATGGTGCTTCCCAGCTCTAAGTTATAAACAACTCTAATTTATGATCTAGATAGTGAGTCAACCACAGTAACAGCAGAGTGGGGTGTATGTGGGACAGTTCAAGCAGCTGCACCCTGGTTTTGCTTGAAGTGGTTGCATCTTAGTAGTTGAGGAAAACAGTTTCCATGCTATACAGTTACCAGAATTGTTCATTGTAATATCTGTTTCATCTTTTGTCAGCTAGGATGGTAAAACCTTACACTATTAATTTCCTGTGTTGTTTTCTGATAAAAATCATCAGTGTTCATATTTTTATATTTCCACATGCACCTAGTTTGGTATGGTCACTTAAAAATTCTATTTTGCTATATATAAATATATATATGGTGTTAACTGGTTTGTTCCAGTATTTAATTTCTCTTTTGAAAGGGTGTGATGTGAAAAGGAGCAACGGAAGTAGAATTGTAGTTCTCAAATCGATTATTTCCCTATCAATTAGAAATTATTTTATTTGTTTCTGTGTAAAACAGTTTTTCAGTCCTGGCACCCCTCAAATGCGTCCAGTATGGGTCTGTGTAGCTTATGAACTGACTTCAGTCATTAATCTGAATTTAGCAAAGCCATTTTTGCTGATGATCCTTCTGTCTGTATCCCAAAGCAAGATAATAGCTGCAGAGATAAAGGCCTAAATTCACAATAATTACATCTCTTTTTCTTCCTTAAGTAAGCACATAGGAGTCTGGGTCAGAGCATGAATCTTCTGTTTCCATTAGTTGTTGTTACTAAGCTGTCTCAAGCATCACCTGTCTTGCCAATGTGAGTAAAGTGTCCTAGTTCAAGAGACCCCGTTGAATGTAAATGTGCTGGTTTTCACACAGTCCTCTTCGCCTAACTGAGTGTTGTCTGCAGCAATGCATTTGGGTGCTCAGAATGTAAATTGCAGAATTTTCCGGAATCCCAATTCAAATCCAAACAGTAACCTTCCATGCCCTGAAAGCAAAATTTAACCTTAATCTACTATATGTTTGATTTTGAGTCTAAATGACAAAACAGTCTGTCTTGCTTGCCTCGAGGGAAAGAGACTGGAATTACGACCTGTGGCATTTTATGCTTTGATTCATGTAACTGAGTCCCCGGCAGCTAACCCTGCATCTCATTCTCTTATGACATTAGGGTTTTCTCCCCTTCCACAATCCCAGGCAGTGTGGCGACCTGATCTGCGAGTTACCGATACAGTCATGACATATAGCATGTGGGGTCAAAAAAGAGCGAGGAGGCAATGCCATGAGGGATAGAAATGGAGAGCTGTTGCCTGCTGTGATCTGTGGAGAAAGAGCAAGGCTGGACAGCAGGCTCCCTGGCAGGAGCTGAGCATCACTGCCTCCCTCCCCCAGCCCTGTCTCCTGCCCACTTGCTTTTGTCACCTCAGGCAGTCTGGCACACTGGCAGAGAAGCAACTTGACATGTCTGCATAACACACAGCTTCGAGCCTTCTTCACGTGCTTGATGCAGCTCATAGAGGAAACTTCTTGGCTTTGCTCATTTTATGACCTAGGCAAAATGTTACCCATGAACTTTTAAAAACTCATTTCTATCAAAATACCGATAATATGTTATTGAATCTTTTGAGTTGCCCTTACTTGTTTCAACAAGCATCTCCTTATTGTAACACACTGGATTAAAATCAGGCTTCATCAAACATGATAGTAAATAAATTGCTTTAAACAGAGGAGAGCTGCTTCACTTACAACAAGTAGTTCCTATGCTGGTGATCTCCTGTGGGCTCCGTGGTTGCTGACCTGGTCTGGAGAGCCTTGTTCTAATTGATAATGTTGCTTATTGTGAGAATACTGGCTATGCAAATCCAGATGCTTGGTGTGCAGATTTGCATTCCAATACTCAGATCGCTCTGTAAGGGTGTGCAGGGCTGGTATGCTGACTCTGGAAGCACAATGGGAATTAGGGATAAGTGTCTCTGGGCCAACAATTATTTCCATGTGCTTACTAAATGAGTGCAGGCAGGGAAGACTTTCCTCTTGTTTAGTCTCTATCACTGTCTTTGGTGCTGTATTGCATTTTAATATAAACCTTGTCCACCACCACTACCTCAACCCAGCCCTGTTAGATATACGCCTGGCTTTCATTAAAACCCTAGTGCATGAATAGCTGTGAGTTCACAGGGCTGGAGGGTACCTTTGCTGAAGCTGGAACCTTTGGTAAATAACTTGCTGCGCTTCTGGAAGTGTTAAAAGTAACTAAGCACCTAATGAATGAGAACCTAAACAATAGAATTAGTCAAACTACTCCCACTATTGTTCTTTGCTAGTAGAAGTAAATAAATAGTATATGTTTTTTCAACCACTATATATTGTTGGCAGCTTAGACTCCCTGTCATACATAGCCCTGTATAGGCTCACAGGACTAAAGCATATCATACTAGTGTATCGTGCCCTGTCTAGTTATCAAAAGCAAAAGATTTGTAGACGGCAGACTTAGGCTTTTCCTTCTGTCAGAACAGAATGGGCTACAAAAATAAAGCATCAGAGCAACAGCTGGCTTAGTCACATAATGCTCTGCTATATAGTCTGGATTTCTTGTTTTCATTTCACTTTTCTTTGTTTTACAGACAAAAAAGGAAGCCCTTGGGGGAAAAGAGTTCCAAGTTTATTGCATGACCAAATAGCTCACTCCGGCATCAGCAGCCTTTATTAACTGCCACTTTAATGTTTCTTTCTCTGAACTTAACATTGACACTGCCACCTCTGTTCAGCCACAGAACCAGTAACAAACAGGACAGAGTGCAGGGCAGCAGGCTTTCTCACGCTGCTTTTCCAGCTGTTGTAGTGGCATCTGCCACGGACTATCCCTAGGGTTAATAGATAAATCACTCTGTACAGTCATAAGCATCCTAGACTCAGCCCTTAGACTGCCCAATTAGGTATCACTCTGCACTGTGTGGCTTCTATTTTAGGAAGTGGTTTGAGGTCACCAAACTGTTCCTCACATGGGAGCAACAAGCATTTGCCAGTGCCAGCTCTACTATAATTTGAATTTTGTGTCCTGTATCAGGGACTGATGGAGTTACCCCATATAAATGCGAGGACTGGACTGTGCAATGGCAGCTCCTCTGTCAAGTGGCAAGTACTCCTACTGATACCACTCCTGGTAGTTGAGGGCTGTCCAGTTACTGAGCCAGCTGCACCAGCCATCTCATTTCAGTGCACTGCTCTTGTGGAAAAGAAACAGTGATTTCCTGATCAGCCATATCAATATATGAAGCGAGAGAAAGCTGTAGTGAAGGAAATACTCACTGCACATGCAGAGTAACTTTAAAATTATGGCCAAAAAGGACATTTTTTTAGTTAATAATACTGGCCCCAAATTAGACTATATTGGTCTTGCTAAAAGAGCCATTTCTATTGCAGCAGTCCTTTGATGGAAGATCACATAAAAGAAGAATAACACTAGAAATTTTATCCAAGATCTCTGTAATACTGTATATTGGTGATGGATGACTAAATATTTTTAAGACTTCACAGCCTTATGCAGCTCAGAATGTGATATACTGCTTGCTTTCTTTTGCGTATAGCTGGACTGTATGAACAGCCATCTGGGTTCCTGAAGCAGCAAGTTAAACATTTTGTCTATAAGGTCACTTTTGTTATCACACATGGTGTTGCAAGGAAATTTCCAACTTAGTTTCAAAATAGCTTTGGCAGAACATAAGATTAAAGCCAAGAAAGCCTCCTCCTCCTTGTCCCAGCTTCTGTCAACACCCAATCAAGGGTCGGCAACCTAAACCCAGCTCGTAAGTAGTTGGCTAGCTTATTTTTTTATTTCTCCAGGGACGAAAGGAGACTTCATCACTAAGATAATGGCCCTCCCTTCCTGCGGTGATTGAGATCTAGAAACCCACTTCTTAGGTGCATTGCATAATCTAGACTTTTGCTTTCTGTACTTGGGTTAGGCATGCAGCATATATTTCAGTTAAAATAAACACTGCTCCCAACATGTCTGGCTTGTTCCTTTGACACAGTTTCTTGAACAGGATTTTACTTGCCAGCTAGCTGTCAAAAGGTTGGAGAAAAGATAAATCTTTATTTGGATAAGCTGTATTGTGTTTGATACTTATAGTGGAGCTCACCTTTTGTAATAACCAGTTTTATGTTTTTCTCATACTACATCTAATGTGTTTTGCTGTATATTTGCCCTTACAGGTTTTTTTGCTGTCTGAGTCTGTGTCAAACATAGAAATAGGAATGTAAATTGTGTTCTCTGTCCTGTTATCTGCCTGTGACGAGTCTCTGCAGACTGAAGGATCACTAATATTCAGAAACAGGTATAGTCAGTACATGTACTGATCATTGCCCCTGTGGATCTGCTCACTGACACTGCAAATAAGTCTTCATGCAAGATCACAGATCTGGCTTCTCTTCCCCACTGAACAGGCAGCTGAATTGGGATACAAATATTAGATCCACAAGCCCTGAAGTTTCCCTGCGTCTAGTCAGGGTCAGATAGGTTTCTTTGGCCTTTCAAGGACTTCTTGAAGATTTACCCTTTTTTCCTACCTAGACTTCAGTCATGCCCCTGTTTAATACATTCTCATTTGGAGAGACAGCTGTTTGCTGATTTTCAGGTTCTCTATTCTCTGATACCAACCAGCTGATTAATTTTAGTCTGACATCTTCAATAGTACAGCAGTTTCATCAGGTACATGAGATTCAAACCATTTCATAGAGAATCTGCTTTTCATTTACAACTGCCCCATCACTCAACTAGAGGGACATGGAGACAAAGCCTAGTTTTCAGAGAAACAGTATCAAAGTGATCAAGAAGAGCCCTGAATTTTCTAATTTGACATTTTACTGATATTGCAGGACAAAGAGCACTATGTTCTTGTCCTTGTTCAGTTCTGTAAAAAGCCAGCTCTCTTTATAAACTGAAGCGTAGAAGCCAAACACCAAATAAAACTGAACTGAAACTGGCTGTGATAGTGGAGGAAGTTTAGGAAGAGAAAGTATGTTAAGGAAGATAATAGGCAGTAGCAGAGCCAATTTATAAAGTGTCTTCTTTTTTAAAAACAAAACAAACAAAAAAACCCAACCAAACAACAAAAAAAGCCCAGATAAATAAAAAAGATTGTAGTGGAGAGGGTTGCTATAGTGAGAGTAATCTCGAAACCTAATGTGTGAGTGTTCTCAAAAGACTGGATGTTCCAGTTCAGTGAAGCAAGATGGCCCCCTGCAGTATTGTTAGCCCCCTCACAAAGAAATTTTGCTTCTAATCCGGGAACATGACTGTAAAAACACTAACAGATCTGCTGTGGTTTACCATTGGTTTCACTCAAAACACAAAGTAAACATTCTTTACTTTAAAACATCAGTCAGAAATAGAAGTCCTCGGTTACCAGCTTTGTTCCTTATGCTTCTGAACACCTCCTGCACGGTTCTGATGTGAGACTGAAAGAAAATTTGGTTTAGCGTAATACCTCTGAACCCTACAGGAAACAAAAATGCTCTCAGAGTTGTGTGGTAAAGATTGCAATAGGGTAATAGGAAAGACTGAAAAGAAAGTCTTTGGTGTTGTGAATCCAGGAGAGAAGTAAAACTTCTTCCTGAATCAGAAGGTAAACTTCGGAGAGAAAGCACTGTGCTCTACATGCATTCGAAATAGGAATGTTGATGTGTATTTTGTGCATGAAAAGTTTTTTTATTTCTCCCATCCTATTTCCTTGACAGTAGTAAGAAAGGGATAGCATACTTTTTTGACAAGAAAGTAAGTTTTTGTAATATATTGGTTTGCCAATATATTGTAATATATTGGCAAAATCTGGGGCTTTCAGGTTATCAAATTCTTTTCACTGACACAACAAATTACTATAAATTATGCACTTTGCAACTGCACAACAATTTCATGCTTTAGAACTTGTACATACGTAACTTGTGCCTGTTAATATGCAGCAAAATGCAAAATTTAATGTTTATTTTGTAGTTATGCAGGGATATGCAGTTAGCTTCCCTCTGTAGTACATGAGACTTGTTTGACTGGCATCTGCAACTTAAAGCATCCGCCCAGGTCACACATTGCAAAAGCTAGGTAAAGGACAGGAGGGCCGGATAAAAAGGGACGCAAATATTTTCTTAGGAATTAAATGCAACAGTTCATAAGGTTCAAAAAGTCAAATAAATTCCTCTCCTAGTCCTGTTTCCTCTCGTCCCTCCCTCTGCTTTGTATACCTCTATGATTTCTATCACTATTATTTGCAAGGCAGTAACACTGTGCCTGGTGCTTGACAGAGAGACGTGCCAGACAACCAGCAGTAAAAGCATTAGAAAAGAAGGCTGCCTCATAATAATTCTAATTCATGCTTTAGCTTGTTCCCATCAGATTTCCAACCTAACTCAGAAAATCAAAAATGGACTTGGGAAGTTTGAATAAGCGTAAACTTTAACAAAAATTAATTTCCTCTCTGCCTCCCAACGCGGAACTTAACGCATCACTCACAGAAACCCACCCAAGCTCTAAAGAATCAGTGTTGTGAGGTCTGTGTGGCCTTATACAGACTGCTTTGGTGTGGGAGCTTGGATTGTTTTTGACCCTGTGACACTGAATGGCCAAGAGCTTCCATGCAAGCACAATGGTGCTGTTAGTGCCCATTACTAAAAGCCTTCTTGTTTCTTTCAACTGCTCACAGGCCTCCTAAACAATGAAAGAAATCCATACATCATTAATAAGGAGATTTAATTTAAATTCTGCTCTAAGGGAATTCTCAGATATCCTCCTCATTTATTTATTTTTTTAAGTGAAAATTGCTGAAGGCTGATGTAACACAGAATCTTAATGTAAAGATGTGTTGGGCCTTATTTAGGAATCCCTGGAAACTAGTGGGAATTGTGATTATGGAGCAAACTGGAAAGCAGTACTGGCAACCCGTGAGCAGCTTCCAATGAATGAAAGCTTGCTGAGCATGGGTATATGTCAGATAGTGAAAAAAATGTCTGTGAGCCTTCCCATAAAATGATCTCCTTTGACTTGCGGGATTTTACGACTCTTACATTTCTAACAATGGTAACTATATTTTTCTTGGGACTATATTTATTCAGACTTTCTAATGGCCATTTGTCACTCAAACTCATTTTCACTAGAAAAGGGAATTGCTAAATTCCATCAGAAAGTTGACATGAAAGAAAATGGAACAGGATAGCCCATGTTCATCTGTTTAGTAAAAGGTCATTAATATACACATCAGTAATTTCACTTCTAATTGTGAACGCTTGACACAGTTAAAAACCAGCCGATATAAAAGAATCAGGGTTATCTGTCACATGAAAATAACGTGAGTTACCTTTGTCTCAACTCTATCTCTACTGTCTTCAGTGGAATTAATTAGACAAGGAATGAATGATGATTAGAGATTTCAAAAGAGGTTATTCTCTTTATACTCATTTTGATATTTTTAGGAAAACTAACAACAGAAGATTTCAGCAACCTCTAAATTGGCCTATACTGTGTGAGAGATTGGTTTATATTACTAAGATTAGTCCCTCTGCCAGAATAAGGAAGAAACAATTGATGTTGCCTTAAGTATAAATATATATAACATCTTTAAATGTTTAAAACAGATTCTAATACATATGTAATCCAGAATGAGCCAATATACTAATGATGTGGTGGAGAAGAACAATTGCTCATTCTTCACAGGTTCCAATAAACATGCTCAATTCCTCATTGAGTGTGTTTTGGTAATGTAGCAGATATCTCTCTGTCTATCTATGTATCTGTATATGCACGCACAAGCACACATACATATAGATATAAATGTATTTAGAGGGTTGAATAATTGAATGTCTTTGAATTAAATAGAGGTATTCTGTAGTGACACTAGGCTAACTCAGAGCAGAGTTTGTGTTTTGGCAGATAGAAGTTTCATTATATAAACGGAATTCTCACTCTAGATGCACTCCCGATACAGCTCATGCATAATTCTTTTTAAGTTAGGTGAGTCAAGCTGCCTCATAAAAAGGTTATATAAAAACAATTATAAATAAACATACATATAAGATTTTGTTTATATACATTATAAATATCTCTCCAAGTCTACTCTCTATATGTATTATGGCTTCCAATTAAAGTAGCTGCAAAAAAATTCTAGAGATGTCTCTAAGGCACATTCAGTAATTCTTTTACCCCAGACACCCTAATCTCTGTAAACCTGAGCAGCGTCTTACCAAAGATGTCACATTCAGTTTAAAGATTCTTAAATTCTTTTACAGCTACTCCTAACACGACTTGAGGAAGACACAACCTGGGGCCTCTGTGGAAAACTTTCTGTTTTGAGGGGATTCTGGAGTGTGTCTCTGTGTCAAGGTTTCACACTATACTTAGCAAGCACATGATTGGTTTAAAGAACGGTGAAATAGGATTTCTTTGCCACAAATGTTTAGTTAACAGTACACACCATCAGCTTAAATTGGGAAATTAGGGATACTTTATTGAATTTGCTTGGGAAATTTAGGATAGGAAAAAGTACATATGCTTCTGAAGATGAAATAATTATTGGGAATTTGGATATGTCCACATTAGCAATTCAGTATGGGTCTGGACTGTGCTTTTAAAGCAAATCTCTTGCTTGTCTCCAGCTACCATGTGTTGGTTCACATCAGAGATACCACAAACTGGATTCTTTTAGGATGTCATTAAGCCAGAAGATGCAAACATAATACATTCCAAACCACCAACTGGCAAATCAATTCACACATGAATATTCCTTTGAATGTGTAAATAAGTTCATGTTGAGCATGTACAAGTCCTTTCTATGTTTGTTTTCACAAATGTTTGAGCAACTGAGCCTCATTAGCTAGAACAGTATCAGAGCCTCGATCGCAAACTCACTTGAATGAATATGCATGAAATCACCATTAGTTTTGCATTTAGAGTAATTATTCTGCACACATATTTAACCAGGAAATGGACAGCAAAGAAATCACTTAACTCATTCCCTTGAGCTCAAGTGAGAAGGGTCTTTCAGGCCTGATTTTCTACTGCTTTGCATCTTGTATATTTCTGCAAAACGAGTGTGAAACGTTATCCGTTCTGTTTTGAAAACATTTCACAACACTGAATAATGCTGTTTTGGTAAGTAGTTATGTTATTCATCTGTCCGTATCTAATTCTTCTTTATGCTTAGAATGTAAACTTTTGAAAACGGGGACATACCGTACCGGTACTATGCTGAGAAGCACAGGATCTTGTTCAATGTCTGGAACTCCTATGCACTGTCAAAAATATTACAGTGTAGTCTTGCAATGTTCAAGGTGCCAGAGAAGCAATCATTTCGTATTTAGCATCTTATAAATTGTAGAAGATACATATAATCAGAGTAGGTATTAATATTAGAGTTAAGAGGATACTGATCAGTATGTTGTACCAAGGGCAATCACAGATAGGAGCAGAAAGAAAGGCAAAATTTACAGAATAATACAGATGTTAGGAAATATTACCTATGTTCTAGCAAATATATATAAGGGACGACGTTATAATCATGTCATACCATGGCCAAACACGGAGTTTCTAGTATGGGAAACATTATTTTCTGCTCCCTCCCTTCCTCCTCTCCTTCTCCACCCCTACTCTTTTGTTCTTTGCCATTCACTGTTTTGGTTCAAGTTAATTAAAGATTCCTGTTGCAGCCTCCTGGAGTGAAATTCTGGCAGTATGCCCAGTGCCGCCATAGTCATGTGCAAGCAGCCCCTCCAGTGAGCTCCATAATGTCTCTAGGAAACTATGCAAAAAGGAAGAAAGAAACTGAATCCAGATGGAATGGGCAATCAGATATTTCTTCCATTCGTGCTGAAATTTGTGAAGGCTGCCCCATAGGTTGAAAGAGAAGGCAGTTCACATACTCTGCAGTCTCAGGGAAAAGCGTGTTTTCTCCACCAGCCCTCCTCCCGTCATTAAAGATGGATCTGTGAGAAAGCTTACAGTGAGATGGCAAACTCAGTAATGCAAAACATGTTTTTTTCCAACTCCGCCTTACTTTGCTAGCTATAGAAAGGTGTAGGACAGACCTGTCCAGGGAACACAAAAAAAACAAAACAAAAGAATCCGAAGAGTGACTCAGGCAGACAAAGACTCTTCCTAATGGCAGGGTTAGGAGAGAATTTGATATCCAAACCAACATTTTGACACACGATTCACAGTGAAAAGAGGACTTGAGGCATTTTAAATGCCCAACAGGAGAGTAAACATGTCTAACACACCAAGTAATAACCACATCCCACACTACTTGTTGTTAAAAGGCATATTAAAAGGTTACAAAAATATATAGTACATAGTAATTTCTTGGATCTTGCACACATAACAAAAATCAAAAATATCCCTGGAGGAGCACAGATGTGTGTGAGACTTGTGAGTCTTTGTCAACTTCAGTGCTTGGTTCCTAAAACATAGCTCACACGTGGTTGGTAATTAGTGAATTCTCCTGTGGATTATGACAGTATCATTAGAAATAAAAACACTGGATATTTGCAGGTATATTTTATATATAAATTACAGTTTATTTCATGGCAGATTCTGTGCTCCCTAGGGGTATTCTGAAATTTGGTAGGGGAAAAGAATAAATCGTTAAACTATCATCTGCACTGTTGCTTAGTTTCTCTATGCATTTTGTTTTACTGTCACTGCTGTGTGAATTTGTTGCTCTCTGATGCCCTGTTTAGTTTTTCAGGGTTTTGGTTGTTTGGGGGTAGGAGGTGTTACATGGAGATTAAACTTTTGCTGGAGCAATTGTGGAAAAGAAGTCTTAAACTTAACTGCTGATCTCTACATCAAAGGGCTAACTTTTAATTTTAATATATCATGACAGAGTGATTTTTTTGGCAGAAAGAGCAACCTATTGTTGAGATGCTCATTTGAGGCGCAGACTTTGGGCACAGGTTATGATTCAAGGTAGCAGAGTTTTAGCTGATAATTTAGAGCAATACTTCAGGTGAAATGAACCTAATAATTGCAGTGCAGGTTTCTCCAAATAGTAAGTTGACTGGAATAGCTCCAGTTCCCTGTGACTAATTGGATGTTTTGTTACTACTCCCCTTTTTTTTTTTTTTTTTTTTTTTTTTTTCTTTTTTTTTTTTTTTAGGCAACAAAACTGGTCCCAAAAAGCTGCCCAGGTGAAAGGAGTAATAGATGTATGCTGATATGGGTATGTGTGTTTCTTGCCCTTTCAAACCTTTGAAGTCAGGCTGAAGTCAAATTACTCAAGCAGAACAGCTATGTTGACAAACATGTGGTCTTCAAAAAACAATCTCAGTATGAGAGGTGTTGCTAATTTAAAATAACAGGGGGAGGGGGGGAATAGAAGGGGGGGTAAAAAAAAAAAAAAAAGAGGGAAAACCAGCACCAGTCTACATGAAATCCAACCCAACTGCCACCTTCCCTGCTAGCCTCCTTTTGTGAGCTTGCCTTCCCTGCAGCGTGAATCAGCCATGGTTGGGGTTAAATGGGTAGCTTTTGTCTCCTCACAATGGCCAAGAGTGACAGGTTGAGCTAAATGATTTACTGGTGGAGATGATTTGAAGGACAGAGCCGGGCAGCCTTGGGAACACACGCACAAGAAAAGGACAGTAGCAAATCAGCCTCTCCTCCCCCTCCTGCTTTCATGGTTTTGACTGAAAGATCACAGAGCGAGACTCTGACAGACACAAGGACCATTGAAAAGCTATTTTTATTACTTATC
Organism: Baryphthengus martii; assembly: GCA_013396935.1. Taxonomy (NCBI): domain Eukaryota; kingdom Metazoa; phylum Chordata; class Aves; order Coraciiformes; family Momotidae; genus Baryphthengus; species Baryphthengus martii. The sequence goes on from VWZK01003188.1 coordinate 197,174, forward strand.
CATGGCAGCCTTGCTTTACTGAGAACAGACCTGAGGTTAATTAATCTTTATTTCTTTTTTTCTTTCTTTTTTTTTTTTTTTTTAAATGTTGTTGTTTTTCTTATTGACAATGCAAACGCATAAGTTGGCAGGGTCACATGCCATGGGCAAAGGGAAAGTCTCTGTGTGAGACTTCAGCGCAAGAAAGCTCAACAAACCCGTTCCTAGCCAAAACAAAGCTTTCCACACAGAAAGGCAATGCAGTGGGGCCACAGCAAAGGCAGCTGCTGGGAGCGGAGCCGTCCCAGCTGTTGTCAATTGGAATGTGCTCGAATCGGTGCCCCTCTCCCCACCCTATTAAAAGGCCACAGCAGCTATGGTACCCAGTGCTAATATGGATCCCAGATTGTTTCCTGAACGCTGCTGGGTCTGGCTGTGTGGGTAGGAATGAACCGGTTTGTCAGGATGTGAACCATGTCGGACTGCCGGTGGTACTGTGTTTTGCCAGTCTCTTCACAAGCAGGCCAGGCGTATGGGAATAAGACGGTTGGGCCCTCAGCAGCAGCTCAGGGGAAGGCAGCTCTGAGACGCCTCTTTGCCTGTAAAGTGGGGAGCAGGGTGGTTTGAGAAATCAGTCGGCAAAGACCCTAATGTGGCCGAGGCTGACCGGGAAGGGGCATAGCAATAAATGGCCAGGAAGCACCCCTCAGTGATCATGCCCGTCCCAACCTTGCTGGGCACCCGTCAGATCCTGCATGTGGCCAACTGGTCTAGGAACCGTGAGCACCATTGCTGGGGAGCTCACCCTTTTCCACACACCCAAAACTGTGCTGGCTCAGCAGGACCAGCTGCAGGCCAAGCCCTACTCACCATCCAAGGCAGTGGGCTGAATGAGGCTCAGCCTGTAAAGGGCAGCAGGAGATGGCATCCCTGTGGCCTTTCAGTAAATGTGTTGTGATGTTTTCTTCAGAAGCTACCCCTCTGAATGTTTGTGAGGAAAAGCAAAAGCTTTTCTTTATAGGAAAAGGAGCTTTTCAGACAATTGCCGTGAATTAGTCTGAAAAAAAACACAGAAGGCGGGCTATAGAAGATATTAAGGTTGGGTTTATGGATGAATCAGAATACATAAGAGCTGGATTACTTGAAATAGACAGTGCTCTCTTTCTATTCCATATTTCATTTAGTCTACTATTTGTGAGCTATTTCTCAAGTTCAGTGGAATAATATGTCCTGTCACAGATTATAACCTGCAATTGTCACGTCATTATCGGATACTGAGAAACAGGTAGCAACAACAAAAATTCTTCAAGTACTACTGCAAAAAATGTAATTTTTCTAGTGGCTAACACCTAATGACATCCAAAATCCTGTGAATTGCATCCTGTGACTGTACAGCAAAGCTTTATTCTGATATATTCACCTAACTTAAAAAAAAAAGTCACTCAACGCGTATCTCATATGTCTTAACTCATTAGGGAAGAAATCTGAACAGTAAACCCACTGTGTGCAATAACACATAGCCTTTTGCTGACTGGATTTCAATCATATTCTCATTTTAATAGTAATTTTAATGAAATCTTGTAGTTATTCAAAAGAAACGTGTGAACATGATGGCAAAACAGCATTTCATATCAGCAAGTTTGAAAGATACGACTGGATTTAAAGAAAAAGTGAAAGAATCTATAAAATGGCAGAAGTGTTTACTGTTAGTAAATCTGTTGTACTGTTTAGTTGCAGTACTGTATAGTTGCAGTATGCTGTCACATGGTACATTTCTAATGGCGTCTTCAATGCTCAGTTGCGAATAAACACTTCTGTTTTAAAATACAAAGAGCAAAACAAACTAAATCTAAAAATACAAGAAGGAACTATGGTTTGTTGTGGGGTTTTTTTTCTGTGAAAGAGAGCAGTGTTTGCAAAAGATGAAGCAACTCCAAAAAAAGCTTACCCGACAGGCTTCCAAATATGAATTTGCCACTGTAAGGGTTATGGCAGCTGAAAATAGAAGAAAAATTTCTCTTCCCTATCCTTACAGCCATAATCATTGTCACTGTCCCAGTGTGCATGGGGACTGTTGGGATTACTTCCTGCTTGAAATCCCAGAAGAATAAGTGTGCTTTAGTAGATGCTAAACAGTATAAGGAATGGGTTTCATAAGTCTTATTCTTGACTGGCTCTATTAACAAACCTAGTCAGAAAGATCTTACAATTGTATTTCACATCTGTTTCTGCCCAGCCTGACTTTCTGATACTTCTCCAAGCACTTCTCTCTCTCAGCTTCTGTCTCCACTTCTCAAGTCCTAGTAGTGCTGCTATAAACATCATCATCTCCAGAACTGGGTACACAATACTCTCATAGGACCAGATTACAATCCTTTGCATATTGAGCTCTGCTTTAAAAAGTGTCTCCCATAAGTGCTGAAGATTACAGAGTCATTTAAAAAGTAAAAGAAAACATTTTATACATTACACAGAATGAAGGATATTATTTGAGGCTCAGGAGCAGCCTTTCTAAATCCAACACCGCACAAGGACACTTATACTTGCTCAAAGTTACAAGTGTCATCTACATTAGGTTCTAACCTTACCCCTCTAGTTTTCATGAAATTAGGGTGAAATTCCTACAACTTTTTAAGCCTTTACTATTTATGTTATATTCTGTCCCTTCGTTTTCTGTGATTTTTCTCCTTATCTTCACTTTTGTTTTCTGCATTTTTCCCGGTTTCTGTCTTCCTCTTCTCTTTCATCTGCGTTTTCTCCAATTCCTTTACATGTTTCCTTGTCTCATAATCCTCCTGAGCCACAGCAGCTGTAATAGTGTTCAGAAGCTAGAGAGTCTGAGACAGTTGACTTTGAACATAAAGCTGGGAAAAGCATGTAAGGGTGAAAAAGGCATATCTGTAACATGCAGGGTCCTCATTTCATTCCTTATTATCATGCTATACCAGAAGCATCACAGCTTTGCTGTTTCTGTCTTGTTCGCCCTTTCCTGATGAATGCCTTGGCTGACCCCATCTGAGTAATTAGATATAACCTATCTGCAAACAAAAATCATGGACCAGGCCTATGTTGAACCACCCAAAGCGGGAGTCGAGACAGTCCCTACAGTCAGGGGAGTAGAGGACAGTATGGGCTGCATGGGCTTTGTACTGTAGCACCTCCCAGATGACTGGGGAACAGAGTCCTCCCCAGCCACTTGGCACTATCCATCGGGTGGCCTCTGATGCTGACATGGGACGTGTTGGGTTGGTCTCTTCCTTCCAGCAAGGCACAACCCTGGAACATTGCTTGAAGCCAGCACTTAGTGCTTGGGTAACACCAGACGCTAAGTTTCTTCCCATGCTCAACAATTATTTTCTTCTAACAGATCTTTCAAAAGCCTTTCTTTACATTACAATTCTTTCATTGCTTTATAAGAGGTTACGTCACATCACAAGACCAAAACGCACAGTGCAGCTTAGTGTAACTTAATGCTGAACTGGCATTTCTTTGTGGTGTGTCATGTCAGAAACGTAAAGAAAATGACATTGTCCTTTTTCTATTCATTCAGCCAGTGGTGGCCACTACAAGTTGACTAAGAGAGAGAGAGACTAATGAATGAGGATTCTATATTGAAAGTAGGAGAAATTGTGTTTATGAAACTGTACATACTTTCTGGAGAGCTGCATGTGTGCTTAACAGAAAATGGGCTCTGAGTTAGTGCTGCTGGGGTGGTAGCAGAGAAGCTGGCAAGAAAGGCCAGCATTTATAGTTGCTGCTATTTGAGAGTGAAGAGTGATGAGGGAAAATATGATAATGCCTTATTTTGTAGTTTCTGTAGATTTTCTCTTTTGGCCTACTGAATTGCAACTCCTTTTAAATACGCATTTTCCAAAAGGGATTTGAGACAATCAGGAAAGCTGAAATTACCCTTAAAAATTTGGAGTAAGAAATTCTGGAGGGCCCTAGACCAACTAACAAAATTCCTCCTTGTACTGAGCCTAAGTAAGAGCTAGCAAACAGGACCTGCCATAGCCTAGACCCAGGCCTGACCACGTTCAAAGTAATCACATCTGTATTAGTTTTCTCTTGTGTACACAGGAAATTATAATTCCAACTCCCACTGCACAATGTGCTGACCTATTGTTGCTTGCTGTGAGGAGTCAGTCTTTTACGTCCTCATAGCTACAGCCTATTTGCATTGAAATATCACATTCTGAAGAGCCTTGCTGCTCCCCCTGCAAGCATCAAGTACTTCTTGTTTTTAAAAGACAACTTATCACTTTATCACCATAGGGATGATGAGCATGAAGCCTTGATTTAAAAGGCTTATGCGATAGTAGGGATGGAGGAGGGTTTGCAGATAAAGCATTCTAGGAGGGCCTCAAGCACTCAATTTCCAGTCCTGCTACTAACCTGTGAAGTGACCTTGAGCAACTCACTTCGTATTGCTGCAGCTCTGTTTTCCCTTTGATTTTTGGTTTATTTGTTTAACTTGCAATAAACTGGAAGCCTTTCTATAGCACACTGTGAAGTAAGCCCCGATTTCATTTTGGTCATTAAATGCTGGTACATTAAAACTAGTAAAAACAGTTTTAAGCAGATTATTAACCCTTTCCCAGGCCCCTCCATCCTAGCAGACCACAGTGCCTTACTGAAGTTAGTGGCCGTTTTTCTTGAAATATTCTAGCTGCACATTAGTTAGTCTGGGTTTGTCTGCTGACAGAAAGGCCTTACATCAGTCACATCCATCATAAGGTTATGATGCAGTTGTACATGTATTTTACAGCTTGAAGTCATAGGTAGTTAGATCAGTACAACCAACGTACTAGTAAGGCAGTGGCAGAAAGAAGCAGCCAGCACTTGGGGAAGCAAGAATTTCTGTGGAAGAGCTCGTAGGGAAAATTCCCAAGCATATATGCAACATAGCTCTACTGTGTGGCTCTTTAGAGGCAAGGAGAGTTGGAATGCAACAAGTTAAGGGGTACGAACACGTAATCCATTAAAATAATATTTTGAAAAGTGTACAAAAGTGGAAATTGTTCTGAGTTTCCATACTTACTTTCTCTGCAGGGGGGGAAGTAAGGGTTTAGGTATAGGGTTACTGTACTGTAGGTATAGGGTTAGCAGCTCTTCAGCTGTCAGGCCTCATACTTTTGCAGAAGAGACTATGCTCTGTATCACAGTCTTGTCTTATCAATCACCCACACTTTCTCAGGAAGTTCAGGTGAATAAGTGTACCTGAGTCACATCCCAGCTTATAATGGTATTATTAATCAAAATATCTGGCTTCCACTTGCCTTTCTCTGTGGAAAACAGGTGAGACCTTTGTGATTGCTACATGTTACAAAAAGCATTTCAATGAATAGGACCGTTGTAATTTTGAATCTAATGTCTAACTAACTAACACTGTGTGCTTTATTTGGTGGCTGTCTTTGCCAAAGAGGAAAAAAAAACCCAACAAAATACTCCACAAACTCCCCAAATCCTTTATATAATGATAGCAAACCCCCCCCCCCGAATTTACAAAAAGCACCTTCAAGATTGCTTGTGAGTCCAGGGTGTATATAAAAAAGAGATACTTTCGATTTAATTTGCAATATCTCAAGTTTATTTATTTCATTCATTTAAGGATCTTTCTCTTCCTTACAATTTCGATTAATGTCACAAACTGTGGGAGCCATCTCATATATTTTAAGAGGTTTCCTATGTAGCTACCTAGGTCTGGCTTTTATTCCTGGAGAAAACAGACACCTTGAGGCTAGACTTATTTAATTGGATGTTTGCTGGACTTATTAGAGCTCTACTTTAACAGGAGATGAATGGTAGCGCAGAAGTGCTATTTCTCTCCATTCACTATAAAGGCAGAATAGATGGCTAATCCAGAAGTAAGCAGCGACACTGCAGATGGCTGTGTTTGATCAGATGAACTGACCAAAATACTTGTGCAGGAGCTGCAGATAATAAATGTCCAAGAGATGTGTACGAAGTTAAATGGAAGCTTGATTCAAAACCATTAAAGTTTGTAGTTGTCCTTTATTATCTCTGAAAATGTCTATCCTTAAGTCAGTCAAAGTAGAAAAATAGGATCTGTTAATGTTTGCTATTTTCTACCTGTTTTCTGATGGTGAGTCTTCATCTCTCTTATGCGTTGAGCATCGTTCCTGTTTAGTTCATTTGTGTGCATCTGTGTGCACTCACTTGTGTGTCTATGCACGCATGTGTATATGCGTGTAGAGGCAGTACTGGCTCAAAACCTTCTCCAGATTGTGGACAGAATTGATTTCGTATACTCCATGGATGGTGCAGCAAGAAGGCTTATTAGAGGTCAGGCCAGAACAGGAGGGGAGATGACGACGAGCAGCAGCGGAAAAGGATTCCCTTTCCTTTCTTGGGTGTAAGTAAAGGTGCACCTTTATACTCTCCTCGGTGGCAGTAACAGCCTGATGACCACTGTTACTGAGACTGAAGGCAGTGTGCAGAATATCCATGGGCTCTGTGACTGTGGCCATACAGGTATTTTTAGTCCTAACATACTGTGGTCTCTATTATTCTTGGAATAAGTAAGGATACTATACCTTGTTTTAACATTGAATGATTTTGATATTTTTTTTTTTTCTATATTAAAAGACGTAACATTAAAAATCAGGCTGTTTACTTAGATGCCTGTGATGATGGCCATAGATCAACGTGTGTAAATTCTGCAAAGGAGAGAGGCGCTGGCTGCATATTGCTCAGGGCTATCTGGTCATAGAAACTTGTTGTCATTTTAAACTGCAGGGTTCCCAGTATGTCTAAATATAGATTTGCTCTCGTAGTCAGAGATGTCACATTCTGAGCTGGCAGTCACATAAATACCCCCCATCTCTCCTGCCAGAGCTGCCCTGCTCTGCAGAGGGGAGAGCAGTTTGGGCAGACAATGCAGCGGGGTGAGGCAGCCTGCATGACAGTTGGGATGGATGTCCCAGATGATTGACTGAAGTGGAGTCTACTGAAGAGTAGCAAACATGTGCATGATTCTGGCTTTCAGTTTTCAAGCTGTAATGAAATCCTTCGTGAGTCAATGTGCAATAAAGTCCTGTGATGTATTTTAGCTGGATTACCAGAGTAAATTTTTAAAAATCTACACTGCTAACCATGAAAGTCCATCTCAAGTTCCATCAAGGATATCAACAGCGTATGAGTGTACACCTTTAGCTTATCATTATAGTGCTAATACATAAACAACCAATAAGTTATGTCATTTTTAGTGGGCTTCTTAGAATATCTTTCAGTTATTAAGTACAGGCCAGTATATTATTTACAAATATTCAACAATGATTTTTTTTTTTTTTTTAGGAAACCTGCCCTCCAGTTAGAAGTAAAATGCTTTTTCCATATTTTTTAAATGTTTAAAAAAGTAAGGATGACAAGAAAAAAGTGTCTGAAGACCTCCAGGCTGTGCCCTTCTCTGCACAGCTTGAACTCCCCCTATATTTATCTGAAGCAGATGTCCCAGGCAGGATGCATGGTCCAGCCAGAGGTGAGGACGGAGGTGTACAGGGCTTGAATACATTTCAGTACAGCTCCCACATCCTGTTTACACAAAGCCACTGGCCTGAGAACAGCACAGGGAAAAAAAAAAAGGAAGGGAGGGTGTGTGTGATAGGAAGGAATGGTTGATTGGAGTCATGATACTAACACCGCTGCTGAGCGTGCATATTAAGAGCACTGTAGATTTGTGGTTCTCTTTGCATCTGTCATGGCCAGCAACATTCTCTCTCTGCTACTTTGGCAGGCATTGACGCTGTCTTCTGTCATAGGGGAGGGAAAAGGAAGAGAGGGAATTCACTGGAAAAAAAAAGACATCTCACCTGCAAAGAAACTATACTTTCTCTCCTATTCATGAATGCTACCCAGACTCAATAAAAAACACAGCTGAAATTCACTGAACCAGCTTTTCTGTCTCATTAAAATCATGAACTGATTTTTTATTAGTAGAAAGGCACTTATGGGATCATTGGTAGGCAATGAGAAATATTAATGATGCTAAGCCTCATTTAAACAGTCATTCTGCTGAAGGGATGGATTCTTTTCAGGCTGGATACTTCCTGGCACTTTCACTTCTATACACAGAGAGCAGTGAAAGGCTCACCTTTTCAGTAAGGAACCAGCTTTTCCTTGTCAAAGATTCATAAAGATGCTAGTGGCAAAATTCCCAGGAGGCAGAAATGGAAGAAGCAGTTTTTCAAGGTTGTTTTTCACAAAGTTCACAACATGTGCTGGGAACACTATGTATCTGTTCGGTGTCCCTGTAATACTATATTCTGCCGGAACTGGCTACTGGCTTCACATCTACATGGTCATAAACACATACAACATGGAGTACTTTCCTGTGCTTAAATGGTATGAACTTTACAATACCACAGATCAACCGATGTCTCATCAGCTCAAATTTTAAAATGCTTGGAAGGCAGAATGCGTATGAGACGTGTCTAATGACAGAAATAACTAATTTGCTTTACTAGGACAATATAAAAGAAGTTCAAAACTTATAAAAAAGTCTGTAAATCCATCATATTACAGATTGTTATAATCTATTTATTTTATCTCCTACTATTTAGAATGTAAAAATACTAAAATTGCAGCATGAAAGTGTTTATTATTCCAGTCCAGACTGTGTTGACTTCTTTACCGCTGCCTTTTTTCTTTGTTTTAAAAAAGATGAACCATCTTAGTGCTCATGACTGCTCTTTTTTTTATGCACCAAGTATAAGCAAGAGACAGAATCTTCTAAAATACGTGCTGAGATAAGCTACATTTCCCTGGATGTCTTGTTTTTCTTTACCCTATTATATCTGGATTCTTTTGTTATCCAGGCAACTACCATGGCATTAGGTTTTGATTTTCTTATTTCAGATCGTCTGAAATACCAGAAATTTGGGATCAAATTGAAAGATAGAAGGAAAATGTAAATTCTGCTTTATTCTCAAGACCTTCTTCTAAGCTTCAATCTATTTAGGACTCGAAACTCAATCTTCAGATAAGGACAAGCAGTCAATCTCTTCATTGCTTCTCATTTGTTTTTGTGTAAGATAGCCTATCAAATTCCTTTTTTTCCCTGAAAGGACTATCAAAAAAAGATGAATTAAGATCTTACTGTATTATAACTAGTAATCCCAGCTCACATTTACATAGCTTTGTAATTACAATGTTTGTTAAAAGCTTTTCAAGCTCTATATGGAAAAAGTACCACACCTGTGATAAAAAGCATTCATCTTAGGTTCAGGCAGAGGTTGCCTTAAAAGTGTTTAATTTTTTGTCACAGAAAGGTTTAGAACAGGGTGAAGCATTGTAATTGGAAATACAGACACTATTTGGGGAAGAAGGCTATTTTATCTTTCTTGATATTTTCTATTTCCATGTATTTCACAGTATTCCATTGAAGAATCTGGGGTTTTGCACCTTTTTTTGTGGTGGTGTCTTCTGTCTTCTGGCATAAAACTCGTTGTTAATGAAAACAAAAAAGTTATTAAAAAAATGTTACTGGAGTATACATTATACAGCAATATACCATTTTCTGACTTAAACCTTTGGCCTAAGTGATAGGGTATGTTTTGCATATTAATGGATTATTATTGCCACTTGAAAATATTCCCAGGACAGTCTCAAAGACAAACACCTTATAAATGACAACGTAATATCAAAGAAGGCTTAGAGGAGACCTTATCACCATGTTCCAGTATTGAAAGGGCGGCTACAAAGAAGATGGAGAGTCCTTTTTTTTTTTTACAAACAACTCACATAGAAAACATTTTCTTGTAACCTTTCTCTTTGTGACTCAGTATTAACTAAAAAAAATAAAAAAATAAAAAAATAAAACCACTCAAAATCCCTTTTCTTGATCATGATTGTTTTTCCCTTTGTCCCTGAAGAAAGCTCCTGGGCTTCATGTCCAAAGTGTTGCATTTCTCATACAAAATAAAAAAAAATGTGAGAGGGATGAGGGAATGTTATATTGATAGTGCATGCAAAGGGAGGATGAAATCTTGAATAAGTCAAATATCAAGCTGAAGTCAGTTTTATCTGCAGAGTCTGACTACTTATGGCCAGCAGAGTATATATTCGACAGAAGAGGTTCATATGAACGTCTATGTATAACCTGAGCTATCTGAATCACCTTGATCAGAAGCTTCACTTAAGCACACAATATATTATGTGAAATCAATTATATTTATATTATTTAAGATGTACAATAAATGCTTCTGATTCCAGAATTTTTGATTTTTTTTGTTTGATTTTTTTTTTGTAAAACCAAAACCAATTGATTCACAATTAGAGGAAATAATAGTGTTTTTACCAAACTGAAAGATATCCATGAATGTTTTGTGGATAAATATTAGCTAATTATTAACTCTCGCATAGCAATATAAATTTGTTCAGACTGAAGTTCCTGTGTAGCTGATAACACCATTGAGGTGGAATATAAACAGTTCAGTGGGCCAAATGCACACAAAAAACATAGAAAATCAGGTGACTGATACCTTGCCATTGGCACTCATTTCTTGGGCTTGCTGAGGAATTCTTTTACTCTTTTTTTTTTTTTCAGTAGCTGAGATGATGAGACTGAACAGGGATAGCCATCACTTTGGTGGAGGATTAATTACGAATTACATAGAATACTTTAAAAGCATTTGGCATTCATACTAGTCTACAATAATATTGAATACTGTTCATTCTCATAAACAGAAAATAAAAGCTTCAATAATGTTCAGTTTACAGTAATTATTCTGAAATGGGAATAACTCAGAAATACAATTATGAATCTACCATGTCTGATGATAACAGTTTTAATTCCAATAATAGCAAACTTGCCCACTGTGAGAATTTCTTATTCTTACTGCACTTTTTCTGCAGTCATATCTATAGACAGTGCTCTTGACTCAGTTGAAGTTGTGAGCAATACATTATTCATATTGCTCACACCCTCTTCTTGTGAACTTGTAGACTTAATGTCATGGCTAGTGACTTACTTCATTGAGAAAGCAGTAAGGACAGCTGGACAAAAGACAGAATAATTTCAGTTTGTTTAGCCTTGAAGAGCATTGTAAAATATAAAGCAAGGCAAGTTAGCAAATCCAGTGCTGCAAATAGAAGATTACAAGCCATATCACTGCCTGCAAAGTTTTCATGTTTGATTGTCTTGTGATTTTAGTGCAGAAAAAAACAGGTTATACCCTCAAACTAAAAAAAAGCTGCCACTATAGTATGAATTCTGGTAAGTGCCCAGTATTTGCACTTCATAAAACCAGAAGCAGGGTATGACCTCAAAAGATCTTGTATTACTACCCCATTTTCTGCTATTTCAATTCCAAGCCTCTGTCCCAAGTGCAGCATAACTAAAGTTAGCTGATCATTAACTTCTGATCTAAGTTCCAGGAGCTGCCCTCTCTTCTTCTCTGATAAGAGCCATCATTAACCAGCTGAAACCAACTACAGGTGTCTGTGGAAGAAGTAAATGCATGAAGCTTAAATGCACCATTAAATGTAAAGCTGAGGATACAGACGAACCAGGTATAGTTGAGGTGCATGATAACAACATTCTAGAGCTTTATTTTAGTAGATTATTTTTAGAAAATTGCAATAATTACAATGCATCCATGACTATGCATTTTTACCAATACTGGCCTTAGTAATATTTTAAAACATGTAAAAACTGTCATAGCATTGAATTACTGTCTAAGCTTTTTAATTAGGGAAAAAAAATAAAGTTGTCAGTGGACTTTGTGGAGTTTTCGTGGTAGGTAAGAGGAAAATTACAAAAAACCCCTTTGCAGTGGAACACTAAAATATCATTAAGAGATCTGCTTTAAAGTCATGATTTAAAAAAGATTACTCTGTGTAGGGAGTGTAGAGCTTAGTGTAGAGATGGTTCAAAAACCATCTGCTAATTGGGGTATGGTTGTATCAGCCTCCTACTATGAATTTTGTGCTACAGTTTTCCATTTTCTGTCCTTAGCTCATTCCACAATATTTGACATTCGGAAGGTGCTCAGTCATGTTAGTCTTTGACATACAGCTGAATTTGTCTTCTGAAGATGTTCATTTGCACTTGCACGCACACCTATCTAAACCTGTAGTATCTATCTGTATCTGATCTAATCTGTCTATCTTAGGTTTTCTTTAGCCACCTTACTTAGTGTTACTGATGAGCTGACTCATTATGGTGATACCAGGGTGATGTGTACAATGCAGACCTTAGGAGTGATGAAACACGGCAAAAGGAAGCCCAGCTCCAGGGTGTGTACACAAATGCCCATAGTCAGGGGAAAAAGCAGTAAGAACTAGGGCTCTGCTCATGGTCAGCAAATTGCATCATCACTGGGATAACTGGTGAGACAGCTTGCATGGCTGAAAGGTTGTTATGGATGGATACATAACATTCAGTACAAAGACACAGGGAAGACAATGGGGTTGTCACCCTTTAAGTGAAGTAGGAACTTGGTTGTATGGAGCTCCTTTATGACATGGATGACAATCTGGTTGAGAGCTTATGGGTCAGGGTCAAAGGCGATAGATACCAGCAAAGGTTGTGCTGTGGTAGAATTGTGTTATAGGCTGCCTCTTTAGGATGCAGATGAAGCCTTGTTTAAATAACTCAGGAAGTCTCTATATCACAGAGTCTGGTTCTTATGGGGCCCTTTTCTTTCCCTTTTATCTGCTGGAAGGGCAACAAGGCAGGATGCAAGCAGGTATAAGTACTAGATGAGACAAACAGATGACACATAGCTGCATCTGCTACTCACTAACAAGTCAGAACTGTCATGTAATAATAAGTGATGGCCTTGGCTGTGGTGACCATGAAATGGGAATTCAGGATCCTGAAGAAGGAAAGCAGCAGATTACAAACCCTGAATTTCAAGAGAGCAGATTTAAGCTTATTCTGAAAACTAGTAGATGGGATCTCATGGTGGGAGTGAGTTCCAAAGAGCAAAGCAACCCAGAAAAGTTTGCAGACCCTTAAGGACTGTATCCTCCAAGTACAGGAAAGGTCCATCTAAATACACAGGAAGGCAAGTAGATGTATCAAGGAGACAAGCTTGTCTAAGTAGAAAACTCATCAAGGAGCTCCAGTGCAAAAAGGAGCCAAAGCTGAAATGGAGATGTCAAAGGGATGCCAAAGAGAAATAAGAGTAGCCTTCATCACTTCAATAGTAGTAAAAGGCTGAACAAGGAAAATGTGGTCTTGATAAGCGGATGACTAGATAGGTGAAACCGGTTAATTAATCAGGCTTTGAAGGAAGTAGATAATTAATACTCCAGGTCCTGCCTGGAGGCTGATGATGAGTACATCAGGGATCTGTCCTGGACCTGATCTGTTTAGCATCTTTAATGAGGACTTGCCAGAGGTGATGGAGTGCATGTTCACTGAGTTTGCAAATGACACCAAACTAAGTGGACCAGTCAATAAAATTTAGGGCAGAGCTGCCATCCAGAGACCTAGACAAATGGAGGAATAGGCCAACAGGAACCTTCTGAAACTCAACAATGACAAATGCCAAGACCTGTATCTGTAACAAATGAACTCCTGTGGCAATACAAGTTAGGGACTTTATGTCTGAGTAATAGCTCCACAGGAGAGGATTTGAGAGTCTTGGTTAGCAAGGTGGACGTGAGCAAGGTATGCTCTGACAATAAAAGAGACCAATAACATTCTGGACTCTATTGCCAGGAACATAGACACTAGATCAAGGAAAGTCAAAAATACTGAATAACCTGATCTGACCTCAAAGCTGAGCCTACTTTGTGAAGGAGATTGAACTAGGTCCCTGAGGTCCCTGAGGTCCCTCCCAATTTGAATTATCCTCTAGTCCTATGATTAGGAGGAACAGAAAGACAAGGCTCGGAAAGAGAAAGGAGAGGGTTCAGATCCAGAAGAAATGTGCCCTATTTCATGATTCTGCCTTCTAATCTCTTCAGCCTAAAAGAAGATGTGCAGAAGTTACTTCCACAGCTAGGTAAGCACACAAGACAATCTTCTTGCAAAACAGCTGCCTCAGTACTGGGGAGGTCCCAGGAGCACAGGGACGTTCAGCCTCCACCCCTGCACTAGCAAAAAGGAAATGGGTAGAAGTAAAGCCAGCTACAACTTTCCACCCAAGGAAGATGTGAGTAGTCATTAGGAAAGTATTTCTTCCTTAGACATTTGCATATTAGCACCTTGATGGCACTAAGTCTGTCTTTCCTATAAAGGAAATTCGAAAGGTTCTAAAATGCAAATTATTCTTAGCATACTGTTTAATTTTATTTTAGACTATCCCTCTGACTATACTTTCTAACAATATTCCCTTAATTTCTCTCTCTCTCAGTGTTACACAATGACTAACATGAACCCAGAGGCATCTGGCATAATTGTACCAATAATAGCCCACTGATGGGATTGGGAGAAAGAGATGCAGCATGTTACTACATCTCAGACTTTTTAGAAACAGTGTTTCAGGTTTATTTAGCCCTTGAATGTAAACAGTGAGAGGAACGAGTAAGTGGAATCTCCAATTAATACAAAGGTAAATCTTCCCTAGTATTGGCAGCTCTGCTGTTATCTCAGTCGTGTGTCAGAGGGCATACTACATCCTTGTTTGAAAAGATATTTTCTACAGCCTCCGCTCAACAACATAAAATCAAATAGAGAAAGAAAGTAGCAGAAGGAAATGCTTGACCAGGCATGTGATGTTATGAACAATATAGTTGCTTGTAAGTCAGCTGGGTTTTTACAGCAATTTCCCCTGTGAGAAGGCTGTTGGTGAATGCTACTAATAAAACCTTACAATAACAGTAATAATATCTTTCATTTTTAATAGCATCTTTGATCTAAAGGGGCAGCTAGTTTACTGCATGTTTTCCAATTAAAAATGGCATTCATGTTTTATGACCCTCATCCTATTCATCCTGCTTACCAACTGTTTAAGGAGAAGGAATAAACCTGTAGCTCTGGAAAACCTAAAAGTACTTGCCAGTTCTATATTCCCTCTTTATTGCAGGCTCTCCACACAGAATGCTGTAGGCTGACTGTTTATCTCCAGTCATTGATATGATATGACATGGTATTATGTCTCCTAATGTTTGTATTAAATTAGATCCGTTTATATTAAGATCTCCAGACAAGTAATCACATTCCATTGTGCTAGACGCTGTCTAAAGATTTATCAGAAAAGGCAGTCCACAGTCAGAGAGCCTGTATTTTAAATCACAAAGGGCACTGGAAAACGTAGACATTTGATCCAGAGAGGGCCTCAAGCACATGGAAAGACTTTAAACAACTTACCAAATTCATAAAGGAAGTCTGTGGAAGAACAGGGAACAAATAATTTCTGGGCTCAGTTCGACTGTCACAAAGGGTAAATTTGGAAAAGTCCAATTCTGTACGTGAGTCATGAACCAACAGAAAGTAGCGCATTGGGCTACCCTCCCTGAATGTCAGGATCACCTGAGGTTTATAAATGCTTAGCTTTAGATTAGAATATTCTAGATTATAACAACTCATTTACTTATTTAATTAACTTATTTAATCAACAGATTTTTTCCTCAGGTTGCTCCTTTCCTCTAGATAGTAGTTTCTTGTCAGGCTGAAGTCTATCTAGTAAGTAAGTACAATATTTTTATGAGAATAGCTCTTCAAATTAAGTGGTGTTCTTTACCCTTTTTTTAGGTTGTTCAGCAAAATTTTAGGCAAATATGAATAAGGTCTTACATAGCTGTCTCCAGACCATATTGCACTGCAAGCTTTACTGCAGCCCTCATAGAGAGGAGAAACTCCTATGGAAATGTCTCATGGAGGTGCGGTAGGTCACGGAGGGCGTGAAACAGTGACACCCCTTTAGACTTTGCTGCACCCATGGTCCAAAAGTGATACTGCTTGAGTCTGGAGCTTGGTTTCAGCATCATGAAACATTCAAACACTGTAGCAGACTTCTTTTTGCAAGGAGATATTACCAACAGTGCATTAAATTGGTATTACTCTGCCCAATAGTGATTCTGCCCAGCAAGTAGCAACTCGAAGCAAGTCAGGAGAGGGTTCTAAAACAAGACTGGTGTTTCAGATATGACACGTATTTAGAAACAAATGGCCTGATTCTCTTGATTAGACCTTTTGGGACCCTTGAGGGAGCAGAAGTTTCTTGATTTGGGGCTGATAGGACAGTGGAATTAGACCAGTCAGATGTATCACAGTTGCTGTGCTCCATGTAGATTTTTAGATCAGACAGAAATTAACAGAGCAGATGCCACCCTAATAAGACTCACTTCTGTAAAACATAACACCACTGTTGTAGAAGGGTGGTGTGCTGAGTCAACACCACTATCTTTGGGTAATTCTCCATGCAAACAGAAGCCTCAAAGTTTTCTCTTGAAATCAGCCTTATGGCCATTACAGCCTGAAGAAAGGCAGAAGGTATATATACCATAGACTAGGATCAAATCCCTATATAGATTCAATGTCCAGCAGTTTGAATGCTTACACAGCTCTTGTCCACAGCACCTCCACTTCCTGACCTCAGAAATCATATAAGCAAACACATACTTCCTGCAGCATTCTGGTGTTGGTCTGGAAGAGGAATATGAAAAAGAATGAGATTTGAACTGAATTGAACAGATATTTTAGTCAATTCTAAATTTTAATGAGTTCAATACTGAGTTTCAACATATCTATTCATATTAGTTCGAAACTCTTCCCAGTGGTGCATATAAAGGTGATGCACTTCTCACCTATGTTTAGAAGAAGAAGACTTTTTTTGGCCACTTTTTCTATTACCTCGGCCTTTTGAATACCAAGTTATATCGTCTCAACTATTCATGATATCTCTGTGTGTGTCTGTATGTATATATAGACATTGTAGTGGGCTTTCTTTTAGATCAGATTTAATACTTGCTCCATCCAAATGAAAAAAAAAATCGTTAAGTCTTAAGAAGCTTTTGAATTCTTCGAAAGTGAAGGGATTTATAAATCCACAGCTGGAACAAAATGAGTTTCAAACTTTATAAGAGAGATTAGGTTTCCAAAACATGAGGACAATTATGACCTTACTGTAAAACTATGTGTTTTAGCCTATGGGTAAAAGTGGTACATGAGGGGATTATTTATGTTTAGGTGTGTAAATAAATAGTAAGCCTTTGGCCACTCTGCTCGTATTTCCAGAGGAGCCTGCCAACATTCTTTTATTTCAATTATGGCTTCAGGCCATTAAGACCACAGGAACACATCTAAATTAGATGTTGCAAATGCGAAAGTATCTGTGGCACCTCTCACCTTGACATCTAAGGGCTTGATTCAGCCAAACATGTGCTTTACTTAAATATAGTGATAGTACCATGACACTCTGGTGTGCTGCTCCCAGACTCATCCATTGCTATATGTATAGGGAGCAGAAACAGGTCTTTGGTATTGTATGTACCTGGTCGTGAAAGAAGTTTAATCCTATCTTGATCATGATTGTAGTTTGGAAATAATTAAATATTAATTCTTTAAGAAATTAAATAATTTTTGTTTGCACATAGACAGGATTAACAGAGTCTGTACCTAGCCTAGAAGCTCCCTGACTGATTGAAAGTGTCTGCTCTGGAGCATCAATCCTGTACTATATCCTGCATAGTACTCTGCTATAGTCCAAGTTTAGGCAGAGCGCCTAATCCACCTTAATCTTCTGTCAAGTTAGATGTGATAACATGCAAGCACTCAGGTGCTTCAGTATCCATCCAGTATTTTGCATGATACTGCACTAACTCACCCAGCAATTCGGAGGTTTTTGCTTTCTTCAAGTGGGCAATGCTTGAGCCCGTATCTTTCATGTGTTAGTGAAGTGCTTGGGCCGTGAGCTATTATGGTTACCTTGTTCTCCACTCTTTCTCTTGAAGCGCAGCCAGAAATGCTGCATCGTGGGCCAGAGGGAGTACAGCCAAGAAGAAACCTGACTCTAGCTTAAGGTTCAGACATTTGGTTAGAAAGGGGAAAAAAAAAACAGGGATGCCAGACACTCCTCCCTAGTACATATGCACATTATATAATTGTTAAAACAGTCATGGGAGCAGAGTTAAGAGACATAAAGTTTATTATTATTAAGCATTCACCTGAGACAATGGCTAAATATGTACTGTCTTTTTCTTCTTGTAGTAATCCTGAGAAAAATAAGTTCAATGAGTCTTCATCTGTCCTTTCTCAAGCCTATGGGTAAAATCATTGCAGCATTCATTGCTTTCCTCTTTTTCTTTTAATTAGCACTTGATTCCTGGGAAGGGCTTTCAAATATACTTCCATGTGCCTGGTTGCCAAGCAGATCATTATCTTGTAGCTACTAGATATTTGGAAGGTGGTTTTCTTGGACTGTCTATTAAGGAAATGCAAGAACACTCATGTTTTATTCTTCCAATACCAAATATGATGCAATGCTAAAGGTTAAAATGAGAAGCAGAAGTAAAAAATGTGTAAGAATTTTAGAATATAGTTATTAGAGTACCCACAATTATTCACTGGGATATGTGCCACGTACTGTTCAAACAAATAGTTAAATATAATCTTTACTCTGAAAGAAAGACATTCTAAAGAAACAAGCAAGATGAGGAAATCAAGGTACAGAAGAGCAAGGTGACCTGCCTCAGATAAAAAAAAAACAAAAAACAAAACAAACAGAAACAGAGCCAGGAAGATATCATATTTCCAGCCATAGATATCATATTTCCTTACCTGGATGTATTTTTCTGTTTGAGATGATTAAATAAATTCCTGAAACCTCTGCTTAGACAAAAATCTACCCTTTCATGCAATTAGGCAAGCTATTAATGTGAGAACAGTGCTTTGTAGTGCACCTGGTCTCATTGACATGCCTCTTCCAATGAGAAACACAAGCGTTATTTAACTTTAACTTAAAAAGAGGTTTGAGAGTCTAAACATAAAAAATCAATCAAAATCTCTGTTTAGGGGAGAATTTTGAGTGGCCTGGCGGTAAACAAAATAACTGGTGATTTCAGTTTCTAAACAGCTCTCTAAAATGCACTTTCACACAGATTTTTAGAATAGATTATATATGTATACGAACATGTATGTGTATATATTATATAGTTGTGCATATATACATAAGCAAGTTCTGCTGTCCATAACTGGACAATAGTCCCACTGACTAGCATGGAATTTGGCTCTGTTTGGAATACCATTCTGTATGGCAGAAGCTAAATCCTGTCTGAAGTGCAGAATATCTTCCTGGACCTCCTTCAGCTTTACAATACATTCAATTAATAACCCAAGATTCAGAAAATGGAAACAAAGAATAGGAAGCTCACCAAACATGGTTTTGCATGAGAAATGCAGAGAAAAATTTCCCTAAGGTATTACAAACAATGAAAGATGATGGAAATTCTTGACCTTTCAGCGGTCAGGATTATGGTTAGACTATACTGTATATGATATGATCTCTTAGTGGGGCATCTTTTCAAGGGTCAGCTGCTCAAAGAAGAGGTTAATGTTTACTGGCATGTACAAAACGGACCCTGCAGAACTTCAGCCAACTGGAAACCCTTGTCAGTTGGAAGTCTAATTAGATTAATTCAGCTTAATTATGTGTAGTATTTAATAACAGTTAAATGGAGGCTAACTAATATATTTAAATATCCTATTCTCAAAATTATTCTCAGCCTAAAGTAGTCTGCACCCTATGTCCCAGTTTGAGTGTTGCTCAGTTTCCCTAGAATATATTAATATTACTACACTGTGCCAAAACAGCCTTGTGCAGCCTGTGAAATAGGATGAGTCAACTGTTTTTTTTTCAGTTTTTGAACCAAAGTGAATAGCTGCTATAGCACTTGTTACATCAGAGATTATTTGAGATACACTAATGAACCAGAACAATCATGACTGAGGTTTAAAGCATTTTTTTTGTCACCTATGTAGTAAAAGCAGAGGAGGACATATTCTTGAAAACTTGAAAACTACAGACTTCCTGCTGACACATGGTTTGATATTGAATTCTGGAATGATGGACAGAAGATTTTCTGTACTATTTTCAAAGTGAACAGAGAAAAGAAAATCATACGGAAAGAAAGAACCAAATGCATTTAAGACATATAATTAAGTTTCCTAAACTGTTCATTACAGCTGTGTGAAAATACAGTTCTCAGTTCAGCAGCAGATGTATGAGCTCTTCCTAGAACATTGCTATGTTATAGAAGCATGACTCTAAAGTGACCCGATGTAAACAAAATGTAGAGCAACCTTTTGATTTGCTTTGTGTTTTGCCACACACCTTCGACTGGTGTCAGTTTTCTTGCTATCCAACCGGGCTTAAGTGGAGCTTATTGAAAAAACTACTGTGTTTTTTCAACTGATAGCTCAGGTCTAGAGAGGGGAATCTTCACTGATCACCTGTGAATAAACTTACTAGCTTCCGTGTTCGGTATCAAACCAGAGATGGATCTGGATTGTAACAGCATTGTACTCCTGTCCAAAGGTTCCTCAGATTTCGTCTTGGCTTTTCCCATGGATCTTAACAATTAAGTTTTATTGGTAGAAACCTGACATTAACAAATTTAAATTTACACAGGGAGCTATTCACAAAAGAAGCTCTCTTACCTGTGTAAGGAAGGACGATGCTTGACAGAGCTTTCTGTCAAGCATTTCCAAGGATTTAGGCACAAATGGAGGTTAATGAGCCAGATGAGGGTCTGACCTGTACTTCTGAGCTGTACTTCAGACCATCAGGAAGTAGAGGGACACTGTAGGACAAAACCTGGCTTCGCAGTTACCATAAAAGATAGCTGAGGGATATTGGTTCAATCCAATCAGACTGTCAAAAAACCATGTGTCTTCTATTATCTTTAATTGTGTACTATATTCAATTGATTAAATTGCATATGACATGTTAGGTATGCATTGAGGGAGAAAGTTTTTTTCCATTTTTCCATTATTTCCATTTAAAATTAAACTAAAATTTACTTGTTCTCTGGAAACATGCATGATAATATTAATAAAATCCAGCAGAATACAGTATAAGAAATAAAAGTATCAAATTTTCATGAATAGATGAAACTCCTTGTTTCTCTCCTTTCTAATTCTTGTTTGGTTGATTCATTTCTATTCCTTGGAAAATTCCTTACAACATGGCCATGTATTTTATCAAGGTATTTAGGTCACAGGAAGTAAGAGAGAAGAACACTGAAAGCAATTTCTTGTCTAAAAGAACTATTACTCTACTACCCCTCTACAGATATCTTGCTTTCAGCCCATTCTAATTCAATTAGGACTAGTAGTAGGAATGTCTCAGGTTACTGCAATTGCTGTAGCAAAAGGCAGGAAGATGATCGAAAAGTACATACCCCTGACCTATGTGGGACTGACTTACTTAGCCAGAATAACTCAATTACATATTATAAAAACAACTCTTACCTATACTACTATGTAGTGGTGATAGCTATATGGGAAATGGCATTTAGAAAGCACCTTTGACCACTTCACCTGAACCCAGATCACTAATACATCTGGCCTGGAACAATTTCCAACACTCCCAATCTGTCAACAGTCCCAAACAGCTGCCATTTCAAAAATAAAACCAGCCTTTCAGACAAATGTCTTCTTCTTTCCCTAAAGATGTGGCATTATTCTTTTCTTTGCTCCTCCTCTCATAAATTCTGCTGATGTGATGTGGGATCAGTTACTGGTCCTTGAAAAGGTGACTGAAGAAGTGGCATATTCAGTAGCTGATAAACCATCTTAAACTTAAATGACGAAAGATTATTCACACTGATGTTCTGGGACTCCTAATTCTAAAGCAATATGGGAATCATTTCTGACTGAAGAGTGTAACATACTATTCAAAAGTGCAAAAAAGGTACATAAAATCTACTTTTGACCTTTTGTTCCCCAAGATTTTTGTTTATATGTTTCTAAAAATTCTGTGGGATGATATTCCATCTTTATTGTAATACTGCAGAAGTAATGACAGAACTATTTGAATGAGGAAGGGAAAGGATATTCCATTGGTCCCATTTGCTTCAAATTTCTACCCACAAAATTTCCATAGTTTTTAATGCAGTCAGGATTATGTCTTGGGAATCACCTGGGAGTAAAACGAGATCATCCATAGGTATGAGGTGTAAGGAGGGTATGTGAACGTGGACTTCTTCACAAAGGACAAGAAGTTGTCCTTACTGAAGGCTGCTTCCCTCTCATTGAGTTTCTTTAGTACACCTCCCTTGAAGTGTGAGAACATTCTTGCAACTTTTAAAATGGTATCGATAGCTTTAGTACAGCTCTCTGCTGTCACTGTCAAATTCTGTCTAGGTGTGGAACCAGCTAGTTCAAATGCTTCTGCATCATGGTCCCCTGTACAACTCAAACACCCTGCAACACAATGTCCAGAACAACGGGTGACATCTTATGTTTATATATCTACCTATAGCATGATATTACAGAGAATAAATGTATGCACATTCAACAGAGGAGTTTAACCTCCTGTAGAGATTCAATAGCAAACATTTTTCTCATTATTTTCTTCTAATCGGCATTTTCAACTTGAGGTAAACTAGTTATCCAGTTCCACAGAGACAGAACAGCACCACCAAGAAAACTGTTTAAGTTATGCTAAAAAGTTTAAAATTATTTCCCCTACTTTTCTGAGAAACATTGTGCTTGCTGTGATGGTTGGAAGTATTGTTTTCACTTGTATTTTTCTGTCACTTGAGTCTTTAAGACACACATAATATGATCATTCCCAACAAGTGCCAGCAATATTTTTATGTAAAACCAGAAATACCGCTAGTTATAAAGGCAAATGCAGCAATAGCATATTAACTACCATGAACTTCACCAGATATATTTAAATGGTGGATTTTGCATCTGTGCCTCATATGGTATCGTACATGGAACCCTTGCTGAAGCCAGTTCTACCCATTTCTCCAATTAATTCACATGGATTTGCAAGTACTTAGCGCTACTGAGGCTGTTAAATAAGGGCCTAAGACCACAGCCTTTGGAAGTGGAAAAATTTGCTTTAAAAAAGGAATTCTATAGAACTGGATATTTATTATGTACATCATTAGCATTGTAGATAAACATCCTTACAGCACTCAATAGAAAATACTCTACAGAGATTTTGAAACATCCTACAGAATTTAATAGATAAGTCTGTGTTTGGTTTATTGCATGCAGGAACCTTTATAAAGATATATTCTATATCAAGTACCCAAGTAATTCATGTTAGTTTGTATGGAACCTTATTAAGTGTTCATATAAATAGGATAGTTTTATCAATTTTATGCTTTATCAAGTTTTTTCATCCCCAGGAGAAGCTGTTTAGAAAGACAATTTTTTTTTTTTTTTTATCATGAGCTTTCCACTAAAGTAAATGAAAAATACTTCAAGACTTCCCTGGAAATTATCTTTTCTTTTAAAGAGTGATTGGTGATATCAGCTATTCCAGATCAAGTCCTTTTCTCACTTCTTAAGTTTCTTAAGCTGTGGAGCGAGCTGTTTAGAAAGCTCGCTCCCCTTAGTCCAGATATTGTGCAAGTATACGGTTTATCTCACATTTATCTAACTAGCTGTGCATAAGAAAACAGCTGAGATGTCCCAGTTTCAGAAAGGTTTGGTTTATGTTTAAAGCTTTGGTACTAGATAATCTGTCATTGGGTGGGAAACACATTCATTCACATGGGAGAGTGAAACCAGAAATGGTGAAAATTTGTTACTTTATGCAACTGCTATGACAAAATAAAACAAAATCGTTTGATGTTAAATTTGATGCTGTATCAGCTGCAGTAGAAATAGCCAAATGCCTACTGCCTAAAGTATCCCAGGACTTCATTTTCAGTATTTCAGGACTTCAAAAATACAGAAGCTAATATTGATATTTATAATGGTGTGACAAAGTTGGCAAGACTTGTTTTTTATGAGCAGAGTTGGTTGTTCAGTATTTGAAAGGAGCTATATAGCTGTGCTCAGTGATACATCCTAATACGTGACTGATTTTTGAGAATTCAACTGCACTCAAAAATACTCATGAGAATTTATTTGATGTTTCATTATAAAGCTGAGACTATGGGGGTTCTTAAGGAACTAGCCACCAGAAATTCTTATGATGTGTGACAATCCTACATTCCCTGAAAAATGGCAGGGTGCAGAATGAGTAAGAGTATGGTGACAACAGCCATACAGTCTGCAAGAAGGACTAGGATCAAAATGGAAATGGCTTTACCTTAGAAGCTTTCCAGGTAATGAGAATAAAGAGCTGAAAAAAAAAGTAATCATCTGACAAAATTTTTACACCTCTCTAAAAATATAAGCATAGTCACTGTGGGTTCATGATGAAAACTTTACAATACCACAAAACCAAACAATGCAGGACCGCCTACCTGGCTGCCCTATTTAACCTCTGAGTAGAATGGATGTATGGTTGATTGATAGACACTAACTATGGAAATATTTCACAAGGGAAAGGAAAGTAAGGTTTTCCATGGGACTTACTGTTGTCAGAAACTATCTTGGCTCTGTAAATAGCTCTGGTTCAAGTAAATGTAGAAGATGCTCTGCAGCTATTTATCCCTGTGCTATAACCTGGGGAGGCTGCTGACTGGGATGACTGCTCCCACACATGCCACACAGGAAAAAAAGACTCAAGGTAGAAAGCGCAAATTCTCACATGAGAAAAGGCTTCCAAGGGGAAAGAGGGCTCAGTGAGTTTCCCACTCACACCTCGGCTTCTGCAGTTGAGATGATTGTACTTTGGGGCACAGTTGGGACAAAGCGTTTTGGTTTCAGTTCTGCTGTGCTACAATCAGGTTAAGAGGATGCCAGCACCTCAGAATTAAGCAAACCCGTATCTGCAGAGTCATCAGAGGCATTATCTGGAAGATTTTTGACATGGGGCCCCCTCTTATTTTAGGCATGGATGGGATTATGAAGAGCAAACTAATGTTTGCTAACCACAACAGAGCTGCCCTGTTTGACATCATACAAACTGATGAGACTGTAAAAATTCCTCAGGGACTTTATGAAAAATAGATCCTTGTTTTATTTATGTTCTATGATTAGTTACTGCTTCATACTTTTATTTTTTTCTATACCCTCAGGGGACACCCACTGACTTAACTCACAGTTCTGTGCAGTTTATAAACCAGAGTTTACGTTCTGTTAGCGCAGCAATACCTCAATGCCGTGTGAGAACTTAAGGCTTTATGTATTAGTAGTGCATACAGAAAGCCTATTTAGAAGTTACCATGGCTCACATTGTCAAGTCTTTTTTTTTTTTCCTTAGTAGTAGATCCACTGAAACATCTGTAAGCCTGCCTGACTAAATAAAAGCGCCTGACTTTTAGAAGAGAATGAAAGCAGCTCTTGTAGATTCTGTGTTTATAGCATGTCATATGGTACAGCTTGGTTAGAATATTTTTGAAGTTAAATAGTGTTTAGAGATGTTCCAAAACAAAAATCAATCCAAGAAAAAAAATCCAAATAAAAGATTTCTGGTTTGTAAAAATGTTGTCAGCCCTGCTTCCTTTGAGTAACGTCGATCCATAAAAAAAAAAAAAAAAAAAAGACTTTGTGTAACTCTACATACAGGATTGATTTTAATTTTCTTTTTCAGCTGAAATGATTACACTTGTACAGCCATGGAGATATGGTGCTGCCTTATTTCAAGAACAATCAGTCCCATTTGGGAAGGATAAATGTTTGCCCTGCAACTTGTGGGTAAACAAGAGCGCACGCCCCAGTCCTCTTGTCCATGGAGGAAAATTCCCCAAGCACTGGATTATACACTGAAATACCTCTACATCCAAGGAGGCTACTTGAACATGTAACTGCAATCTTGTTCCAGGTGTGCCACATGTCAGCACAGGCTTTAGAAAGCCAATGTGTTCAGCCAGCCTACTCCTTTGATCTTTCTGTTCCTTGAGTGCAACATTAAACTAAACTAAAAGTGAACATCCTTGTTTAGGGTGTTTTAGTAATCTGCCTAGGAATGTGATGTTCCTCAGAGTAGATGTATTGCTTTGTCTTTCTGTCCTTCTCTCATAAATACATTCTACTTTTGTTAAGCTGAATGTTCTATGAATTAGTTTTTTAAGCTACAGACTTCCAACCAAGCTTCTGATTAATGCCTGTGTAAGTATAGGACACACTACTTGGGTTCAAATTCCCCAGTCAGACCACAGCTCACAAGGACTTCTGTGTCTCTTTGCTAATGGGGATCTTGGGAGTTTCCATTTGTCTGAGGAAGGGTTATTTATCACGCATCTGACTGTAGGTCTCCTTCACCTGAGTCTCATGACAGTGTGTTTATGAGATAATGATCAAGACCCCAATTTTCCTTAAAATGGCAATGCAAATTTCTAGCTTCTGTGATGGCAGAAAAAAAATTTGAAAACAGGGAATGCTCCTCTAAACTGCAGATTCCAGAAGTAAAATAAAATACTTTTGTCCTCTTTATGTTTCAGGTTCTTAGTTTTTTTCTGTCAGTTTCTTTCTTTATTATTGTTTTTTTTTTTTCTGTAGAGAAGTTGGAGGTACGGGAATTAACTCACACTTTTCCTTAGCTATTTTTTTATTTTTTGAGGCTAACAATGAGCATTTGCTAGCCTGCTGACTATAAGTGAAATTGGGGTTATAATGATTTAAAGGGCAAATAAAGGGCAACGGAAATAAAGGGCAACTAGTCTCCCAACAGCAGCAGCTACCAACTCCTTCCCAAAAGCAAGTTAAGGTCGGTGTGCCATGATCTCTCTGACCCAAAGAAAGATTCCAAGGGAACTCCTTCTCTGTAGTGCTTATGCTAGTCCTAAAGAAAAGGCTGAGGTGAGACCCTGTGAGGAGCCACAGCCTGACTGACAGTCTGAGTAGCGTTCGGTAGATTGGAGGAATTTGTAGTGCATGTGTCAAAATATTTTCCATTCAGTATTCCGAGAGGGGAGCAAGAGGCTTTCCTTTTCCCTCTTGTAAATGGCCCTGCAGCCCTGAAGGTAAGGGCTTGATGCTGGACAACTGAGGCTGTGTGTTTCTTGTTTAACTGTTAGCTCCTTGCTTGTATAATTTTAGATATGAGTAATTGGATTTTTTCCTCCTTTCTTTTTTTTTTTTTTTCCTTTCTTTCTTGCATCAGTGGAAACAACATATCAGAAGTATGGGAATATTGGAGCAAGTGGAAAGAGTGAAAACAGCTGTTTTCCTGGAATATAATATTATGCCATGGGGGTCAGAAGCAGATGAAGCTAAACAATGACAAAAGAGAGTGCCTTTATACATACATTCATTTCTTCATGTTCCTTTCTGTGCTATAGAATATTTGAAGCTACTAATTTTACCATAAAAACAATTATTTTCTACCCTCTGGGCAGCTGGATTAAGATTTAAACTACTGTTGAATGATTGGATTCTTTCTATTATTTCTTCTTTTATTTTTAATTCTTTTTATTTTTTTTTTTAAATTTTCATGGTGCCAGTATATTCAGTGCCCATAAAGTAAGGCTTGTGTTGCTCAAGAAAGATTGCAACAGACTGTTTTGTACATGCAAGAAACTACTGCTTGTAGCTTAGCAGGAAAGATCTGAAGGGCTGAGAAGGGAACTTGCTGGTCTGCATTTAACCATACTGTTTTGAAAAACATATTTCAAGAAAGAGTCATTTACACAGTTTACTAGGGACAAAAACTCTAAAATTAAAAAGGCTTCAAATAAAGCAAGTCACCCTCAGAGAACCCACTGGGAATTGTTCATTTGAGCTGAAAAATAAAGTTATTTGCAATGCCAGATTCTTGGTTTACAAGCTTGAGATATTTCTTTAGTAAAAAGTCTTTTTATTTTCCCTCTTTTCTTAAAAAAAAAAAGAAGGTTCCATTTTAAAATCAAAGATTTGTTTTCTGAAGAAAAGAGTTTCTTACAAGTATAGTGAAGATGTTAGGTTTTTAATGGAGGAAAAAGGAATTAATGTGTCTGAAATGCATATTGACTACACAAGTTTAGTTTTGTATGAAGTGGTAGCTTTAAGAATCACTCCTGACTAATTGCAAATGTTAATGAAATTAGCAGGCCTTCTCACATGTTTCAAATTAAACAGATGATCCAGTGATCTTCTAGATCTCACCAGAAAAACATTTTAGCTGTTTGTTGGGTTTTTTTCTTCCTGAGTATAAATGTAAACCCTAGTGAACTGAAGCATTTCATGAGTTCATTTCTGGTTTATCTTATTGTTAAAGCAAACCCCAAATATTAATCAGATAATAAAAATATTTTGTCCTTTTCTTCTTTCTCTTTGGGAGGAGGAGGGTGGAGGAAAGAATTTTTTCACTTAGAAATCTTCTTCATTTGTAATTCTATCATATTAAAAAAACAGTACATGAAGATTTAGCACTTTGGATCACAGGAACTTTTTGTCTAACTTTTTCAGACATGAAATGAAATTTTCCAGACTATTCGGTTCCTACAATTGTTTAGGCAACCCAAAATGGCTTTTCTGCCTCAGTTTTACAGAGTAGTCAGGAAATTTGTTGTTTTCCTTTGTCCAACATTCCTCTTTATCTGGAAAGTCTGGTTTTGAATATTAGGAACTTGATGCTATTTAACAGTGTTAATAATTTAAACTTCTTGGATCTTTTTCAGGTAGTTAAGCCCTTGAGAAAGCAAACTTTTGCACTATTACAAATAAACTCTCATTGACCCACCTTCTTCAACTTCAGTACCTGTCATTGAAATAAATACAATGCAAAATCAGTAAATTTTATTTACCCAACCTGTCTTCCAGTACCATGTAAGAGGCAATAGATGTTGCTCTGAACTGCACAGAAGTAACCAAATTCAATACTAGCAACTTTTTCCCTCAAAAAAATGAGGCCATAAGCAACAATAAAGAATTTACATTATACTTCCTATAGATAATGTAGGATCATTCACAAGCTATTAGCACCTGGCAAGATGCCCCACTCACCAGCCCACGAAATTCACACACTCACTCTTGCTACCATGGAGTAATCTGTTTCATTTCGGTTGAGAAGAGTGAGTTTCCAGCTGCACAACAGTCTGTAACACTTTACATGTATCAGAAGATGCCATAAAACAACATACATATATATATAAAAAAAAAAGCTACTGAAACTTTGGCCTGATTTAGAGTGGCTTGTTTTGTCGGCTGTAGTACTCTACTAAGAGAAGCAAGAATACATAAGGTAACTCCCCTGATATTTTTGAGATCTGAAACGATAAGAAACTACCCAGGATGAAAATGGCTCATGCAAAAACACTAGATCTCTCCATTGTCACACAGCAGCACCTTTGCTGATCATCCTATGTGTTACGACAGAGGCACCATTAGACCACCTAAACTGACAGTGATCTCCACTTTCCTTGTTATTCAAATCAGCTGCTCTAGAAATTCCTTTCTATCCAGCTTTTCAATTTCTGCATTAGATGCAGGTCTTTTATATAAGGCCTAGTACAACACACTGAAACCTACAATATTGTTTTATCTTTTTTCTGTCCCTTTCCATTTTTTTTCCACAGGTTTCCGTTGTGCCCAATTGCTTACTTTGTAAGTTACTGATTTTATATTCTTTACATAAACAAAACAGTCAATTCTCTGTCTTTTTTCTCTCTTCATAAACCTGGACCTGCTGCTGCTGCTTTCCAATGCCAGGAGAGTGTCCCACTCCCAGAAATTCTCTTAATTCACCTAAAAGCAGCAGAGCACCAACTCTTGAAGTAGTTCCCTTTCCTGGCTGGCCAGGGAGTTGAGGCCTAGGCATGCCTCCCCACCTGACGAAGGGAAACTTGGTATGTATGTCTCCTTCTAGCCTTCCCCTCTCCTGCTCTACTGCAGGAAAATAGCTTGTAGAAAGGTTAAACAGTAGTTAGCAATGATGCCATTATTACTGTCATGTTAGAGGCCATACAGAGATTTTCTTTATTACACTTTTTCAGTGCCCAGTAAAAATATGCTCTGTATTCTACTGTCACTCTGATCACAATAGTTGCATTCGTTCTCATTTTGCTGAGAACTTTTCTTTGCCCTCTTCCTCAAAATATACTTTTGTGACACTCCTAGAGAAACCACAAAAGAACAGTTGAGAAGGGGCTGAAAGTAAGAACATGCCCCACCTCTGCCATCAGGTCCTAACAAAAGCCAGAAACTGTAGAAAGAAATCAGAGGAATGATTGAACAGATTGCTAATTCCAAACTCTTAGTTCACCTGCTTGAAACTTGTTGCTCACATGAGTATTGTTTGTTTTTTTTTCCATCTGCAGCCTATGCAATCTAACTCGATAGCAAGTTCTTTGGTACAGGGATCTCGTTTACAGAGGTGATTTTGGAAACCAATGGTTCTGTAAAACCACTAGCTAGCTAAGCGGAACCTAAAAAAAAGACCATGATTTTTATGGAAGCCTGAGCATGTATCTCCTAGAAATCAGACTCCTCTAAGAATTCATATTTTCCAGTCTCTCTGCCACTCTGGCAAGCTCCTGGCCAGGTTGTGGAGCTTCTTTCAGGATAAGCTTTAAAAATACATTTAAAACAAATATTTGCTGGGAATGTCCTGGATAATTCCATTAGCAATTTCCAAAGCAAGGCCTTTTCTGTAAGAGGATTCAAGAAGTCACTCAGAAATCTCATCCTCAAATTCTTTACTGTTTTTCAAATTTTTCAGAATGTCTGCAAAACTGCTGTAGATAATAAGTAAGTCAAAAACTAGGCAACATTACTACAGGAGGCAAAAAGAAATTCTGGAAATGACAACTTCACTCATGAATCTGATACTAATAATCTGTAATAACAAATAACGTTCTGAGAAGGAAACAAAGGGCTGACTGAGAGATAGTTCAACAACAGCTACAAACAAAAATAGTTTAACAACAGTAACAACCAACCAAAAAAACCCCCAATACCCCAAAAAAGAAGTAGAGCTAAAACAGTCTCTATTCAAAATTCTGTTCCACAACCAGTCTCAGTGGAGCCTTTGGGACTGTAGTCCCCATATTTCACTCAGCCATCTGTTTCATGAAAAATTCCGATCTGAAGATTCATGGAGTTCTTGACTGTTCTTAGCATACTGCCTTTTGCTCTTCCTTTCATGCTTTAGCCCAGCACCTCAGCAGTCAGATCAGTGCTTTGAGACTCGAAAAACCTGAAGTTTATTTCTCTCTTTGTCCAACAGAATTCTGGCTTAAAATCTCTCCAAAAAATTCTGGAGAGTGCTTTGGGGAAATATGGGATGAGAGGAGCCTCTGAATATTTCTGTGGAAACCGTTCCATTTTGAATGAAATAATTAAATACTTGTTAAGCTATTGGCCTTGAGGTTAGGGAACTTGCCTGCAAGGAGAGAGAAGAATATTTCAGACTGCTCTGATTAATAGTTCGCTCTTTTATGTTAAACCAAGCAAGGAATAGATTTCCAGCATTCGCCTTCCAAGTAAGCCATACTTTAAAGTCCTATCCAAACATTTCTTTGCTTAGTTTTTCTCCTTTATGTGCCACCCCAGCCTAGGTGAGGGGTATGAATACAATATAACTCTAGGGATAGCTGGTATTTTGTGCTCCACGTGTCCTGTTGCTTGGCTTTGGTGCCTCCAGATACTACAGCAGACAAAGCTTTTTCTTAAGTGCTCAACTCTCCCCACACAGCCTTGGTGTCTAAGCGGTGTACCGTGAATTGGGGTAAATTTCCTTCTGTGGATTCAATTAGTAAGTAATTCTTTTCTTTTTATCAGTTTTTTACCCATGTAAAAATAAATCCGGCTAGTTGTAGCCGGACATGTAAAGCATTTTGCTGTAGCAAGGTGTATATATGAATCTGCAGGACCTCATTTGATCTAAAGTTAGGAACAAAAGTTGAAGTTTAGCAGTGCATAATTCTTTGCCCTGTCACTCCATGTCGGTCAAATTGTTTGCAGTGATTCAAATGCAGTACGTAGAAAATGCATTTACATTCTTTCCCAGGGTTTCCTGATTGCTGAAATAGCCTCCACACTACCACCTTCTGCTAGAAATTCTGCAGAGGCAAAGACTTTGGAAGGACTTTTTCTAGCAACTGTACAAATTCCTTTCCCCCCTCCACCCCCTAAAGGAAGAGAACTAATTGTACCCTCAATGGGTGCACAGTAAAAAGCCACTGAAGATTGTTTTCATGTGTGTTTTTTTTATCCCCACAGGTCTACAGCCTTGTAAGACGAAGGATCCATCTTTCATCCTTTTTTTTTTTTAATACATAGATTAGATAACATTGCAGTGGTTAGCACTGCTAATATTAACACTGTTGGATCAGATGCAGCTGTCATGATACGCAAAATCATTCAGCATCATCCTAAGTAGCCAAGAGATATGTTGCCTGCAAGAAATCTGAACAACTCTCTTCCTTTAACAATTGTTATGGACAAGGCAAAAGGACCTTAAGTGTTTGCAAGTTCCTGATGTTGTATCCATCTGACTGAAAAAATGTCCCTGTAGAGCCATTTGAATATTCTGGAAAAACACAGAGGATATGAGTATGAATTAACACGTTACTTCATTTCGCATCTCATGGGAATCGGATACCTGGCAAATATCAGTTATCTAGGCTGAAAATAATAATCCGGTCTCTGTCATTCAGTACTATCTAGTTTAAAGTGTTGCTTCCAGGTTAAAATGTTCCATTTAATTACAAGCCAATAAGAAATTACCTGTCATACATTAATTTTAATTGCTCTTCCCTGAAGCTGGTCTTCCTTGCAACTATGTAAAGCCAAACAGCTTGAGCAATTTGAGTTTTGTCCTTGGATATCTGGGAAGTTTCTGCTTACCAAGAGTTTCAGTTCCTCCTCAGAGAAAGGGGCTAAATTTCTTGAGTAACAGCAATAATTATATCATCATTGTGGTCCCCATGGGGAATACATCTAGGATGCCACAAAGCTGAGAAATAAAGAACTTTGAGTGAGAATGAATGTGATGACTAGTGACAGATTCTGCCCTGTTGTGTTACCCTGTTTACAAAACATTTTTAAAAATTTGCTAAGAAAGCAAACTAAATAATGTAGTGGTGCTCACACTGTGAGAACCAAGGAGCTCAATTAATTTCCAAATTCAGAACAAACAAATAAAAATCCAAAGTAGGTCTAAGAACTCACCTTCAAACCCCTGTTTTTCTTCTTTCCTATTTCTAGAGTGATTCTCCCCGTTGCCACTGTCTGGTATTGGTTAATAAGTACTTTGCAGAACTCTGGTCTTAGACCACTGCTAGCAATAACAGCTAAAATTAAAAAAAAACTCAGCAACACTGTGACTCTGACATGAACTACTAATTACATGGAAGCTCCACGACAAAGAATAAGGAGGTGGTAGGTGAGGAGGATGGGTGCAAGACCCAGAATAGCGTTACTATGAAGCTAAAGCCAAGTAGGCCTTAACATATGCCCAAAAACTGCATTACAAAATTACCCTTTCTGAATGGGAAAAGTTCACTATAGATGAAAAGCAAGAAAAACAGAGCCTCTTATTTAGGTTAAAGTGTCTTTAGATTTGTGATTGCTGCAGGAGAAATGGTACGGCAGGTTTGGAAGTGAATGTTGAACATATTGAACTGAACAGTCACAGAACAAAGCATTGTCAAAAAAAATTGTTGAAGCATATGACAGGAATATTCGCCCACGTCACTTTTTTTTGTACATGTTTAAGTGAACACTGAATCTTGGAACAAACCCAGTCAGCTCAGGGCAAAGGGTTTCACGGCACTATTGTAACCACCAATCTGTTTCATCTTTTCCTTTTTTTTTTTTCCCAATTGGGACATTTCTGTCTGCAAGCTGACCCATTCCTTAAGCAGATATACATGTCAGTTACGGATTTAACAGTCAGGGGCTTTGAGAGATTGTCCAGATCCCTCTTTGACAGTTCAAGAGACAACTCCAAGAGGCTGAAATACTGCTGGGATTTGAAATAGCATGCTAAGAAATAGCTGTGCAGAGAGTCTCCATTTCTTCAGTTAATTAAAGTGGTTTGTTTCTATAATTTCATATGCATTAAAAATAAATGTATAGCAAGTAATATTTTTAAGTAACTTTCTGTTATACTGTTGGCATCATCTCCAAAACAGTCGTATGTCTTAATGACGTTCCATTTATTTAACTGCTTTTCTCATAAAAAACACTGCCCTGGTGGTACTGATTATTCAATCTCTAGTTTATACGGATCTGCCTGTTCTGAAAAGACAAAAACCCAGGGCAGAGCAGCAACCCGAGAAGGGAAGTTCCCTGCTAGGAGTTTATCAGTTTGAGGAACAGTGTGCATTGCCTTATTATCCAGGAAGTTACTCATCACTGTTAGTTGTTCTTCCTGAAAATACTAAAATAATTTCCAGCATGTCATCCAAGAAATTTCAACTAACAGTGGCTCCAGCATTATTAAAATGGGCCTGCACATAGAGAGGATTTTTCTTAAATTAAATTACACTCAAAAGTTGAAGAGGTCTATTTCATTTCATTTCATTTAGCTGGAAAGCTGTTTTTACCAGTGCCCCAAACGGATTGACTACAACACAGCCCAAATCTATGCACTTTGAGACATTATCTCCTTGAGTTTTTCTATCTCTTCATAAAAATGTTATAGAGCTTTCTTATACTCCTGGTGTGAGAAAGCTGTTTGCATTTAATTTCTCCCTTAGCTAAAATTTGGATTTTGCCCTTGCAATGAAGATCTTAGGCATCAAAAAAAATCAGTACCCTGGATTGTGAAAAGCTGTTCAGGCTACTCCTCCCCACTTGTGCTAAAGGATGGTGAGGATGTGAAGGCCCTGTGGTGCTCAGGAGTTCTCTGAAACCCTGCAGTGATGGCACTGATGAAGAAAGAAATGGAGACTACAGGTTATTGCCTCATTTTCTGGCTTTATTCTGTTCATGGACCACTCTGCTTGCAAAGATCAGAGTTGAAACATGGTTCAACAGTTTGCCGTTCGGTCTCAGTGATCTGCAGACCGGGAAGACATGAATAACACATTGAGATTAGAGCAGTATAATAATACAAACACTTCAGTGATGTACCAGGTGTTGCCTGAAGGCACCAGATTTCAGGTGAAACCTTCAGCTCTTTATCTGAGCTTTAGTCTTTTGTATATAAATGACCACACTGCACTTTTGAAGAAAGCACAGGGACAACGCCAGGTTTCTAACTAACATTAACTTCCTTAACACATAATATAACATGCAGGGCTGTTACTGACTGAAGCTTGGCCGTTAATGTTTGCCTACATAGTCACTGTGCTTACCAGCACCTAATTCATCTGAAGGCGGTCTTCTAGGATTTTGAGAGAGATGTTAAATAAAACTAAATTACATTTTTCCATTCTGTCTCACATATAAGTCTCTATGAACATAAACCAATCCTGTGTGTGCAGTCTGAACACAAGCTTTGCTTCTGAGGAGTTTTAAATGAGAGTTTTTCACATCCTTATTTAGATTCAGTATCAATTCTGCCTCCAATGTTAATAACATTCTCAAAGGGACTGGAAGTTTTGCAAAATATCACAGCTCTGTGCCTGAATAAGTAAAGCAACTCACAGGTGCACGTCTCTTGCAGCACTTTCCTGAATGTCTGCATCTGTGTGTAAAGCAAAAGCCATGCTGGCAGCAGAGCTTTCCAGGCTAGCATTTCCATCCCTATTTGATATCATCAGACCCAAATGTAACTTCTGCAAGCAGCAGTTAACAAGCAGGCTTCCTCTGGAGCCTGTGGGTTGTTCCCTGCTGAATGCAATCCCAGGTTAGGACTTAATTATTTTAAGAGTTTGGAGAACAAAAAGATCTTGACAGCAAGATAAGTATGAGCTCAGGGAACCAGGGGTCCCAGTCCAAGTCACTTTCCTCAGTCGCTTATGGTTTTAGTGAAAATCAGGTTTGGTTTGTATATTTAGTTTGTAATATCTAACAGAGACAGAGTCTTTGAATGCAAAGGCAAATAAAGAGGTTCATGTGCTGGGTTCATAGTTTGATGGGAAAATTAATACAAATTAATAAGGCCACCAAATGCCTGTGCAAAACTGCAGTAATATACAGAAAGAAATAATGAGATGGTGTTTGGAGAATGAGATATTTTCCATTTACCCAATCATTTATCACAGAAATGATTTCATTTTGGTATGCTGTCCTCCCTAACCAGACTTTTCATTTTCCTGATTGAAAATGTAAGTCATGTAAATCATATGTATAAGCATAATGTACAGAATGGTCACTAACTGCAAACCTAACTTGTGTGAAATTTTGTTTATCAATTTATTTCAATATTTTTTTTAAGGTTGCAAACATTTATTTATTTCTGATAGAAATAAAAAAAAACCCCAAAAACTAATGAAGATAAACATTCTGTCTTCATATAGAACATCAGACAGGCTCAGAGTTTTCAATATGAGAATATATTTGCCTAGGGCCATCACTACCCAATTATTGTTTGTTTCAAAAAATTGCAAGCAAAAGAGTTGCATAGAAAACAACACAAACTGCACCTGCAGGCCATCTCAGGTTATTTTTTATAGTTGCATCAAGTTTGGGAATTAAAAAAAACAAAACAACAAAACAACAAACAAGAGAAAATTACAGTATGTTTATTGATTTTCCTAGAAAATGGGATATATGTGTAGATTATAAAATAAAAACAATAAATAGCAATATGTTGTTGGATATAACGTCTTATTCCAGTGTGCAAATAGGTGGAAATACCTGAGAAATTACTTACAAATGTTCTGAACTTTTCAGTATGATGACTTGCTATGTGAGAAATGTTCAAAGTAACAAAATTCTTAAAGAGATCAAAAAAAGAACAAAGAGATTCTGTAGAAACAATGGACCAAATATATCTCAGGGATAACCCCACTGAGATCAGTGGAATTGCACTAGGGATATACTTGGCCCAGTGACTCCAGAAATGATGTTAATGAGGAACCTTAACACTACTGCTAGAGAAATCTCTATTTAAACCATGCTGTGGCAGTTCATGTGAAAAAGTAAATGGGACCTTCACATGAACTGCACAGCATGTGAGTGTGAATCAACAGGCTATAATAAATTGGTTTGGTTTCCTTCTCCGAGACTTAAGCAAATGTATTATATTGTAGCATTTGAGATGTTATAATGAAGGTTATGCCATTATTCCATTGTGCTCAAAAAAGCCGGATTGTCCTTAAAAAAGGCCTGATGTTGAAAAATATTTCTTGGTTCTTGCAAAGAAGAGAATCTGCAGATCAAATTTAATGAGTGATAAATTCCCTGTTTGTCTAAAACTTGATCTGGTAAATGTCAATAAGCTCTGGAAAAGTCTTGTAAAATAAAGGCCTTGTTTTTTTTTCAAAGGAAAGCAAGTTTGAATGGGTTTCTAAGAAAATTTTACTTTCTTGTAGAAAGAAACAGTGATTTTAAAAGCGTGAAGCCATGTAGTATCTGATGTCCTATGACATGATATATCCTCAAACTAGTTAAAAACACAGAACTTGAGCTAGTAAAGAAAGGATTGACTATTTCAACTTAAAATGCTGATTGTAAAACAAAAAGACAGGACCGAGATTATTTTTGACTTAAAGTACTCACAAACAACAGAAGCTGAAGCTGCCTGCATTGCTCTGGTCTGCCTCACAAAGAACGCAGTTTCTACATAAAGCTATTCACCAGCAGGTCTAAAGGCACTTTATATTTGTTGTTCCCAGGGACAGATGGGGAAAGTGAGATGCTGAAAGATAAGGTGGGCATCATCCCTGAGACGGGGAATAGTGGTGGAGTCAGGATCTCATCACATCCACTGACATGAGAGGCAAAATCCAACAGTAGTCCCACTGCAGGTCACCTACATAAAATATGACTGATCATGCATTCCCTTTTCTGGTTGTTTTTGTTTTGTTTTTTTTTCTCTTAGACTCCAGACTTCACCAGAGAGCAAAATCTTGTTTCCTAATCTAGTGTCTGTTTCCAGTGGAGGATTCAAACTTTGCAAAAAAAAACAAAACCCAAACCCAAGAAAGTCCAACAATCTGTGAGAATGCGAAAGAGATTGTAAGATGTAGTGCCTGTGCACTGGGTTGAACTCACTGCACCAGACTTGGTGACCCTGGACATCGCTTCCAGCCCTATAAACAGTGATTTCATTCCAAAGATCATTGTAAAAGAAATGCAGCATTTCACAAACTTCATCTAAGCACATCCAAAATTATCATGTCCTGACATTTCAGCTGTTGAAAAGAGCCAGTATTTACTACCTCAAATGAAAAAGACCAGAAGTCTAAAACACATAACAAAGTAAAGCTGTGATACGAGACAGATGAACTCATTTAGATAAAGGAAGACAAGACTCAACCTTCATCTGAACTTCAAATTGAAACTGAGTTAAACCTCTCATTGAAGGAAGATAAAAAGTTAGCCCATTTATTTGTCTTAAGTAAAAGCGAGAACTGGAAGAGAATGCTACTGAAGCGCTGGCAGAGATTTTGGGGAGAGCAGTTCCTGATGCTGGTAACAGCTCCCTGAGTGATCCCGAGCCAGGCGCTCAGTTTCTCTTGACTCACTTTCCAGTCACAGCCTGGCATTCCACCTCCCTCTCCTTGCTGTCTGATGTATGTGCTTTAAAGACAAAATTCAGAACAAGAACTACATTTTATTGTGTGATTCCACAGTGCCTGAGGTCCTTCTTTCAGAGATTGTGCCCAATGTGTTTGCAGTACAAATGATCATGTCGATGAAATGTTTCTCCGCACGTCCCCCAATGTCACCTAGATGGTTAAGTATTTCTGATAGAGATACATTCTTCATGTGCTATTTCTTTGGTCTAATGTTCTGAATATAACACATTTGAATTTAGAAGGTACTAGAAGAGACAGAAATGCATGCAACTTTGCTACACCGTATGAACCCCGTGGTATTATCATGCCTTTACGCAAAAGTTAGGAGCAAGCAAAGGCATTGATTACATTTTAATCCATACTTCATGGTAAGCAATTATCATTCTGCTATGTGTCATTTCCCTCTATATTGTTACAATAATGCTTTGGATTTTTGCATGACTCCTTTGGGTTATAAATGTCCCACAAAATATAATGGAAAATATTTTTATAGAAGAAAATGTTATACAACCCAGCATGATCCCAGTTCTCATCATTTGTTCTAGGATTATACAGAAATGTTAATTTCTCTATCTGTATTTCATAAGTAGCTCAAACACCCTCAACTGAGCACAAAAATTACTTGTGTTTGGTGGAAATTGTTTTAGGGGTCCTTTAACTGCTGTTTCTAAATTTGCTATTTTTTGGTCCTGAGTTGTCATGTATGGCACAGAAAGGAACTGGCAAAACACCTTGGTTATTCCTAAGAGGCTTTGTTCGTGAAACTGTCTTTAACCAAAACCAACAATCTTTACCATAGCTCAGGATATTAGGAAAAGTGAGATTTTCAAGATCTGTCACTAATAGATTTCTTCAGAAGAAGAAAATACCAGTTCAAGCTTCTCAAGTCTTTTCATCGGGACTTAAGGGATGTCTTTGTCTTTCCTTTCCACTGCCAGTATCCCGTTTTGTCTCCCACCTCCAAGGCACTCAGAAAGACTTTTGCAGTTAAACCTCTTCTTATCTCATTCAGCAGATACTAACTTGGTCAATAGACATATGAAGTGGCATAATAACATCACGAAGCATTCCAATTGGCAGATTCATTATCAGATATATTATTGCTAAACAAGTTTATTCCTGTTGCAGGAGCGGAGCAAATCCCAGTAAACACGTAATAACTAACAGATCAAATACTTTTCCCAGGTTCCTCAGCATAAAAAGAAGTAAAGAACAAGGTGAGCAAATTGTGCAGCACTTTTAAGTGATGTTACACTATTGTTATCACATCTGTTGAACCCCATATTTATCCCTTCTTCCTGAATAAAAAATGTCCAAACACAGAGGCAAAATAAAGCCAGGTACAGATACAGAGGCTAGACTGTAGAAGAAATGAAGTAATATTCTGCAACCCCCATCAGTGTCTTTAGAAGTAAAAAAAAAAAAAAAGGAAAATGAGTCTGAAAATCAGCCTGAATATCACCGTAAAAAAAAAAAAAAAAAAAAAAAACAATTTTTTTTTTTTTTTTTTTTTTTNAAAAAAAATCAGTGTTTGAGGCATTGCTGATACTGGGCATATACGGTACAGAAAATCCATCCTACATCGAATTCTGAATGAGCAAAATGATGACCTAATAGCACTTGTTACACACTCACATGATAGAAATACACCAGTCAGATGTATTTTCCAGAGTCCTAAAAAATAAAATAAAAAAAAAAGCAAGAAATATCAATGAAGGCCAACTGGAACAAGTAATTAAGAGCCTGATGTTAAAAAGCTAAAAAAGAGCAGAAAGTGCGAAAGAAAAGATACCTGGTTTGAGAAGCTTCCCTAATAATTAGCTTGCCTGTGAAGTATTTATAGACTTTCATAGGTTTTTTGCAGTTGTGCTGAACAGTTTTTGAATGTTACCACTATTACAACAACAAAACGTTGTGAATCATTCTGTAATTATCTTCTAGCCTGCTAATGGTAACCGTGTTAATCACTTCACTAGCTTGCTACATTTCCATGCCTTCTGCAGCAGTATTGAAAAATGTTCCCATTACTCTGGCATGAGTACGCTGCTCAGTTTATCTCATGGCAGTCACTATAAGGTTAAATACTAATTTGAAAATATATCAAAGAATGACTGTGAGTAGGTCAGACACAAGCTGTCATGAAAAATCAGGAAATACATTAAGGCAGTAGAATTTGCTCTAATATTTCGGAAGCGAAGCATATAAATCACTGTGTCATGGCATATTACAAAACTCTCTCAGCTCTAACAGTAGGTTACAGGGCAATATTTACTGCTAATTCTAAGTATTGTTATTATGGGTATTCAACTTTGGAATTTTTGTTGCCTTCGGACCACTCCCCCAAATGATTTAAATTGCAAATTGTTGTTCTCATATAATAATTTCATCTTACTGCTATTATTAGCATGACAGCTCTCATTCTTGGTCACTTCTTTGGCTTACAACAGACAGGTAGGGGCAAATTAGTCCTCGCCTACTACAAGTGTTTTCCCTATTCTGTTAAAAAAAGTACAATGAAATAGATTCGGTTTCTACTGTAGTGGCATTAGGGAGAATACTTTCATTTTGGTTTCTGCTACATTCTATGCTATATTTTTGTTTATTTTTTATTACACAGTGGGGTACTCAGTGATGTTGCTCTGAAGCTTCACTTACAAAAGAAACAGGTTTTAACTTCATGAGACCTAGCAGTACACTGCAACAACCCATAAATTTAGAGAGCAGCACCCACAAAAAGAAAAGACAGACAGAGGAGACCAAAAAGCAGAAACTCCAAACCAGAACAGGATATACACTGATCTATTCTGCCAATACTGCAAGGAAAGAGAACAAAGGAGAAATTGGAAAAAAAAAATATTGCCTTGCTTATCACAAAACGGTTGAGGTTGGAAAGTATCTCTGGAGATTGTCTAGTCTAACCTCCTGCTAAAAGCAGAGCCAACGAGACCAGAGACTCCACAATCTCACTGGGCAACTTGTTCCCGTGTTTGACCACTCTTGCAGTAAAAATGTTTTTTCTTACATTTTTCTTAATGGAACTGTATTTCGATTTGTATCCATTGACTCGTCCTTTCGATGGGTACCACTGGGAGGAGCTTGACTCTGTCTTCTTTACATCCTCCCTTTGGGTATTTGTACACATTGATGAGATTCCCACCACAAGCTTTCTCTTCTCCAAGCTCAACAGCCCCACCTCTCTCAGCCTTTCCTCGCATGTCAGATGCATCAGTCCTTTAATCATTTTTGTCTCCCTTCACTGGACTATCTATAAAGATCTCATACACAAATACACATCGTTTATGCATATTACCTATATTTGAGAAAATACCACACACCTCCTTTAGGCAGGAATGCTCTAGGGAATGCTAGAATTAGATATGCTTGCACATTAATTCAGTCCATGTGGTATACTTATTATGATTTTAACCTATTTTGGGAGGGAAGGAACATGATCCATCATCCATTCAGTCTACAAATGGGCAAGCCATATATGTTTGCTTTCTCTTCACTGTTCAGTTTTTGGCTCAGGGCCTTATTTTAACATTTATAGCCACACCTCGGTCTGAAAAAAAGACTATATTTTTTCACAGATTTTTCAGTGTTAACTTCTAACTAGTGTAAGTAGCTGTGCCACAAATGTTCACAGCACCCCTGTGAGGCAAGGTAGCATCTCTGCTCTCATTTTATAGACAGCCCCTGGTCTGAATTTTCATAGAACTTTGCATTTAATTGCACTTTAAATGCCCCCACTGACTTTGGTTGCAGCTGCCAGTGCTCAGCACATTTGAAAATCCAGGCTTGTGGGACTGCAGACTGGCTTGTCCAACATAATTAGCCTACTCATAAAGCACAATGTTTTTATCTAGTGAGATAACAGTTTGAAACAAGACAAATTCCTATTCAGTGGAATCTTTATGGTTACAGCTCCCCCAAATAGCTGTCCTTTCCACACTTCTTCATTTCTTAACTGCTGTATGAGATACACAGCATGTGGTAACGAAATATGAAATGTATGCATTTTACTGAGAAAATCTTTCACTTGAAATGCGAGGGCTCAGCTGTGGAAGCGTATTTGCTGCTTCAACAGCCAGGTCCTGCCCTCCTTGCTCAGTCAGCTCTATTTGTACAGCGTTAGCCTGATCTTACGCTTTCCCTGCAACAAGTTTCCAGAAGTAAGTGTGAAAAGGCAGACCGCTTTCCACTACTCACAGGAAACAAAATGACCCTCTTGTCGTTTGGATGATACGTGAGCCGTACCCCTTGCAGAAGTCAAAGCTAGCGCAGACTTGTTCTCGTTAAACAAAGCTAGATACTGGAAGTACAATTACACTGCAATGTAGGAGCTGCACAGGCTCCAGCTGAACTTCCAGAACGAATTCTGTTGGCTTTAAGCTATTCAGCCTTAAGGTTGAGATGCCGGATGATGCCATTACAAACTTTACCTCTGATTCACAAAAACGGGAAGGGGGGAGGTGAGGCTAAAGTAGACATAAACTACATTTGTTTCTTCCCAATCTTGAGACATCTCTGGGTTTTAATAGCCTCATGTAACAGCTCTAGAGAGTAGTTCTTCTTACAGTAGCCTTAACCCAGCTACCAGCTATTCAGAGAGTCCCCAAGTCTATGGCACTGCCTCTGCCACATGCTTTGCACCCCCCTGCCTCCACTGTGCCATGCAAACTGCAGACCTCTGGTCATATTTAGCTGCAGCCTGTTTGTCCAACCCCATCTTCTGAAGAGTAGTTCAGAGGATAGAAATACACTCCATGAGGCTCAGGACCTGTTGTTTGAGAGCCTGTGTCTTTCCTTGCTGTCACAGTTGAAATACAGACCAAAGCAATGCTTCCAACAAACCTTTCCAGAGACAGGAGAAGGGGAAGGCAAAAGTGGCTTTCATATTGCTCCATGGATGGCCTGCCTCAGGCAGAATCTTTCTGACTTCCCAGGCACATGGCAAAAGCCACCTCTGTCCTCATCCATGCACTCCCTGTGCTGCTTCACTCAAGTTATGCCTCAGGATGCTATATTAATACGTCACCCTTCTGTGTACATTTAACTTCTGAGGCTGGTGACCTGAACATGATATGAGCACTGACAGACATTGTAATTGTATAAACTTGGGGAGGGGGGGAATTAAATAATCATAACAAACCCAATTGTCAAGAATAATAAGATTTTCCTTTTAGTGTAATAATAGTGTCATTAATTATTAAAGAAGAAAAAAATAACAATGAATCATCGAAGCTAGAAGTAAATGAGCCCAGAGACTGCAGTTCCTTCTTATATAGGAGTGCCCTCTGCAGTTTAGTTCCTGGGGAGTGATGCTGTGCCAGCTCATGCAGAGCTTGTGCCAGAGGAAATCAGGAACAACTTGGAAAAAGCCAGTGCAGTAAGTCGGAATGTGGACCCGTAATGAACACCTGGAGTATAGGATCCACAGTACTAATACACCATTCTCTAGACTGAATACTAACCCCTTTTCTCTGATGGACAAGCTGAAAGACCTGTGCACTCTTTTGTGGTGGTTTTTCAGATGGAAATATTGCAGCTAAGAAATAACAACTTTTATTGTTGCTGCTTAGACATGGGGCATTTTGCTCTGCATTTTATAGCTTAGCAGAAACTGTAAAGTGATCTTCAGGAATGTTCCTCAAAGGGGACATTGTCTGTGTCCTTTCAATATTTTAAGATCTAAAGCTGGTCACATGCTGCCATAATATTTTAATGTCATTCCTAGTCGGCAGGTAGCAACTTGCTTTTCATCAGCACCTTACGGAAGTAACCCAGGCGCTAAGATGTGACCTCACCTCTAAACACATGCATTTCTCCATCAACTGCAAACTCGACAGAGGCGTCATTTCTGCTTTTAGGCTGCTTCACAAAAAATGACTATTTTTAATTTCTAAAAAATATGTGTGCAAATGAATATTTAATTTGGGAGGGGAAAACCCCTCCGAGCCTCTAAAAGTTTATACCGTCTCCAATTACTTTTCATGCCTGACTATGTGGCAGGGAATACTTCATTATACCAGGTCACCAACTTTGACATCTCTAACCTCACAATAATAGTCCTTTTTGTAATGTACCAAAATTGAAAATCAGTTTAGTTTATGTTCTCACTAGGTTCATGGCTCCAGTGACTAATATATTGCTGACTTGTATGCCAGCATTACTCCCTAGTGAGGAATATTAAATAGCCACAGCACATATTAGAAGGGGTGAAAAGGTCCAGCTCAAGTCTGCTGTAAAGTTCACATTGG
Organism: Baryphthengus martii; assembly: GCA_013396935.1. Lineage (NCBI taxonomy): Eukaryota > Metazoa > Chordata > Aves > Coraciiformes > Momotidae > Baryphthengus > Baryphthengus martii. The sequence goes on from VWZK01003188.1 coordinate 241,957, forward strand.
TTGGTGCTTTAAAAACTCAGTAAGTTGCATAATGTTTCCACTTATCCGTGAAATTGTAGCATGATTCATATCATAGGCATCTTTAAATGATTTGTATTCCACTATTTAAGTATGTATTCCACATAAATAAATACTTCCTGGGTTTGTATACATGACTTGTGCTAGTCAGTATCATAAAAGAGGCACAATAGTGCCTGACCTTTATTACTATGGCAAGAAGTTCATACATCTAATGAAAAACCCCCAAACTGCCAACAGGAATGGCGTAATACAAAGCACCTCTGTTTGGAAAAGGCATTTTTGGAGCTTATCAAAATGTGAATGCTATTTCCCTCCATCGAAAACTTCTGTTCTTTCCACTCCCAGTATTCTCCTTGCCTTCTAAAAGTTTCGTGGACTATGTTGTTAAAATTAATGTTTGTATGTGGGATATAGTGTTTGCCTGCTGCTAGCTGGCTTGCTCCTTGATGCTGCTAGCTCCTTAGCTCTGTTTGTGAAACAAATTGGACTAGAGCCACGTGCTCCACATTGCACCATTCTACATGACAGCCAACATCAGTTCTCTGAGGGCTGCCTATAGACAGACTGAAGGACTTACATGGGGTATTTTTGTCTTCTGCAGGCCACAACTAGGACAATTCAGGGCAAGGCTCATGCCTGGTGGTGCTCCCACTCTTGTCAGCCAAGCAACCGCCAAGATCTGGTCTCGCTGGATGACTGTGTGAAGGAAGGTCTGTGCCGAGTGGGAGCTGCCGGCTGCCAGGGACATCCCACCACCTGCAGAGTGAGGAGACAGCTGTAGAAGGGGATGAAGGATAACACTTTGCCTTCATCTCCAAGCCCCTCCCCTCTAGCCCCAAATCCTTGCAGATTCCTTCCCCAGAACGTGTGACAGAGGTAGTTTCACCATACCTTATGTATTGATACACCGTAAGATTCATGGGGTATTTTTCATCCCTAAAGTGGGTGTGATTAGTTCTTTTAAAGTCACTGGGACTCTTCACGTAAGTGAAAACACTATCAAGATCACAACCTTTTAATTAGCAGTATGTTGTTTTAAGCTTCATAAAGCTGAAGTGAAACTGTACAAGCTGATTTGTATGAGTCAGATGAGACCATGTTCATAACAGACTGTTGGCCTCAGTGTTTATCAATCTGTAGGAGTCACAACTAAATAAGAGAATAACATATTTTTTAATTCTAATTCCTCTGATATCTTTTGAAAAACACCTACGCTCAAGTAAAAGGTACTTTCTGAAAGAAAAACAACCTTTGCATACTGTGTTTTTTATCTGCACAATAAAGTTTCTAATTGTTGTCCCTTAACCGTTTTGTTTCTTGTTTCCAAAAGGTGGCAAGTAAAACAACAGTAACGCACATACATTATTAGTTTGTTTTATCATAATGATGGTGGACATTTTCAGCTTCTCTCAAAAACAATTAAATATTTGTTGGAACTTATTACTTACATGAAAAACAATGTGCTTTCACTGAAACAGCCATCCTAATTTGTCAAAGTAAGTGATGTGGATATTTATATTGATATATACTCATTATGTTCTTGAATTTTGATTCCAATGTAAACCTGTTGTTTCTTTTTATTGCTTACTTTTTTGTTTTTTTCCCATCATTTTGAAAAAATCTATTTTCCCTTTCCTTTGTACTCCATGAAAAAGGACCTAAAGTCTGTAGAAGCCATTAACATGTATGTGGGTCTCAACTGCGCACACCGAGTTGCCTGTTACATAGACAGACTTTTCTTTCAGCTTAAACACCTAAACTGAATCTCCTGTGTGACAATATAGACAAATCCTGACGTTACAGAGAACATTCCTCATGCAGTGTCCTGTGCAGATGACCTTGTTCACTACAGCTGGGCTCAATGGACTTCCCTGGCACTCTGATTGCCTCACATCCTCTAGGCTAATCACATACAGCTCTGGCCTCGCATGGGAAAGCATGTCAACTCTTCCCATGGAAAAAATTGCCACTTGGTCCAAGTGTCCTGACCCAGTTCTGACTTCCCTTCACATCTTTCAGAATAGTTTCATTGAAAGCTATTATATTCTTGGTCAGCAAAGTGAGGATATAGTCCTTTCCCCCTCTCCATCCTTACCTCCAAAACTTACCTGTAATACACACAAAGAGTCACAGACTTTCAGAAGAAACAACAGACAGATACATGGGCACAGCAGTTACCTATAAAAGACTCTTACACTGGTTCAGGATACATGACATGGCAGACAGAAATGTCCAGATAAAAATATAAACAAAAAATGAAAACAGTTATTGAAATTGGAGAACCAGCTAGAGAGTTCTTGGACATACATCACTTTGTGTGAGCAGAAACACAAAGGAAATGTTGCTGAAATATTGGCTGTCAGCCATCTTAAAAAAGGTCAGATTTTTTTGTAGGTGAACTACATGTAAAGACACAACACTTCTAGCTAACACATTTTTTTTTCCCTGAAGATCACAGTATTTTCAGTCAACACTTCGGTTTTTCTGCATGTTAGAATGTGTATTTATGAGATAGATAACAGCTCAAATACTCATTATTCTTCATAATTTCACCTTTTTAGCTGCCTTGCTTGACTTTCTCAACCACAACATTATGCTAATCTGTCAGTGAAGGAGACCCTCATCATGAGGGAGCCCACTGAGCTTTACCAAGCTCACAATTGTGTTATTTTTCCTTTGGCCTCAGGCACAACACAGAGTTTTGTATAGGAGCAGCCTAGGTGGTTTGCTGTGGTGGTCACTCAGGGTCACCCCTAGGAAGCTCCAGGGAAAGAGAAGGGCAAGCAGGGGTTGACAGGGAGAAAAGAGGGCAGTGTCTGGGTCACTCATGGCATGGGTCCATCAGACCTAAACTGTCCACGTTACAGGGCAATTAGAAATGCTGTTCCAGTATCAGCAAGGATGCTTTTCTGTGATTGGCACCCTTTTTGCTGCTCCTTCCTACTCCAGAGGGAGAGAGGGCAAAGATAGATATTCCCTCTTATCCATCCACGCTTCTCTGGGTGAACCCCTACAGAGAACCTCAGAGGGCTATCCCCACACCAAGGCAGAGAGGCAGGGAGTTGGCTCCCAGCCCAGTTTGGAGAAGAGGATGTGCCCAGTACACACATCACAGCTCTGTGACTAGTTTGCAGAAGATGAGATTTTTGCCTTCATGCCTTCCTGTAACAGACTCGGTACACCGCAGCAGAATGACGCAAGGTCCAAGAAAGGGCAGCCTTTATGCATTTGTTACAATCAATGTTAAAGTACAAAAAAAAAAAAAAAAAAGTCCCCTTTCTAAGGATGTGGGTATTCTTCACATTTCTTTAAAGCAAAATGCAATGCACACTGAACAATGTTCAGAGTCCTGCTGAGGCTTCAGTAACTTAATTACGCTTTATTCTTTCCTAACCCACCCACATACATGTTTTACCAATTTAAACTTTTTATAAATCCTCCTAAAGGCTTTTTGCTGTGCTCTGCTCTTAGCATCATACTCGTTTTGTTTTCTTGCTTCAGCCCTTGCTCAAGTATAGAGTGCCTTCTTACATCTGTGTAATACTGCGCAAGACAGTTTCTGTACCTCGGTGTGAGGCAGAGCTAAAAGGAGGAGTAAGAAAGAGAAACAAACAGACTTTACCTTGTGCAACACCTCTGTCTGGCTCTTCTGTAGGAAATACGTGACATCGACTTAGAAGTTTTGCTCCTTGCATGCCACTGGAAGTAGAGATAAAAGACAGTGACGGAATCACACGCTAACAAAACCTAAAGCACTTAGAACCTAAGCAACTTCTCACAAAGCAAAAATTGTCACAGAGCCCTAATTGTACAGCTAGGTTCAGGCACACACTCCTGCAAATGCAAAGAGAGGATCTTGCTTACAGTTTAAGGCCATATTCTGTGTTGTGGACAGAGTGATTAAACACACAAATTAACAAATATAGTATACAAGCATATTTAAAACATCTTTATATAAAGTCATACCAATTTACCTTTCAAATCAGGAATAATTAGAACCATTTTGAGCCCTATTATTTTCAGCTGTGAGACAACAGCTGATTCCAATGGGCTCTGCATCACTGAGACCCTGTGCGGTGTTTTGCAAGAGAAAAGTTCAGATTCATGCTAAGATAGGACATTCATTCATCTTTGAGAACTTCTTCCCCAGCTAAAATCCTTTTTTTCTGTATTTAAGTAGTATATTGAATCCTTCATCAACTCAAAAGTACACGCCCTAGGAAAGCAATGCATTTCAGGACTAAGAGCCAAACTTGAAATCTTAGAAAGAAAAAGAAAATGCTGGACTTTCTCACTTGAGAAGTGCCACCTCCTTATATAAGACTCTTGTGCTGAGTAGAGCTGATTATAAAAGGAATGGGTTTCCTAGAAAAAAAGAGGAAGTTATCTTAAAGAAAGACATTTTTCAGATCTAAAATACAAGAGTTGAATTCTATTTTCTCATGGAAATAATAAATTAACGAGATTTACATAGGGAAAAGCAATGTGCAAAATGCGTGAAGTTTTTCTATTACGGAAAATTATTTCTGGCAGTGGCACCACTTGAGATAAGGGGCAATGGAGACATGAGCAAATATCTGGCATCTCTTGGCGTGAGCTTGGAGGTCTGCCTAGCAACATTTCTGAAATGAATCAAAGCTCATCTGGCATCCTGCTTAGTTTTTAGCTAATGCATACACTGGGGCTTGGGCTTCCCCTATGCATTATGATGTTACCAGCACGCTAATGACTGTTTCACCTCAGTGTGGCATATAAGGTGAAGAATACTTGGGAAGGTGTACTCACAGACAGAGTAATGAACATAAGCATTACCCTGTGACTTGCGCTGAAGCTGTTTATGTTGGTCCTAATAGCACAATAGGAGATCAGAATTTGTTAATGGCTCAGGCATAATAAATCAAGCCCATTCCACACATGTGCACCTGAGAGCATACACAGCATTCCACAAATTCATTTTAGTTAGTTTGCTGTGCATGGATGTGAAGAACAAGACAGCAGATTCTGCCAGAGGTGAGCGCTGAACGGAAGATGTGAACGTCCGTTTCTGATGATGGGCAGCATTATGGATCTCTGAACTCCACCTGGGCCCTCACTGAGATGTAAGGAAGTCAAGCCCCAGAATTAGACGTATGATACTCGATGGAATATTTTGTTCATATAGAGGCCAGACTGTTTCAGAAAATAGCATTCGTTTATTCTCTACAAAACAGGAAAGACTTGCTACAGCCAACTGAAGGAAGCAGCAATTGGCCTTTTTATTCTTTCTTCTCCCTGAGGGGATATAAGGCAATGAGTCAACTTTGATTCTCCCCTCAGTCCCTGTGTCAGAGGGGCTGCCAAGTATATATTGGGTTCCCAAGGGCAAAAGGCCTTCAAGCAGATATTTGTGATACTTATCCCTGTGGCTAGTGCTGAAAATTAAAGACACATGATGTTCAAACCCAAAACAACAAGCACAGTTTTCCAAAGACAACCAGCTGCTTCACTGGGAACTGCCAGAGCAAACAATTAGGAATTCAGAAAGGCTATTCACACGGCCTGCTTTCTCGTTGGATGGCTTGGTATTCTGTGCCATGAAAGGAGACAACTTTGATATTTCAGAAAGAGATAAATGTGATTATTCATCACCGGCTTTGTTCAGCTGGGGAGTTAAGGTATGTATCTGCTTCAAAAGAAAAAATAACTGAAGCTTCCTCAGTCAGCAAGGCAGTTCATGAAATACACATAAGTACTAAACATGAGTTACATTCTAACAGAGAAATCATCAATAACGGAAAGTTGTCCAGGAGGTTAACCATCACTATCAAAACTGAGAGGAACTGCCATGTTATGCTTTTTTTCAAATGGTTTTCTAAATGAAAGTGAAAGGAATGGACACAAATCAAGTTGCCAAATTCGGTCTCCTCCTGCTCAGCTTCACGCAGGTCCAGATACCACTTTGCTGAAGTGGTTCAATTGCAATGAGAAGCCACAGATTATTATGCATAACACCACCACTGTAGTCAAATTAAGAGAGGCAGACTCCTCAGCACAGCTGAGGAGAATCACTCTGCATTTACCTGGATGAGATTGAGAATTGAACCTGTTCCATAAAGTAATCCATTTCCTCTGAAGGAACTCCAAAACTGACATTACTAAGAGTACGGTATTTCTGTGTACTACCTTTTCAGCTTCAGATGCACTTGTGAAACGCTGTGCTTCTGTCAGTGCATATCACTTCTCAGACTTTGGCTAGGTAATTGATGATTATGGAGTAAAGCCTACACAACTGGAATAATTCTAGAATTCAACAAATGCACAGTTCTTCAACATCTTGGCAGAAATTGCTACAGAAACGAGGACAGAACTAGTTGTTGGGTGCAGCTCTAAAACCCCATATAAGTGTTGCTGGAGCAGTATCATGCAGGCTGAAAAAAGGAAAGATTTTTAAAAAGCAGTCCTTAACAAGGTTAAGAACAAGCGAACTGTGCATCAGCTACATACCACATGCTCAAATTTGTACCAACTTCTTCACCTATGGATGGCAAAACATCAGAACCAGTCTGAACGTCTAACTCTTGACCTAGACAGTGACCAGATCTTGAGAGGGCATGACTTGCTACACAATTTCTAAACTGGCTAGTTCTATCTGGGTTGAACACTCTCAGAAATGTGATCCTTTCTGCAAAGCTATTAAATTCTCTTTGCTGTTTCACTGAGTGCTATCTTATCACCTGAGAAGTCATATTGAGTATTCCACTCCAGTTTCATAAATTAGTCTAGTTCTTGGAAACGAAAATTCTAGCTCATAACTTCCCAGAATATTCTCATAGGAGCCTAAATGCAAATAAACAAGAAGAGTGCACAACACCAGAGGTTTAGCAAAATATTTTTTTTTTAAAAAATCTAGCCGTTCAAATAACACTGCTTTGAAAAATCATCTGAGAACTGAGTATAAAGGTCCTCAGAGATAAATTACGAATCAAATAAGTCAAGGGAGGAAAAGAGAGCAACAAATACGGAGGACCACCAAAAAAAAAAAAGAGGAAAAGACTTTATCTGTGTTTATCTATCATTAATCTATAATTTTATAGATACAGTTAGATGAAAAAAAAGATGGCAAGGAGAAAAATACATTAGTGCTCAAGATAACAAAAGATGTTGCTGATTGGCTGATCTTCACAACTTTTCCTGAAGACCCAGATAATTGTAAGTGATCTCATATGAACCACCCACAAATTAAACTGGCAACTTAACTCCATCCAGTGTGTATTTGAACCAGGCTTTTACTGAGGCAGTTCTGGTTTCTGACCAGCATAATTTTTTTTTCCCCCTTCTGTTAATAACATTTTGCACACTGATGAATAGTTCTATGGAAAATACAGGTTTTACATTACTAAGGGCAGGGGAACTGACAGTTCAGCTGAACTACATAGATGTTTCAAAACCAAAAGTTCTTCACAGAAGTTAATCAGATATTAACTTGAGAAATAGTATCTTCAAGATAATGTTTTGTAAGCTGACTTTTCTTGAATAGAATTTTTTGTAGTCTTAGAAACTCAGCATAGGACCAAACAGGCCATCTTTTCTTTTCTAGAGTAGTACCCTCTCAGCAAAGGTGGAAAAATATGTAGTATTTTGTAAGAGATCTTTCCTGAATAATGCAGAAATAGTTGCAAGTGGTGTATTTGTGAGCAGACAAAGATAATGGTCTGAAACTTGGACTTTTCCTGTGAGCATATGATACACATGCCTCAAAAACATAAAACCCAAGAACCCAATGAAAATCAAAAACACAAACCAAAAAATAAAAAGCCATTCAGTTGGAGGTACACTGTAACTAGGATCTGTTTCTAGAAAATTAAAACCAGCTTTGCACTCTTTCACTGCATGCATAGGCTGCTGAAGCATGCATTTTGGTTGCTGCTGTCTGAATACACTGCATTCTGGCAATATGGCAAGAAGCCAATAAGATAAAACACATCATGAGATCATTTTTAGTAAATCAGAACTTTCCCAAAGTGCACTAGTGACATAACAGATCTAGAAATTAATAAAAAATATCAGCAGCTTTCATCTCTAAAGTTTCAGTTTATCTTTACAGCTATTTACTATCATCTAATGTTATATTAAATTCGTACAAGTTGTGAGTGCGAGAGATAAAACAGCACTGAAGAACTGGACTGGGTAACCAGTTTAGGGACATGGATAACTAAAGCATTAGATCTGAAGACAAACGTAAAAGTAAAAAATTCTGCCAGTGTTCTAGAACTGTAAATCTGGCATAACGCTCCTAAGGCCCCTGGAAATTCTGAGATGTTATGGGAATATAGCAGAGCTCAAAATCTGTCTGAAGTCATGGCAATGCTATCATTCGTTCCTAAACTACAGGAGAATATGTCTTTACAGGCAAAGGAATGGAAAAATTAGAAACAGAAATTCATTAAAAGAGTAAATTCTCTGAGAGAAAAAAGGAAACATAAAGATATTCAAGCTTGTATGTTCTGGAGTTATCAACTGTAACAACTAACTGATTTTCTATTTTCTCTCAAACATTCCACACACCTAAGCCTAGAAGCAGTTTGCGCTTTTAAATTATCTCTCGGTGTAGTACTCGCAGACACAGGCTGTAAACAATGAAGTATAATTAAATTGGCTTGAAAAAGGCCTCTCCCAAGTCCCTGTGATTAAATTATTTCATCTTTAGTTTGGGGCAGCAAGTTTCCCAGGATTGTAAGCACCTACATTCTACATGGATCAAAGTGTTTGCCATGTAAAATGAGAAACAGGCCAGTGCAAAACCAACAGAGTTAATCCATGGTATACACTTTTCCATCATAGTAAATGCTGTTTCCGTGCAGTAAGCCATCAGTTATCTCAGTTCTTTTTCCTGTAAGTAACACGGTCCTGGTTAGATCAATTTGCCCTTTCAGCATTACTGTACTTTATTTTGTCCTATATGTTACACTCCACCTGCAAGCTTCAATTTAACATTTTATGAAGATGCAACTATGTTAGAAGAAAAATACTGTTGTGTGTTCATAGTGGAGCTCTGTTGACTGTATACAGTAAACTTTTTTTTATTTATTTTTTTCATTTTAAGTTATCATTACTGTCACTGCAGAGCTCCAAACACTCGATAAGGAAGTAGCAAAAATAACAACTGCAATGTCTATCAACAATGTGCTGATAATGTATACCTGTAACTTCTGTGCAGCTTGTGGACTGAAGCAAAAAATACTTCATGTAGCTTTAACTTGAGATATACTACCTGTACAAGCCTGAGCACAAGGTCATAAAGCTCACTTTAAAAATTACAGTAGTCTGAGAGTCTTCACCTGAATTACCTGTTGCTTTCATATAGCTTGGCAATCATTTGGTAGAACCACTTGCACAAGCTTCAGCTGATTCTCAGAAGACCTCCTATTCTGTAGGTGAGAGACTGTCGTGCTTAACATATTAAAAGGTTGAAATTTACATCAATCTTTTCACCTGTACAAGTGTTAAGTGTGTTTACTTGAGTGTGTATTAATACAGGACCTGGGGAACTCACAATAACAGAAGTAATTTCTCAGTGTAAGTAGGCTGTCAGGGTGATATTCACCTGCATGTGCCCTAACTTGGTGCACAGAAATGACTATATGTAAAACTGGCACAGCAATCTAGATTTCATCATACTTTTCATTATTAGTCAGACACTTCTTTCTCTCCCTACTTGTAGGAATTATCATCAAGGTTTAGGGTCAGGGTTGTCCGCTAGACCTATAGCAGATCTCTCTGTTAACCCCTCTCCATTCCCAAAGAGGAAGAGAAAAGGAATAAGCAATAAGGGAAAGAGACTTATTCATTAGAAAAGAAAACTAAAACAGCTTTAATGAAAATATAATAATATGAAATATTGACATATAATATGGATTGAATATAATATGGAATATATACAAAACAAATATTGAACCCACCTCCCCTGATGGCAATCATGTCACTGTCACCACTGATGCTGTGGGGAACAGGCACTGAGGAAGTCCCAGACTGGACTTTGCAGCAGATGGGAATCAGATTCAGGAGCTGGATTCTGGTATTGGATTCAGGAACATACGGACCGGGATCAAAGGCAGAATGGACACAGTCCTCCCGTGGAGAGAGGAGAGAGCTTGACCCTCGTGATCCTTCAGCTTTATACTAAATACAACATATATGGAATCCCTTGTTGGTCAGTTTAGGGTCACTTGTCCAGTCTGCTCCTCCCTGCAGGTGCGGCTTTTCACTTTCTGCACCACCACCCCCAACATGGTACACAAGATTTAGCACTGACCTCGGACTGCACACCAATTCTTGGTAGTAATTCTAAATATCAAGAGTTATCACTGCTAGAAGCAGACACTGTGCTGTGAAAATATGCTGTTAACTTCAGAAAAATGGAATTAGTTAGGAAAGACTTAACTGAAAAGTAAAATCACTGAACAGAATTAGTTCTAACTCAAACCAAGACAATTATACACAACAAACTTGTTTTCTTCAAAGAAAAATCAAGATTCTTCCTCCATCGGCCACCTCCTCTCAAAGCATATCAAAGTTTTAATAAGCTGGCAAGCAATACAAAACTATTAGCACCCTAAAGAAGAAAAGTGTATTTTTTGCCATCCTTCAGTGAGCTGCAGCCCATTTAGATAACCTGGTTGGTTTCCAGCTTTGCAAGCTACTGAAATATTTTTGGCTCTGGACTATAATCAGACAAAATGAACAAATGGGAAACCAATTATCGTAGCTGGTTTGTTTCTGGAATTTAAATCCTGCCAGCTCCTTCAGTTTTGCAAACTGACACCTTTTCAGACTACTTCTAAAACCTCTTTGGTGTATTTACAGTGCCAACTGAATGACACATTCCCAGTACAAGAGGAGCAATGGATAAGGCTTACTTCCCTGCTTCTGCAGCAAACTGCCCACCTAGCCTGTGAGCCTCCTCTGTAGTGTTCCCTTTGGCTTTGTAGTTTGATCTTTACTGCAGGCTAAATGCTCAATAAAGATTGAGAATTTTGTCCTGAAGTTGGCATCTTATTTCTCCACTGCTTATGCAGAAAAACATATTCTGGGCTTTGCACAAAAGCTCAGTAGCTCTTTTAAACAGATTTCCTCTCTTTTTGGGATCATTTCCTTTAAATATATGGAGCAGTAGTCAGGGAACAAATGAAGGAGACAGAAGAAAATAGTCTGAAATTAATTAAGGCCTAGAGCACGATGAAAAAAACCAAAAAAATCAAAACATACAATAAACCAAAATCACATTAGAGATGTTCTGGGGTTTTTTTGGACATGGCTTTCATTCTGTCCTGCTCCAGACAGGATTCATTCTTCCAAGAGAAGCCCAGCAGCCACTGCCATGGACTCCAATGGTATTCTTCCAGGTGAGATGCCCAGTACCTTCAGGCCAGCTTGCAGAAAAGGCTCAAACTCTGTGAGAATCTGAGCATTTCTGCAAAGGCCTGAGGATCCTCACAGACTAGGTAAAGCCAGTTTCCTCTCCTGCAAGGGCAGTGGATTCTGAAGCCGCTCAGAGTAGGAAAGAATCAAAAGTAGTAATCCAGGCTACCTCAAGAAGAAGGAGACTAAACTGAGAAGAAGCCATTCCTTAATTTTTTTAAATCAGATTGGATGTCTTAGAATATTCATAGAACACAGGACAATTTTTGCAGAAAATATATATTGAAAGTGCTGTTTTTCACTGAAGGTTGAAGAATGTGAGGGTAAGTACATAAAAATGAAACACACCAATATGAAAACTAGATCAAACCTGTAATAAGAGAGAGAAGCAGTGTGACTTTTTTGAAACTGGTCAAAGCTGTAGGTTGCTTTACTGTTATCTGACTGGGATCAGTTATTTTTGGCACAGTAATATGCAAAAATCATGTATTATACATGCATACAATCTGTTTTGCCAGCTAGTATTTTGCAATACTACAAATCACCATTTCCCTTACAAGATCTTTCCTAAACAGTCAGCAATCTAAAAGAGAAGCACAAGGAATTTTACGCCAGGTGAGGAAATAAAGAGGATTCATGGAAATATTCATTCCCACGTTTAGTGGGAGGCTACAGCAGAGATACTGCAGTTTGTTTGAGCTGAAATTCTGCTTCAGTCCTGCGTGACCTCTCTGGGGAAATTCAACTGTACTATTTTTTATTTTACAGACATCTAATTTAAAGTGAACCGAGGTATCCAGAAGCGGAGCAAACAAAATTTCCAACTTGAAAAGGTCAGAATTTAAAATCTATCAATCAGTGCTATTAACTACCAAAGTTAGAGCTACTCTCCCATGTTCTCTCTAATAAATTACTGAAAGACCAGGTAAAAGAGCTATGATGAAGACATTTGAAAAACTTACTTATAGAAAACAGCAAAACCCAAAGGTAGGTGTAATCCTGTGGACAAGGGATTCGTCTGTGCAAAGATATTGCCTGTCACGGGACAGGAACAGCGTGCCACAGTGAAAGGTGCCAGAAGTGGGAGGATGCACATAAAATAAATTAGCCCTCTCCCCTTTCCACCCGTAAATCCATCTGATAACAGCTGTTACCTATCCACTTTATACAATCTCTTTCCCAAAATCTTTGATGTCCAGAAGACTGGAAAATCTAATTGTGTTTTGGGAAAAAGAATAATAAAAATATTGAGAAAGTAATAAAAACCACAAACAATTCTCTTATTGCAATTCTTGCTGAGAAAAAACGTCCTCCAGATCTGGTTAGTTAGCAATCTTCTTTATGTGCCAGTCATGAATGGATGAAATTTACTATTCATGGTTATGGAAATAAAATTTTAAAAAGGACTTGCTTCATTCAGCAGTCTTGAGAACAATGATGTATTTTCATCTGCTTTGCTAAGGACAAATAGAAAATGAGAGCATTGAGGCTTCCTAGGAAAGTCTTCAGCTTACACAGCCAGGGCAGTTTAGCCCATGAGCCCAAGGGTCTGATTCTCCATTACATCAGTCCCAATAGAATGAAACTTTTGCAATGAAGACGATAATGAAATAAATAAATAGGTTGAAAAATCTCTGGTTCTACTGTAAGACCAAACTGGCCAGATACACCATATGCTAGGAGACGTGTGGTAAGGCACCAAATGTGAAGCAACCTGGCTGCGATCTGCTGTGCCGTGAAGAGGTGGTCTCTGGAGAGACACACACCGAACCCACCTCCCTGCTGGGAATGGCATAACTCCTCTCTTCGACACTGACGAAAGGGCTTGAGATTGTGCTTACCCGCGACATATGCCCTATAGTAGTTAAACGAGGAACAGGAGACCTCTTCCGTCCCTTTTGCCCCAGACAAAATGTCTCAGCATTAGACAAAGAGGCTCTGCTCAGGGCACATACGCAGGCTGCAGTGCATATCAGGGTACCCGGTGCTGGAGTTGGGCAGTGCTCTGTCAGCTGCACAGCAAACAAACAGCAGCTCCTTCTGGAAAACAGAGGGAGGGGGCCAGTCTCCAGGGATCTGTTGAAACAAGATTATAAAATTGAGGTTAGGAATGCCAACATGCTTTTACTGCGTGGAAAAAGTTCTTCAGTAAGAGGATGGAGAGACTCTGGAATAGAAAGCCCAGAGGGGTTGTGGATACCCCCTCCCTCAAGGTGTTCAAGGCCACATTGGATGAGGCCTTGAGCAACCTGGTCTAGTTGAGAGGCGTCCCTGCCCGTGGCAGGAAGGTTGGATTAGACGATCTCTAAGGTCCCTTCCAGCCTAAGACATTTTATGCTTTATGATTATGATCCTGCATGCACATCTGTGGTACCTATCAGAGAGGGCAAAACGTCACACAGAGTGGACCGCTCTCGCTGCTGTAAAACAGGAATAGTGCTCATACCAAATCTGATACGCAAAGTTAGAGAGAGAATCTGTATTTTAAATACGAATTTTAAAGCTTTCCTCGTATCAGCATCCCGTTCACCAATACCTCCTGTGCACATGAATTTACCCAGACAGGCACCACAGTTGCACGTCAGGTAACACCCCAACAGAGTTATTCTTTTTTCTATTTGGACGTTATTGAGCACAAATTCTCATTGGCTTATTTTTCTTTTAAATCACTACAAAATGCCTTTCTGTTTCTGAGGGGGAGGAAGGTAGAAGAAGGGGGAAGCTAACGCATTTTAAATTTTAAGAGGAAGAACCCCTCAAAAGTACAAACTCTTTCAAAGACAGACTTATGCAGTTTGTGAAACTCGCGTGTGATTGCTCTTTATAACTTGTACCACACTCTTCCTCCCTCACCCTCTGACACATAGCAAGAAAACTGGATTCAAAATGAGATTGCACCATGGTGAATTCATTCCTTGAATTGCATCGTACGTTTCAGCAATACACAGCGTGGGAACACGTCGATTAGCTCTCGCTTTGAAGAAATTGGATTTGCAAAGGTCAGCAGTGGCTTGGCCCATTTCTCAGCAGATCTTTGGCTTGCTTTTCATCCCGGGACTAGCAGGGAGGAGGTCAGAGAGGAATGACAAAAAGAGCGAGCTTTTTGAAGTGGGCCCAAAGAATCTGACTGCTCACAGCAGTGCGGCGTTTCTTTTGCTCAGATCTAATAAATAGGTAGATTTTAAACCAAATTTATGGGAATAACTTTCTGGGTTTACTTTTACATATTAAAAAAAATTAAAAAAAAAATCATTATTTTGGTACAAACTAAGAAACACTTTCCAGTGCAATTTTGTCTGGTGAGAGCTGCCTGAAGCTAATCCGCAGAAACAGTCTGCTTGCCCTCCCCCATCCATCCCTCTTTCTGTGCAAAAGGGAGCAGCCAGCCTGGAAAAAAAGGTGGAAAGAGGCAAAGCGGAAGTGCGAAACCCAGGGAGTTTGTGCTCTGTATTTCTCCTTTGACACACGTTTCCCAGTTGTTTAGCTTGCTCCCATGCCAGCCTACTGAGACAGAGGTAGCTTCATTACCCTTTTCAAGCCGGAAAACTCACAAAATATTTTGGCCAGCCTCCATACCTTATTAACATCAACTGGAGTTTCCTCCCACTGCTGGCAGGGCAGAGTGCCGGCAATGTGTGATCTTGGCGTTTCAGTGGCTGTCAATGAGGTTCACCTTGGGCCCGTGGTGAAGGATTACTCCTGGATCCCAAACAGGGGGTTGCTGTGGGTGCTTACACTGGAAAGCCACAAAAGAGGGAAGGAGATGGGGGCAAAAAGAAATGAGGGCAGGTTAAAAATGAATTCAAGAATACTAAGCCTCAGTTCCTTCACTTGTAAATATTAAACATCTCTTGCAGAAGTATAGTATATACAGATTGAAATTTGTCTCCTAGAAAACTGGGAATAATGGACTTGTTTGCTTCGTTAGTGCGTGTTTTTCAGCAGGTCCATTTCACACGCCTTGATTTCGCTGGTTTTAAAGCCTCATGAAGACTTGCAGTGTGGGGAGAGAGTAGAGAGAATAGTTCCAGCTGCTGTCACAGGTCTCTGAGCTGTACAACTTCGCTTTTCCTTGGCTCTTCCAACAAGTAACATTGCAGCATTCTGATATAAAATATCATTTAGAAAGTACTCAAATCATAGAAGGCCAAATCCTGATGCCCTGCAAGGTTCCTGGTAAGTAGCCAGTTGCTAATACAGGTGAATTTTCCTATCATTAACTGAGTAAAAGCTGAATTCCAGCCTTTGCTCTGACTAATTTATTCAACTCAGAGCATTCCCTTCAAAGTCCATCTCAGGGACTCCCAGAGGTACAGCTGCTGCAGAAGGTGACAGGAGGAATAGTGCAGATCTTGGGAAACCAGCTAGAGGGGAGCATTTGCAGCATATGTAAAAGAGGTGTAGGGCAGAATGCTTCAGGTGGACGAGGAAGATGAAAGGAGAGTGGCAATCATCAAAATGATAGGAGTGATGCTTCTGTGACCTAACAGGAAGTAATAAACACTGGGTTTAGGTTTTTAGTGGGGAAATGGCTTGTTCACCTACTGCTTCAAAACTGCATCAGGCTTCCACCAATATATAATCATCTCCCTGAAAGAATGAGTCTATGGAGGGCTTGTAACAAGTCTGCCAAGGGGACTGTGCCAGCTGCCCTTGCAAGTGTTATTTTACTACAGATCCAGACACACCCTGGAGTTTCACGTTGCTTCACATAGCAGCAGCTCTTTAGGTGAGCTTTCACTTTCCAGTTACAGATGTGGGGGCAAGCAGGGGATCCGAGTAAGGTTTCCCAGCTAATGGGATCTCTCTTCAGAAACAGCACTTTGGGCTAAGCAGGAGATCCCATCTAGAGATTTGGTTAGAGAATACTTTCTAGAAGTATAATTTTTTAATTCAGTTGATCTGCATAAAATTTGGCCTTTAGGAAATCGTCATTTATAGGCACACACATATCTTTTGCAAATTTTGTATCTGCACATGTGCAGGTAAACATATATCTAAAATGCAGAGTTTAGGCATAAGGAAGTGTATCTGGTTTACCTGTGCACAGTCAGTGACATCAGTGCCATCAGATCCCAGAATTAACTTCTTTTCTATATTTACCATCCTCTTGTCTCTCTGTTCTCATTTTTAACACGCTGTTTCATGTGTGATATTTTTATCAACACTTACTTCAGCTTCCTTCAGTGGAGAAAAGTGTCCTTGCTGCACCTTTCATGAATAAGCTTCATAACCGAAAACACGAAGTGCTGGGTTTAGCCTGTTTTTTTTCAAAAACAAAACAAAGAAAGTCAGAAGGTTAAACAACTACAGTTGAGGCTACCTTGCTGAGCTGCAATAAAAAAAAAAAAAAAAAAAAAGGAAAAGATTGGTCTGAACACACATTTTTTTATTAAAAAAGAATGCACATAAATTACAGCTGCTGACCACGCAGTCACTCTTTTTATGAGGTGTTTCCCTATGCCTGTATATGAGTTCCACAGATAAATTCCCTGTTGGTCTGGAAACGGCTCACATGAAACTTATGTTTTTCTTAATAAATTGTCCACAGAATCTGTATTTCATCTCAGATATAAAAAGTTCATTAAGGAAAAAAAGCATCCCAGTGTCCTGGTGGAAACCACTACAAGACACTATCCAAGCTAAGAAGAAAAGAGATCTGCCTGCTGAACTGCGTAGCATTTTTTCCCTGCTTTTCGACTTAATTATTGTCCGTAATTCAATAAAATCCAGTGCAACACAGCATACCATAATGGTGTCTGCAGTAACAATTATCTAGTCCAGAGCAGAACAAAGGATTCTGTTTCGTCAAGGGTTTTGGCATGTTAATTTTTTTTTCCTTTAAAATTCTCTTAGAGATGGAATAGGCACTTAGCTCTGAAATAGTCTGTCTCTGAGCACAGAAAGTCTTGTCTTTAGAAGAGCTTGTCTGATGGGATGCCCTCAAACCATGCAACATGGAAGCTGGTAAACTGCTCCAGGTCTGCCTACCGGGGTCTTCTCACCAGGGAAAGTCACCAGAACTAGAATTGGATGTTCCATATGGGATGCTCAGTTGTAAATCTGAAAAAAAACATAAAAAATATGAAATTGTGAAAAAAAAATCCCCAGAGCACACATGGAAATTAAAATCCACTTTCATTGTTACCTCTGTAACTCCATGTAGAAAAGAGGTAATGCTAAACTAAACCAAATGGCCACATATTAAGTGTCTTTTGCTGCTCCTATTATGGAAGCGCAGCAGTCTCCTGAAGAAACCCACAAGTTCAGCAGACATCGAGTGAAGAATGTGCTCCTAAGAGATTCCTCCTAGAGAAAAATAGTTTGACAAACTATTGGATGTGCATCAGAATGTGACAGACAGGGGACATTTCTAGCGACACTTCACTGAACTAGTGCAGCTGAATGTAGTCCCCAACAGCACAGTTGCTTTCATTCCCATAATTTACTTTCATCAGTCTTCTTCAAAACCTTCCCTAATTAAACTTAATTGCCATGCAGACACACATTAGTGCAACATTCCGTGCACTTATGGGCCACCCATACAATGTTTCATAGCATGAATCCTGGAAAGTGGTAGATTGCTTGTTTTGCTTTGTTTTCTGATGTGCGTAAGTGCCTATAATGCATAGCGATGGCTTTCTGGAACTGATACAACTTGGAGATTATCATGAAAAGATTCTTAGTTCATATCAGAAAATTAGAAAAGTCAGAAGGATGTTCACATTTTGGGAAAAACAAGCATTTCTGATGAGCTGGAATCTAAGATCTTTGGTGCAGAACACAGACCCGGAGATTCCCAGCTCTTTGTAATATTTAACTTCTCCTTAGGATAGTTATGGACCAGAGCATAACAACATGGACATCTTCAGCTTTGGTGAGTTAGCTAGGTTCTCTGCATCACTTTAGTCTTAGTGATTTAGACTCACAATAAGCAGTGATCTGATGATCTAATGAAACCCATGAGAACTCTCTTTAAAGCTGGCTAAAGGGTCTAGTCTGGAGGATGCCTCTAAATCGTTTGTAGGAGTTGATCCATAACAGAGTATTTAGAAACAGTAAAACAAAACAAAAGCAATACAAAACCACAGGGAAGCCAACTGAAATATTATTGTAATTCAGCTGATTATTCATCTCCAAAACTACAGTTTATTCAGTTCATTTAAGTGCAGTAGCTCTCAGATCTCTGAAGTGAAGAAGTCCTAGGATGAATTTCTAGGATGCCCAAGCAAAACTAGCAAGTACCAGGTACCTCAGAAGAAAGCTGCTCGGACTATGCTTCCAGACAGAAATGTTCAGTCCAGTTGGGTGAGCTGAGGAACAACTAGAAGAATAAGAAAAAGACAAGCAGAAACTAGTGTTAGATGATAAAGAACTTTTGTAGCACAGAGAAATAACATGAGGGAATTCCAGCCCCAGTCACTTTGGTAGTAGTCAGAGTTAACAAAATATAAACAAAAAGGTAATTTACTGTTTGCACTGACTGCTCTTTCCTGTGGTTTCTCGGCACGGCAGGACGATGCCAATATTTTTGCCACCGATAGAAACATTTTTCTTAGTCTTAGTTTTTTCTTTTCTTAGAAATGACAAAGAGGAACAGAAAGGGGAGAAGAAAATTTAGGTCCAAGCTAATATTTCTAAAGTATTAATAAGTGGTTAAGTTACATCTAGTCCTTTCCAAAGCTTTCAAGCTTTGTGTTATATATATGTTGTAAAGGGAAAAACAAAAGGAGAACTATCAAGAACTCCATAACCAGCAAGGAAAAGCTGCATTGTAATTTATTAGCTAAATTTGTCTAAACCGCACAGTACTAGAGATGCACATTCTTTGAAAAACAGTAAGGTTCTTACATTATGCATGTGAGACAAAAATAAAATAAGAGGACAGGAGATACACACGTTATTGCCTGTGAGCCCAGAGGCAAGTTCTGATGATGATTTAATATTTTAATGCCAGGGGAAAATCATTCTTTACAATCACACCTTCATGAATTTCAAGACTGAGAAGAAAAGCCCCTATGTCTAGCTTAACTGATTTGAATAAAATCGCAAACATATAATTATTTATTATGTTTAATAAAAGCTAGAAAACTTCAAATTATAGAAAATATCTTCAAAGATTTCTTTCTTAAAAGCCACACTCACAAAACCTCAATGTTATCTACGTTGATACTGTCTTTGTCCCTTATTTACCACCCAGCCCTAGCATTCTTTCTGGGTGGAAAGAGTACAGGGCAAACACTTACAGGCAAACTGAAGTGACGAGCAAGCACGAAAAACAGAGCAAAGAAAATGAAAAGTGTGTACTTGCTCTGCCGACTACGCTGCAGTATACCAAGGACATCCTTCCTGCATTGAATTAGTTCTAGAATTTTAATTGGTCATTATAGAGAAAATCTGACATATTTTATTAAATGAGAATCCCCCAGCTCAGAAATGCTGGAATAAATTAAAATGTCACAATCCTACTGACACCACTAGATTCATTTCCAGGGAGAAACTGACGTCATCTTTTGTTTTGTCAAGTAGGATTCATTCTTTCAATTTTGAATTCCCTTTCAAATGTTACCATGTCTAGAGGGCATAAATGTGGCATATATGTGGAGATTACCATACAAGCGAGGCAAGGACTGTCGGCTTCTGTACTTTGGGCCCTCAATGTCTCGGTTGCAGCCTAATACAAGGGGTATAGACAGTAGGGTTAGGGTATGCATTTGGCGGAATACGGCAAGCCGGAATGGCTTGTGGCTGTTTACTTAGAGAGAGTGCGGTGCCACCTCTCTCTGGCTGTTTCTACGTATCTTTTTAATTGGTTTTACAAGTAAACAAACTATCCAATCTAAAAATACCGACTCCTCAAAAATATACAGTTCCTCAGAGAAATGAGGTTACAACATAATTGTGTTGTGCGAATGTTTGCCAGTCATCTCTTTGCTCTTTCCCCTTAGTTTTAACTCCATTTTACAGAAGCGCAGAGGTCTCAATGAGTGTCAAGTTCTTACAAGTCCTGTGCAAAACGGGATCGCCCACGATCACATACACAGCAGTGCTGCCTTGGCCACATGGATAGTCTTTCCTGCCAGGAACTGGAGGCACAAAGGACAGGGAGGACTGGTGGTGGTGGAGAACTGGAAAGCAGACGATGAGGCTAAGAGACATAAATTTGTAGGAAATGAGGCCTCTTTCGTTTGGCTGCCTGTGGGTCAATTTGTTCACTGATTTATACCCTTTTTTTCCCCTCAGTTCTTAAGTTCTGCAGCAAATGACTTTTCTGCCAATGATGCTTTCCAGGAAAAGACTGCAGTGCTCGCTTCAAAACTCCTGACGGTATCATTTATATGCTGAAAAAGGGGGCACGGCAAAGAAGCTTTGTCTTATGTTTTGCTTTAACCTTGCTGATGCTTTTTCAGTGAACTACGAGCCAAATTCTTCATTTTACTGATTTAACAAGTGTGCAGATACTGACATCCCCAATCCCACTTTTCCAGGTCAAGATCATGTTTCACCAGAGACCAGCTGAGCCTGAAGACCTCTGAGTTTATTTTCTCATAACTGCTGGTCTCACGGATTTTAGCAGGAGAGCGTGTGTGTGTTGGGGGCTTGAAAAATTCTACAGGTAGGTACCTGTGTATAGTAGGTATACATATATTTGATTTTGTTATGCAGCTACCCTCATGGTTATAATCCTGTCTCACAGAAAGCCATATTAAGTACTCTGTTCCTGTAGACTCAGTTCAAATGTGCTAAATCAAACAAATTAATATTCTGCAGGCTTCAGTACTCCTGAGAGTAACAGAAATCCAGTGACACCAACAAATCAAATCATGATTAAAAATGCAGGAAGTCTCATCAGGGAATGATTGTATCTTTCCTACAGTGTTTTGGTTAATATATAATTCTGGTACAAATAAAAACAAGAATGTGGTTGAGGCTGAAAAAAAGCATTGGTTCTAATGAAAGTCTCACTAACAGTAGTATCACTCAAAGAACCATGAAATCCATCGGTTTAAAGAAACGTCACGGCTACCTTTGTCTTGATGAAAAGTGTTAATTAAGTTTTTATTGTTGAAGTCCAGATCACTGCAATCTAAATACATACAAACTCAAGTAATCTAGTCCAAACAAAGAGAAGTATCTTTCCTCCTGGGAGGAAATAACAAAGGCCATCACTCACCTATTGGATGTGGGGGTGAGAGAGGTGGTTTGAATATGCCAGTGCAGTCAGCTGTCAGGAGCATGGCTTCCACGGAACTAGCTTCCCACCCTGGAAGCCCACAGCCCACCTCTGCCCTCTGCTGCTTGTGGCATCTGAGAAAGAGAAAAAGCAATTAAGTGAATTCATTAGCTATTAATGCTTCTCACTACATCTTTACATTTATGCTTTGGCTGTGATGCAAATCACTAATTCAGTGATGTCTCAGTAACTGACACCCTGCAACATCTTTTTAAAACTTCAGTTTAAAAAGAAGTAAGAACATCGCAAAACTAAAATTCGAGTTAGTTGTGACAGCAGAGAGACAATTTCTGCCATTGCTCGTGCTCAAGCAACCAGGCAGAGTTACGCTGACTGAAGGCAAACTCTGGCTCATACAGTTTCTGACACAACTGGAAGTTTCTTTGCTTTCTCTGTGTTTCATGAAAGACTGAGAACAACAAATCCTTTCCATCTTCTAGTAAGGAAAAAACCATGATGTGATTCTGTAGCTTGGGAAAACAAAAACTTTGAGGACCTACTTCAGACGCCATTTCAGAATTGCTTTAATGGTTTGCCTGCTGTCCTCTTTGTAATGGTTTGTGTCACCATCCAGGAAAAATACACTGCAGCAGTGTACTTACTCATGATGAAAATTCCACATGAGTAACAATTAGGAATATTAGAAGCAGCCTATATGTATATACACATATAGCTCAAATTACAATTTTTTAAAGTAAAACCATAAAAAAACCCAGTAACTCTGTCTTGAGCCTAATAAGCACAGCAGTGCCACCAGTCTAGAAAAGCGTAACTTTGCATATTTAAATGCATGTGTATAAATATTCATCTCAATAATTTTATCTGCCTCGTGATGTAAAAAATAATCTGAACAGGAGTTCTTTGGACTTTAGGTAGACTCCAGCTGCTAAAAAAAGCTCACAATCCAAAACAACAACACAACACCAACAATAATAAAAATATTTGCTCCTTCTGCTGAAGTCATTACCCAACTTCCCAGCACCAATCCTGAACTCTGCTTCTTGCTAGCGCTGTGCTGTAAGTACGACAAAGGGCAGACAAGAGCACCAGACAATATAAACTGAAACGTTAGCTTGAGCGTAACCAGAGAACTGAGTTCTGCCAGAGCCTGGCGAGCCTGAACTTGTGCGGTTTTTAGCAGCAGGTCATTAGAGAGAGCTCAGCTGTGGTTACTGCTCGGGCGGGCAGAGCCATGGGCATCGCTGGATGGGGGCCAGGACGCCCAGCACCACTCACCCTGGAGCTGTGGTGCCTCGTCAGTCTAGGAGGGGGAAATAACGTGCAATAATTGTGCTGCATGACTTCATTTAGAGGAAGCCCTGCAACTCAGAGAAACAACAGGCTCTGTTTTGGGAAGGGACAGACCCTCTGGACCTATGGAGCACTGTGGGAATGGTTCTGTCGCTTTTATTCACTCTGAGGAGGCCCATTCCCCCAGGCAGACCCAAACACTTACATGAAGTCTGTATAAATAAGATTATAAAGCTACTAATGTACTTTAATCATAAAGAGATAATGCCAACCATGAAACCTGAGGGGCTTTTTCTTGTCTCCTGCACATATGAAAGATGGCATTAAAAGAGATTAGTTTAAACCACTTGCAATTTCCTTTATGTAATAAAAGATTTTCTTTACTTGGAATTTTCCTATTTATGGTGTGTATTTGGATTCAGCATAACATAATACTTCCCTCGGTATCCCTGCTTTTAATGATGCCAGCAGTATTTGAGCCATTCATCAGATGTGACAATTGAAACAGCTAGGAGTTAATGGGTGCATGAGCAGTTTGACAAACACAGTCTATTTGACAAGGCTGAGGTCAGGACTAAAAGAACTGCTCTTGGTTAAATAAACAGAAAAGCAACAAAGTAAAAGCAAAATCTTTGCGGCCATTTATCAACTTTAAAAGCCTTTTTGTTACAAGAAACATAAAGTGAAGCTGCACACAGAGATGGGAATTAAATGGGGTTGGAAGAATTCAGTTGGCTTCTTTTCTAGGTGAAATTAAAAAGCCCCCTTAAAGCTGAAGCATTATGTCCATAAAAGTGACACGTAGCTACATAATACCTAGACCTCCGTATTAGATCTATCTGCTTCTGAACTGACTTACTATTTTAAAGCACCCAGCCCTTTCCAAGATAAATGATTCAGGTGGCAATAAAAGGATAACAATATGACCAGAAATGACTTTCCTGACATCCACAAAGCAGGAGAGCGCAGTGGTGGCATGTTCAGGACCTCAGCTGAGACGCCACCCATCCCTTGCTGCTTCAATAACAAATTTACCTGATGCTAATCTGTGTAGGGGGCATTGCAGAGAGTGTGCAAAATATCTGAAATTTTGCATTTAGGTACAGTATTGCCTGTAGGAAATTCCGGATGTCCAATGACTCCTGGATGCTAATAATTAGCGCAGCCGCTAACTTCATCCCTTTGTTTGATTCACAGATCATCTGCTTTTTTTCGTGTTTTTTTTTTTAACTTGGAGAAATTAGTTTTAGGTTCAAGCCCCTGAAGAGTCTACAAAAGGGAGCAGCACTGAATTTGTTCTTGTGCTTTCCAAGTACAATGGCTTTCAGAGCACGGAACACACATATGAAAATAAAGGATAGTTTCTCTATCCTCTTAAGTGCACACAGGCGCGCAAAATCAAATCCTTACTATCCTATCCTGAGTTTGGTCTTGCATCCTACATACCAAAGAGTCTCCAGGCATTATAGTGTTGACTTCAATGGGAAAAAGACTGATTTTCCTGTGATTCAGCTTTCAGGCTATTTAAATTGAGAGTGACAATATTCTTGTGACTAGATAGGACAGTATAGATTTAGGCACACAGAAATTCTTGGTTATTAGAGTTGTGCAGAGTACTTTTTAATCATTTCCCTACCATCACCTTATGCAATTCTTTATATCACTGTCCAGAAATCACCAGCACAATTAGGGAATTTCCATCAGAAGCCAGTAATCTGGCAAAACTCAGTAAGATTTTGCAATCCTGAAGTCTCAGGAAAGACTTTTATGGCTTTTGGGATGGATATTTTGCCAGATGAAAAATCCCTTTTCTTTTGAGACTTCTCCATCCTTTCTATTGCCTTCATTCTTTTACAGCTATTGACCATTTGGTGCCAAGAAAGAATAAAAGGCATGTATCAAGGCACAAAGACAGCAGAATAACTAAGAATAGTTATATATTTACAGACTAATTTTGTGCACCTTACTAGTTTCTCTAATAACTTTTCATTTTTTCTCTCATAAAGCATTTTCTGCAACTAACTAATACATTTCAGAACTCCTATTGCTGCTGGAAAATCACAAAATACTTCTCTTCCTGGAAGTGATTGATTATAGTCTGGACAAATTAAATAATTTTCTATCTTCTCTTCTCATTATGCTTTGAGCAAAATGCCCATTACAGGAGCACTGTGCAGCCATTTGAAGCTAGGAAATGTATTCCGTTTAGCATGTCAAACAGAGTTTAACTGCTATCTTAACTCTGCCTCTTTTCCAAATCTCCTTTTCAATACTACACTAATATAACCCTATTTTGACAGAGCATTCTGGACTAAGGGTAGCTCTGACACTTGGGCTTTTTTCCATCTGGAATGGACTTTTCATCTGCTTATTCCTGGGGCTTTCTGGTTAGTTTTGTTTAGTTGTTTTGTAATATACAATCTGCAGTCATCATAAAATAATTTATAGCACTCATTTGGACTCCTTTTTGGAACTTTCTACTTGGAAAAAAAAAATAAAATCAGCCAAATGAAGCTCAATCCTAGTTTTACTTTTCAATAAAAATGTTTTTTACCCAAAATACTTGCATGGATATCTGAAGATTACATCCTCTTTTCCAATGTCAACAACACAAACGTCTTTTCCAATGCACATAATAGTTTCTTTGCGTGATTTTTTTTTTGCATTTGGCTTTTTTTTCCTGTGCTTAAAAACATATAAAGATACGTTTTAAATGTTCGGTGTCATAAACATTTAACAATCATAGAATCACAGAATAGTTTGGGTTGAAAGGACCTTAAAGATCATCTAGTTCCAATCGCCCACCATGGGCAGGAACACCTCCCACTAGACCACGTTGCTCAAAGCCTCATCCAACCTGGCCTTCTACCCAAGCTTCAGTAAAGCAGAAGCCTGGAAGAAAGCACAAGAATAATGCTAATTTTAAGATGAAACTTCATGCTGAATATATGCAATATATAAATGACATTATTAATGTATTTTTTTTTACTCATACAGTCGCATAATAGTGGAGTATGGATTCAAAGATTCAGGAGATCCTTTACAGTCTCATACATCTTGTAAATGTTTTATGGATGGAATTATTTCTCAGTGCTATGTAAAGAAAATCCCATTTCACAAAGGTGTTTTTTTTACCTACTTGAATATTGGTTGGCTTTATTTTTTAAACTTCTGTGATCCGCAGTATGCTAAACTGCTTAAGGAAATCAACCCTATTGATGATTTTTCCCTCTTTTCTTAACCAAGTTGAGTTATTGCTGAGAGATTTTCACTGCAACAATGGTAAAAGTTCTCTTACTCTAATCCTGGGGAAGTGAAGGGTTAGGATCAAGATTCTGCTTTCAATTCGCAATATTATTGCAATCCAACAGTAACAACAAAGCCATTATCATTATTGCTGTTGTTATCATTATTATAATTATTTAGATAAATGTTCATACACTGACAGCCTACCAAAATCCTTCCCAGCATTCACCTTCATACCTTCTTCATAGCTGATCTCCAAGAAAGACCCCCGAATAAAAAGCAGTATGCACGAGGGACAACGAGTAAAAGAGCCAGGACAGAGCGATTTAGGAGAGTCTTGCTTTGGCTAGCCCTAGGGTAGGACTGTCAGGTGCTAATGACCAGACTTTAATCAGTCCCCAAATCAAAAACTAAGAAAAGATATGTACTACAAAATACGAAGTGCATCTTTCTGGTTCTCAGGAAGTACCATTCCAATTTTTGTTATATTTTTACTTTAATAATAGTCATTCAGTACACACCAAACACACTTGGTTGCTATCTCTATAATTAAGTTAGTGCATTAATAGAAAAATACTACTTTTGTGCCATGTCAGGTTATATTGGCTAATAAATCTTTTTAAGCTATGTGTCTGTATGTATCCTTTTTCACTGAGAGAAATGGTAAAGTAAATTTACTGGACTGTTATGGATCTCCTAACAGCTACACAAGCTGCTCCATTAGAAGATTTTTCTGTCCATGCTATAGAGGGCACAGAATCTCTTTTGTCATCATTGCTACTATTTATTATTAATAAAGCACCAGCAATGTGCTAAGTCTTGTAACACTACTAAGAGTGGCAGCCCTGTCCCACACTTACGAAGCCTTTTCAGTGTCACTTTTACTAAAACTCCTAAGTCACACAAGGTAATGACAAACACACCGCTAGCTAAATACTTTTAAACTTGGGGTGTGGAAGCCAAGCGGGAATACGAATAGACACAATTTAATGGAGAAAAGGCAAAGGAAAATCTTTTCTTTCTCTCTCCCCCTCCTCACGCCCCCTTTTTTTTCCCCCCCTTTTGGTTTCTTTGGGTATTATTTCCTGCAGGACAGACCACAGAGTAGGACTTTACTCAATAGGGACAGGATAATATCCACCCCTTGTTACTGCCCTTCACTGTCTTTGAACAGCACGGGTGAACTGAGTCTTTAAACAGGATGTGAATAGATAGAACAATATGCCAGGCATAAATGAGAGGGACACATGGTTTCTCTGAAATTGTCACTGAGATGAGATTCTTCCAGGGAGGTAAGAATACATGATAACAGATACAGGCAGGAAGAAAATTAGGCAGTACCTTGAAGACAGCAAGCAAACTAACAGAAGACTTCTCTGATTAAACTGTCTTTCAGCCCGGTTTATCTGGTTTCCATGGCAAGTTATGCTATGGATCTCTCATTTCTCATTGGAAATAATTGGAAGGGTGTCATTATTAGACTCACCTGAGTGTTGACAACATTTCAGCATTGCCCACTGGAAAATTAAACTATCTAGTTTCAAATGATGGAATTAAGTTCACAGTGCAGGGACTCTGGTTTGGCTTGCTTTTAGACAATGATGGCAGGCAGAGAAAGTTTTTTATCAGGATTGCTACGCAGTCACAAGAAATGATTTGCTTTAGCATTACACCATTTTGTAATTAGACATTTTCTTTTCAGACTTCTGTAATTCTGTAAATTTCTAGCTCCCTTTGTAAAAAAATAAACATTTATTAAATGAACTAGACATTTATCTAGACTCAATTTATGTAAAAACTGAAATAGAAAATAGTGATTTGAGATGGTAATCTCTTCTCCCTCCTATATCTATTCTGTTGGATCAATTAATGTGGTCATCAGAGGCTACTTGTCCTTTAAGACAACTCTGAGAAAGACCAGAGCAAAGCCAGGCTGCAGTAAAAGACATTCTGCAAGGATGCTGGGCACTTGAGTCGTGTAAGAGCTCAAAAACTTTCCTTAATGTGCTGCAGATGTTACTAAGCTTTGACTCTTTTTAGCTATGTTTTCATTTACTATTTAGGTGATCACTGTGTAACCACACTGCCAAGAGAGTTTCTGAATCAGGTTAAGAAGAGACTTAATTACATTAATTCATATAGAAGCAAGTGAAAAGACTCAAAGGGTCAAAATATCAACTGCAGACCTTCTGTCCTGAAATCAGTAGCTAAACCAACAGACAAGGCACAGATCATTCACCTTGGCAAATAGTTTTTATTTGTGTGCTGAAATTGTCTACTGGTTAACTCCCTGAGATTTTCTGCTGGAAGAAAAGAATTTATACAACTGGGGTCTCCAGAGTCAGTCACAAAACGGATGTTCCACAGAGCCTGAAAAATAGTAGTTCAAGTAAAGGCTCATGAATGCTTCATTTGCCTTGTCCCCAAGCCTTTCCACACTGAGAAAACTGTCTGCTTACTATTGTATTTCTACTTATATTCATATATTTTTTAATTCAGCTCTCAGCCTTCATAGCAGTGTTGTCCTCAGGAGAAGGACTGAACACTTGTGTCCATGAAAGGCAGAAAACACAGAGTTAAAGCTTTTACCAAGCACTGATCCTGCTCCCCATGCTAGTTCTAAATGTGATTGGATTTTGCCTGTAAATACAAAAAAAAAAAAAAATCTTACATTTAAGTTAAATGGAATCTTTTACTTATTTGATGTGCCAGGGCACTGCTGATGTTTAAAACTAGTATCACAGTTCTTTTGTACAGCCAAGCAGTCCCCAGAGGTTATGGCTACTAGTGCCTAAATCAGGCTCGTTTGAGAAAAACTCATTCAAACATAGTTAACCTGAGCAAACATTGAATGGAGCATTAGAAAATACCCAGAAAAAAAAGAAGCTACTGGAAAGATTACTGCCCCTAATCCTGTCAATAAAATAGGTTACTAGGCTCATTCTTCTCAGTATTTAAATTTGCTTACAAGGGAGAAGAGTGGAGCAGAGGGGAAGAGAAAGTGACTCTCTGACCCAGAGGAACACCCTAGTGAATTAGACTGAGTATTAACAGGGGCATCCTTCAACGAATAGGAGAGATGTAAGACTTGGGGTCTGCTGCACTTCAAGCTCTGCCTTCAACTTTATCCAATTAAAAAGTAACTTTTTACCTACAACTCAGCTCCGGTTTTGTGCAAAAAACAAAGCAGGAAGCAATAGAGTCTTGATATTACAAATAGAAGCAAAATACCCTTCAAGTCAAGAACAAATGAGGACTTAATCCTAAATATTGTTTGCCTATTCAATGACAAGTTCAGAACATAATCTGTATTAATAAAGAAATTAAGTAGCTACAGTGCAAATCTGTATATGTTATTCACATATGAGAGCGTGATTGTGTCTGTCATGCACATAGGTTATAAATATATTCTGCAAGCAATTTGAAGGTCAGTCCTAAATCTTCTGTCATATAGGAAAGCTAGACCAGTGTTAACTGAATGGCTAAAACTGTGCTGGAAGAGAAAATATCAGGCTTTCTAACAACATTTTTATGCCTTGGCCATCTAAGTTCACCACAGTACTGGAGCTGAAAGAAATACCAGTACAAGAGTGTTTCATGTCAAATCTCAAACCACTAATACAAAAGAGTGTAATTTATCAGATCCAAAGGAAAACACTATCTGACAGTGTCCAAAGTACTACTATTCACTACATATCTAAAGGCTACTGATCAATAGACAGCACTATACTCTTTCGTTCAATAGGTTCAAGCTTAACAGATTTTCATGGCTTCTTGAATGCTTTTATGACTAACAAGGCATGATCCACATAGGGCTTTGTCACTGATTTGCACATAATCTAATAAAGTGACAGTAATAAATCACAAGTATCATTAATAAATTACCAACAAACAAAGCAGCATGCAGGAAGCAATGTGGAAAATGCACAGATAGTCCTCCAACTACTTTGGTGAGTAAACAGGCTAAACACATAGTATTAGTTAAGAGCTGCACGCTCAATTCACAGTAAATGTATACATCTGAGCTGTTAAAGGTTTTCTATTGTAGTTGGCAAACACTGCTTCTATGTTTCTTCAGGGCAGGTTCACAGAGCAAAAGAAAAAGAGAAAAGAGGAAAAAAAAAAAAGAGCGAAAAGAAAACAAAACCAAAATTGAGCAAACAAATGCTTGGAACACAAGAATACAATTCAGTCTGATGATGCTTATATGCTGTTAAAATCCTATTTTACAGTTATTTACTTTATCATTTTGTACCTCATAAATACCTAAAGTGGCTAAAACTGTCAGCGGTTCCACTTCAAAGAGCAGTGCCCCTAGGAACGAGATCTTTGAGGTTCAGTATGGTTAAGGTTATCACAATGTTTCTTTAAATCTAAAATCTAGTTGGCATAAATCCATAAAAAGCGCACATAACTTCAAATGCAAAATTCAGAATCCGTTTACTTACCTTTCAGGTGTGGAGTCAATGAAAGCTGGGCATTTAACACGGTAACAAGCTCCCACAGACTTCACAGAAAAACCTAGCTCCAAGACACATACAGCAGAAGTAAAGCAGGCATTTTGACTCCATCATCATTACAAAAAACGCAGAGGCTTAACAAGTATTTACTTGAGGTGGAATTCTATAAATACATATTTGTAGCTGTCACACATATTAGCTGGTTGGTATTAACGCTAAACCTCAGTAGCTCTTTCTTCTATCTTGACTAGAAAGCCAAATTATTTCGTTTTGGACCATTTTGAATTAAAAGCCAAAAGATTTAAAATTTTTCCTTCCCTTTCAGTTGCTAAATTTAACACAAAAGTGGTAAAATTGCAAGAGGAAGTCACCTTCCCTGGAATTTTTGCCCTGATCAAAAATTTTTGCAAATACCACAAGAAGACTTTTTCCTACATTATTTTCAATTCAGTATTTTAAGACTTTGATTGTTCTGATAAAACATGAATGTGAATAAAATTCCAATTAAAATCTTCAGATTCTTTTCAACCACTTCTCTGGTAACACAAAATAAATATTTGTGTGAGTGGCTTGAGGCAAAATACATAATTAGAGCCAATACTAAAACCATCTTTCCTCTCTCTCACCCTCAGAAACAGCCTCATTCAATACTAATAGCCACAGAAAAGACATAAATAAGGTAGAGGCTAATACCAGAGTGAATTTCCCTTTCCCTCCGAAGATCAGAGGAGGACTTAGATCTCGATTTGTTACAGCAAAAGGTACAGGTATTACAGATGGTTATGTACAGACGAAACTCTGAGAAATACAAGTCCTTAATAAATAATCGGTGTTTTTCCTTTAAGGTGGTAAAGAAAACTGGTGAGGCAGGAGCTGAGGGTGGTAAAGAAGCCATTGAGCTGCAGGTAGGAGAGGAGGAGCAAGGTGTGCTCCCCACAAGCGACACTGGTGAGTCAGAAAGCTCTGCTCCTCGCTGCACAGGCATCAGCCTTTCTGTAGCAGCCTGAAACAGCAACCAACATCCCCAGCAGCTATCACATTAAAAACATCGAGACCTAGGACTCTTAAATGGATGTCTGTGGAGCTCTCTTCTGAATATCAAAACGCTGAGACAGCCGTGGGAGAGGGGCTTATCCCTTCTGGGAAGATGCTGTAGGTAAAATGTGGAACATGGGGTCATGGCAGCAGTTCTCACAGACATGAACTGGACAGCAGCACCTCTATGTTAAAGGAAAGCAAAACACTTTTACCAAATTTAACACGCTGCTACATACTATGAATTTTACTAAATAAAATGATTGGACAAAACTTGACTTTTCTTTAGAAAACAATCATATATATGAAAAGAACAAAAAAAAAAAAATCTCATTTAAAAGATACCTTAACAATGTTAACAAAACAAACCTGGGGCTTAAAGCCATAAAGTGTGACCATCACTCTCGCCTCTTCTTGAGCATGTGACTGTTATTTTTGATCTAGAAGTCACTGCTTACTTTAAATGTGGCTTTGCCTTTTGGGCCGAGGGCCATAGGGGCCAGACACTCAGATAAACCACAGATAGATACACATGGAAGTGAATATTTAAAAAACTGCTAAACTGTCTAAAAACTTTTGAAGGCAGTTAGAGGTTGTCTGCTGACATTTGCCCTGAATGTTCTTCCTATAAAATCATTTGTTTTAAAGTGTTGCCCTTCGTTAGTTTAACTATTCACATAAGCACCTGCCTTTTTTAATGCTTATTCTCATATCTGTATAACAGTAAAGAGCCCCCAAAACCTTAGCACTTCTCAGGACAAACCTCTTCACAAATGCTTTTGATAGCAGTTAAGTTTATTAATGTCCATCTCTCCTTTTTCCCTTACTGTCTTACACATGTCCTTTTAACAAAGTTTTAATA
The DNA here is from genome assembly GCA_013396935.1 of Baryphthengus martii. NCBI lineage: Eukaryota > Metazoa > Chordata > Aves > Coraciiformes > Momotidae > Baryphthengus > Baryphthengus martii. The sequence continues at coordinate 274,463 of VWZK01003188.1, forward strand.
TAGAAGATGCCTTTGCCCTTCCCAACATCTTCCACGCAGGCCTAAAATATAAAAAGAAACTAACTTTTCCCTCCCGTGCAAAAGATAACATAGGAGCGAGACCTAATCTAAGCAATACCATCTCCTTTCCCTGCCTCATTTTCAATATTGTCCTTTCACGTTTCCTCCTGAGGTGCTCGCCCACAGTATCCCCCTGATGCCCACGGCATCATGCAGCAAGTGAGAGTTTTGTGGCTGAAGAGTGAAAAGGCTCAGGCCCAGAAGATGCAGTGCAGCAGCACAGCGTTGCCCTCTCTGACCTCTCGCTCATGCCCCACCATCAAGTGTGATGCTTGGTTTGCTCTAGGGGTGAAGCTTGCCCCATGTGGAGGGGCCCACACAGGGTTTGCTATGCTGTTTAACCCCAGAGTTACGCAAGGGAGGGAGGGAACAGTGGGGGACCTCAGAGAGCCAGCAGCGCAGCTGAGCCCCTGACCCCCCTCCACCCCAGCCCCGTGACACTACAGCCGTCGGTGGTGTCTGCTCTGGCTCCAATTAAGTCAGCATGGAAGGGGATCTGAGAGGAGATTAGGGGAGAGTCTGCTGGACCCACACTCCTGTGGCTATGCTGGAAATGAATTCCCACATTTCTCACATACGGGGTACAGATGGGCCACAGCCCCTTTTCCAGGCTGCAGCCTGCAAATAAACTTAGTAGCAGCTGGGGAGGAGAACCACCAGAGCCTCATGTGCTTTAATGGGTTCTGTGTTTCTGTTGAGTATTCCTTCCTGGCACTAACCCATCCAAATCCTTCTGTAAAGTCCTATAAACAAAGCTGTGGATATAATTTTGAATGAGAAACTTGTCACCAGGGAAAATAGTGATTAGGAAAAATACAACATACCTATTTCTCCAAGAAGGGTGTTTTGGTGTGCTTTCATGGATTAAAACCAGATTTTGCTGGTTTGAGCAAGCAGGCAAATGTCTGACCCTTTTTCACATAATAAACATCCCTCCTCCCCCTCACCCCAGTACTGGTCCCTAACCTGTCCTAAAATAGCTGAGCGGAGCATAGAGCCTGTAAGGAAAGCCGGTCTCATCGCCAGGTGCGGATGTTTGTCAGCCCAGCACAGACACATCCATCTCCAAGACCTTGTGCCCTGGTCTTGATCCAAGAAAGTAGTCAAATGTATGATTAGCTTCATGTTTTCAGGAACTGGCCCTCAACAGGACTTGAAATCAAACATTTACATGAATGCTTTTCTGGATCAGCCCCATAGAGCTTAGTATTTCCTGGCTTGAGAAGCCAGTACACACCAAAAAAAAAAGTTTCTGATGAGAGCAAAGGTCTTTTAAAGCAAAGCATGGTATTTACAGCTCCATACAGAGCTCAAATTCAGGGGAATCTGCATGATTACTTTTAGTTTAGCCAAGAGAAATCAAGTTGAAGAAAATTTCCTACTTCCAAACCTGTGCTCAAATGCAATCTGGGTGCCACTTTTGTTAGTGAAATAAATTTAATGAGGTAAACATGCTGACTTCTTTTCAGAGGCTTGCGTACTCAGTCATCTTTGAACTTGGAGTTAAATGGGCAATGCAAAAAATGAGGTACCCAGTAACTGGACTGTATTTGAGAATTAATTTTTAGACAAACTGGTTACACGGTAGGAAGGGGCTCTAATAATGTGCTTGAAGAACAAGATGCATCCACACACGTATCTGCAGATGTGAACAGGTAGGGACAGAAAACAGTGGTTTGATGCTGCACTGTCAGCCTTTCTGTGAGAAACTTTTTTTCTTCTGAATACATTCAATTCTCAGTGACAACCAGCACATGAATAGATTTTGAGTGGTTTCTAAATGATTGCAAGGTAGATCTCACTTCATTTTTTTATTCAAGTGAGTAGATAAATCCGCAAGCATCATCTTTCTACTGTTCCAGATTAATGTAGTAGTTTTAACTTCAACTTCTTGTTCCATTTTTTCTAAATGTTGAGAGAATAGTAAAGGCAGAAACCATTTGTTGTCAAGATTTTTTTTCAGAAAATAATGATTCAGAGTAAATTTGAGATATTTAATCAAGTAGCAGTCTAATACTCTCCTTGATGATTATTATGCTGCTGGGAAAATCACATCATTGCCCACATTAATTCTGTTTTTCTGTTTCATCATTAAAATGAGAAGCCTCAAAAAATAAATTAATTTGTATAGCTTCTCTTAGTGGTCTACAAAACAGGGTAAAACAAAGCTGATGAACCTACTTCTTGTTTGGTAGTTTGGAAAAGTGAGGCAACAGAACAGGAAAAGATGAAACAAAAATAACTCCCCCTACCAAATCAAAGAAATATAGAAAAAGGCAACATGAAAATTAAAAACATTCTAAGATGGTACAGAGCCAATGGCCAGGCAGCTACTTTTGATCCATAAGACTTTTGTTTTTCTTGTCTAGGTTAGTTTTTACAACCCATTTGGGGTTTGCTATGTACACGGGCCAATGTCTGTGAGGATGCCAGTGAAATACGAAAAGGGCTGAGGAACAAGCTATTTGAAGCCCTAAGTACTGTGCTCTTTTCTGTTTGCTTTGGCTGTTAGAGCTGTGGTAGGTGTTTCCCACTTTTAGCCTTCACACCTTTATTATGTTTGGGTTGCACATTAGAAATATTCCAGATGCTGTGGCTGGAGACTTCCTCTCGGCCCAAGGAAGAAAACATTTAAGTCTCATATGAGTTGCCCCTCTGCTGATCAGGAAACTTCACCTACCATTACAAGGGCTGAGCTTTGTCATGCTGGTGTTGATGCTTCCACTGGCTGACGTATCCTGGAGGCAGCAAGCTGTGAGCCCAAGTCTTCTGAGCCTTCTTGAACAAGAAGAATTGGTAAAAGATTTGAAACTTGATGGCTGATAAAAGCTGATCTTTTAATTTAGATTTTTAAAAACTACTCTTCTCCTGACCGCTGCCACTTGAAAGTCAAAGGTAACCAATATCCAGCAAAACTGGCCCACTATTTGGCCCTTAGCCTGTAGGTGTGACCCTCATGGCTCTATGAAGGACTCTCTGCTCCACCTACACCAGGAAAACCTGCACCAGTGGATCTCACTGTCTGTCCTCGTCACTCCAAGACAAGAATCTAATTGTAACACACTAGACTTCAACATGAAATCGGCTTACCAGCTTATGCTGACGGAAGAGCTTGCAATTTGCGTTTTAAAATGTCACTCATTAAAACTGCCTACAGTAAATATTTTGATGCACCACCAATGCTAGACTTCTTACAGGAGTTTAAAACTAGGGGGAAGAGAGTTTGTTTTATGGTGGCCATCTGCATCTGACAGCTTGCTGTCTGGTTCAGATTGATGCACCTTGTCACTACAGAGATGAGTCTCCGGCACAAAGCCAGTGTATTAAGATTGTTTTTCACCCTCCACAGCCACACAAAGCAGCATAAGGCCTGATAACCCTAGCTGTCCATTTGTTCTTTAAAATATATCATAATAAAGGTAAACACTACAAGTGCTGGAAGCAAAGGTTAAAACTGCAGAATGATTTAGGGATGTCAGTACCTACACTGTGCCTCCTGTGCTTGATGAGCACCTCCCTCCTCTGTAGGGGCTGCCACGAGCACCCGCATTTCACTTTCAGCTTTTTGTGTTCTCAGTATTTCCTCTTGGCTCTCATTGAACTCATCCTTGGCTAAAAAAATCTTGAACAATGTTTTAAAAATGGAAAAATCCCTACTACTCTGTGGCCCTAAATGGCAGGACTGCCTTGTGTTTACTTCGCTCTGATGTAAAGTAGCAACATGTGTTAATTAAACATCACTAGCTCTTGCTTCTTTCCCACATTTTCCTGTTTCCTGTCTACAGATCTCCTTCCATCTCCTGTTTTCATATCCTTTTATTTTCTCTTTCACTTCTGCCTATGATTATTTTTCCGCCTTTCTCCTTGCGACTACACTTTTGAACCTTCTTCATAATCTTCTTGTTATTGCTATTTCATTTTACCTGCCCATCAGCTTTTTCACCATGCTCTCCTTTCATTTTCCCTTTCTCTCATGTCTTTTTTTTTCTCTCTTTTTTTTAAATAGCTGTCTCTCTCCTACTTTCCTGTTTTCACTAAAGTGTTCTAGACTACACTATTTCACTCTCAACTTCCTACCTCGTACTCTGTGGCAGACTAGGTTAAACTGCTGGTCTTTTTCTGGAAAAAAAAAAAAAAAAAAGTAGTCAAAACCCAGGAAATATTAAGAGCACGGATATGACAGAGTGATGAAAAAATACTAGGTTACCTCACTATTCATACAGATATTGTCTAACACAGGTTTTTGCAAAAGTCATCTGTCTAACACAGCACTAATTCTGGTGTTTATTTTCACCTTTTATTTTCAATCCAATCAGCAGCTACTTCTTAAAAGATCCTAAAAACACCTTATAATTCAAGCAGATATAACAAGGGTGTTTTCTCTAGGGTGTTTCCTGCCATTTCAGTTGTAACTGAAGATTGAATTTGGAAGCACTATTTGTGGAATACAGTTATCTAGAGTGGAAGTTTATTTAGGGCAGGGAAAATTTCTTCAGGACAGTGATAACTCTAGACTACACTTCATAAGAATTATGAACTGACTCAGCTATAATTTATAGCTGTTTTCCTTCCCAAATAGAACAGTAAATTGTTTCTGTGACTGCTACAAAGTGCAGAATACAAGAGGAGGTGTATCTTTGATACGCCTTCTTTCTCCCTCTTTGCAACGCCAAGCCATTTTGGCTCTGTGTGGTTCTCTTTAATAATGTTTCACAGATACTTATGTTTCGAGCAGGGATGGGCACTCAACTGGTTTAACTTAGGGTAGTATTAGCACTGAAAAAGTGACAAGCCAATTCCCTGCAATATGCTTTCTTGAAAGTCTTCTAGTTCACCTCGGACATGACAGAATACAATACAAGAAGCTGCAGTTCCTACAGGGTCTTGCTTCTCTGTGGCACTTTTAAGCCTGTCTCCTTGTGCTACCTGTCCTTTCTTTCCAGGGTGATACCTCCTGGGTAGCATTTCACCTGGGTCGAAGGAAGCATGCTAAAAGCAACTACGGAAATTCAATAGCTTTAAAACGCTGCTCCAAGCAGAGACCACCAAGGGCAGTTTTGTCTGGTTTAGTAGACGTGGCCTGTAAAATCACAGCTATTTCCCAAACCAACTGTTAAACCCACAAACAGCATATTCTGCTCTGTATGACATTGCTTTCCTCAGTGGCTACTGCTCTGCCTTCACTTGGCATGAAAAATGCTGCCACCACCACCTTCTTCACTTGTTTAAAGGCCTGTAAGAATCAAATCGCATGTGAACGTGCACATGGGAGGAAGATGACTGTCTAACCTGCTGGGTCCTCATTGCGGACCTGTATCCATGTCGTCAGGCCCCACACTTGGAAACAGCTGATAGGTCTTGGGTGGCAGCGCTTCCAACAAAACCAGAGTGCTTCAAAGCTGCAGAGAGACTGAAAAAGAATTTTTTGAACTTGCCTGTTGACTGGTTGGTCACTAGTGGAAGTGATGATAAAATGTCTTTAGGATTTATTCAGCTCCCACTGAACTCCCAGCTTTGACGTTAATTTGACCGAGAACAGAATTTAACATTAGCTTACAAATATGTAAAAATTCAATTCCCTCCCTCTTCCTTCCCTTGTTCACCACAACGTGCATCTAATTGCAGTACTTGATAACTAGAATTAAAAAGGTAGTTTTAATACAAATTCATAGGCACTTGACTTTGGGAAAGAGAAAATTTTCACTGAAATATTTTCAGAAGTATAGGACAGAATAAAATGACTACCAGTTCTTCTCTATGTTCTTGTTCAGGCAGGTTAGGAATGCCATATCAATGTGAAGTTTTCCATGGAAACTCGTAGCACTAGATTTGAGAGCAGAGTTGCTTTCCTAGTTGATCGACGTTTGTCTTTTAATTTTTACCCTCTGATGTCTGTTACCAACTGATACATGAAATAGAAACATTTCCAATTAATTTTCTTTTAATCTACTTATCTCCTAGAAATAAATTCAGATCTAATACGGTGTTGAGGCATAGCAACATAACAAAGCGTTGCCAAGCATAACAATCTGTCTTTCAAGGTACATTTTTCCTTAGTGATTTTTCTGCAGCCAAGAATAAAATTAAAAGAATGGAAGGAAGACAGAGAGGGGGAATTTGTACATTTGAGTCAAATATAAACAACTCACAAAATACGTTACTAATCAGGCAGATTCCCATTATCTTACTTATCATCTTGGGCCAGACTGCATGTGGTTTCTCCCCAGATGTGCAGGATAAAGAGGAAGCTGTTCTAGGACTACACACAACAGTAATATTTTGATGACACACAAATGGGGCCTAAGAACCATTCTGGCAAAGGCTGTGACTCTCAGCGCGTTGTGGTACGCACTGACGCTGGATGCTGTAGAGACGAAAGTGGGTTCAGAGGATTAGACAATTTGGAGATGATAGCTCCATTACTGGTTATTACCTGCAACGGTCAAGATAAATCTATTTTGAAAACTCGCTCAACTGCTGACACAATCTAAAAGGAAACTCCAGGGAGGAAGCGTAAGTTACACGGTCTGGTCTTAAATCTTTCCCAAAGTGCCATGCAACATCAGAGCAAGGACATAGGGCTGATAGGATCAGACATAGCCCTGTGTCTAAGTAGAAGAAAACAAACGCTTGTTTGTTGTCTTCCTTTACTCACTGACATTTTAGATTGCACTCTCTTCTTGCTCTGGGTGTGGGAAAGGTTTTTCTATCAGTAAGGAGTTACCAGTTCTCTATCAGTTATCTATCAAAGGTTATCATACATGGGCCAGAAGCTTTGATAGAATCAACAGAGCTTTTACTAGCAGAGCATCTGACATTGTAGTGATATATACATGTTGGACCCAAAATTTTAATTTTTTTTTTGAGATGCAAATGTCAGTGACTTTAGTTTTAAAAATTCCTACCTCTTTTTCCTCCTAAAAGTAAAGAAACATAGTTACTGGACAGCACTGATTTTAAATTACCAACATTGGAAGTATTGAAAGCTTTTTCAAAAGCTCTTAAAAGTTTATGCTGTTCCCCATTATAACTGCTAATACTACATGATTGGCTTGTTAATATAGCTAACTCACCAGCAGCATTCACATTAATTTTCGCCTTTTACTATGTAATGGTAGTGCTATTTATTAGCCAGACAGACCATTTTTAGTAATGTTATAGGAACAGAGTGTGCATTACACAACAGAACTCAGCTACACCTGCAGCTGACCATTTCTATATTTATGGCTGTCTGACATCTGTAATGAATGGCAAATGGAAAATATTTGTTTTTTCTTTGGCTTAGTAATTATTTTTTTTCATGTTTTAAAAATAAAAGCAAAGTGAAATACCTGGCATTAATTAGGGGTTTTAAATATCTGCAAGTCTCTTGCCAAAGTGCCCTGGAGAAACAGAACAGATCTTCAGGGCAGTGCACAGGAAAGAAATTGTTAGCCAACCTCAACTTTAACTGGAAAATTTGACTGGAAAAGCCCAGATTACATTACAGTTCAATTTGTAATCACATCCAGCCCCTTTCACTTGAAGTTTCAAGTACTATAGCCTTTCATTGTACGGGTATACCTTTAAGATGAGGAATTTACCATGTATTCCTAACATGATCAAATGCTTTGCAAACTTCGTAACAATCCCACGGACTTCAAAGTCGCATGCAGTTAGGTAATTCATGCTGCAATGCTTCATCTCACAGATGTCATCTAATTACTATTAACATGCAGAACCAATTTTTTCTCCTCTCTCCCTCCCACCAATCATGCAAAAGCCTCAGCCAACATACAAAAAACTCCTTTGAAAAGCAAATGAATTTCAAGTTGAAACTGTTCCAACTAGTCCATAGTATAAAATTCTTATCACTTAGAGATTTGAGAACTTCTGTTTGATTGTAGCAGTATTTATGCAGCTAGTCAGTGATAGACCTGACTGAAAAAATACAATAAAGAATAGTTTTTTGTTGTTTTTTTTTAAAAAGATAAGGTCAAATTGCCTGCAGCACACTCAAAGATAAAGGAAATACATATTGAGATACAGTTTTTGGACCATATAACAATCAGAGCCAAAACAGCCATTTGAAACAAAGCTGGAGATGTGGACAGTAAGTAGTCTGAGTACAATGAACATATTACATAGATCATGGTCTCCTTCTGACTTGGAACTGGATATTTTCATTTTATCTTAAAGAATCCTTGATCAAGTATGCCCAGATTTTAAGGAAAAATCATGCTGACTCAGTTGGCTTAATGTTCTTTTCTTACATTTAGTCAGGGACTTTCTATCAAAATTTGGCCTGTAGGCTTTTCTCTGCTCCACGGAAAAGGAAAATCTCACTTTGAAAAAAGCCATAATGAACATGACTTTCATGAGGAGAAATGTAAATGCTTTTTTATGGACAACTCTGTTCTTTCTGTGGCACTACCATTGGTCAGCTGCAGAAAAACGCATTTCAGGAGGACAGAAGGAAGTTTCATGCTGGAGAGAACACTTGATTGAGTGGAATGTCACACCAGCTCTCCAGTATCTGCTTTAAAAATGAATCTTCCAAACGTCTGTGTTTGGTTTCACTATTTGAAATTACCAAGATATATTCCTCCCAGAGGCAAAACTAGGGGGATTTCCCATTCCCACATTCTTCTGTTATTCAGCAAAGAGCTTTGTAGATAACTGACAAGGCATATATCACCCTTTGCGTAGACACCAATACTACAGAGATTGTAGGTTAATGTAACCAGAGCTCTTCGAGCGCACAATGATTTGGAAATATGTGAAATAAAAAAAGAACAGAACAAAATCTAATGACAAATCCATACTAATCGAACCTCAAAGTAAGGGAATACTGTGTTTGTTCTCGTGCTCTTCATTTTAAATGAAAGATGTTAACTGAGGATGCCTTGGATAGATTTTAATTTCAGCTATTCATTATCTGCATTTTTAATGACTGTTTTAGTGTCTACCTTCATCTGAAGGATTTTATTGTCATTCTAATGCATGGGAAAAGTATCACTTTCCATCACCTTCCTTTTCAAAACATATATTCCCTTTGGTGTGTCTGCAGTGTGGTATGGAGATTTGACAGACAAGGTATTAGCAAGGCTAATCATAATTTAATGAACGGAAACTCTACCTTCAGCTCATCCTGACAGGGCTGGTGGTAGGGGTGGATCTTTTGTTAGTACTTTTTGTTGTTGTTGTTGAGGACATTCTTGTGGGTGCAATTAAATTGGTGCCAAATTACCTGAAATAATTTGTAGTTATTAAAGAAACCAGTCTCTGATGTGGAAAGTGCATTGTTCCCTGGCATTCCAGAGGCTTGCATTTTTATTTTTTTTTTCACAAGAGATTGTAGAAGTGATCTCTGCCAATAATGCTTTGTATATGTTTCCTCCTGGGTGGTGGAAGAGAACACTAAAAGCCATGTTACAAAACTGCACATGTGATCTACAGCTGGCATGTCACATTATAACCAGACAAAAATGATCTTATGACTTACAAAAGCTCTTTAAGGATGCATCACTTGCAAGGTTAACTGTAGTGATTGACAAAAAAGACAAGGTACAAGCTATCATCCTATTTCCCTGACAGTGAATAATGTAAAAGCACTGTGTTTCCTCAGTCTGATTCTCCATTGGGTGTTTATTTATATTTATCCTATTTCTAAAACTGGACTTCTAAAATTACTAATAATTAGTATATTTTATGTTACTGGAATACGAAGCCTTTGCGACTTCACTATCTTTGCATTCAGGTATTTGACCAACTGTTTTTTGTAACATAAGGGCTCATTTGTCCAAAACCACGTGTTTCTATAATGAAGAGTAAAACTAGTAAGTTACACTACCCTTTTCTTACAAAAACTGCCTTTCTTGGTCTTTCAGTGTGTAAGGATTCTGTATCCACATTTAGTCTTCATCATGTATTCTTCATCAGCTATATGTGACAGTTGCTTATGGTTCCTACTGCTTGGTCTTTAGAGGTTATTTAGTTATCAGATTTCTTATTCCTGAGGGTCTTACCACTTCCAGTGTATTCAACTGGAGGAATTCTATACTCACCAATTTACATTAGTCAGGGCAAACTAAGTCGTGTCTACATTGCCCAGTCATCCTATATACCAGGACTCACGTCTTTTCTCATTTGTATTGGTCTGAGCAACAAGTAACTCGGCCAACATCAAATGGCATGAAGTCAATATAAAACTGACATAAATGAGACAAGAACCAAAAGCCCACATTATCTTGTGGTACTTCTGGGGCAACTGCATTAGCATCAGGTATTTGAATCAGGTCTACGCTAGTGCAAAGCAAAAGAGAATTTAAAAAATGCCCCTAACACATTGGACTGCTTCACAAAACTAACTGGAAAATCCTACCTAGTCTGTCAGGGTTGGGTTTTTTTTTTTGACATTTCCCATAGGAAGTATCCATTTTAACACAATCGATACCTTTCCCAGACACTTGTCAATCTGTTTGGCCAAACAACATTTACACAGTCAGCAAATTAAGACATAAAAGAAGCTAATCAGTACCTCTCTGGGTACTTTCTTTCCACAAACAATGCACAATGCTTAATTTCCTAGCAGGAAATTATAGAGTCTACTGAGATTTCAAGATCTGATTAGTTTCAGAAGTTTGGGTTTTTTAAAAACCTGCAATTCAAAATAAAGATATAAACGTTGGAGACATGCTATGTCTGAAAACTGGACAAACCTGGTTACTGCAGCCCCCTTGGGGAAAGAATGGGACCCTTTAGATTTTTACTGATAAGGTATGAATAACATTCTCATAAAGCTCAAAGATTGCCCAGATATACACATTTAAAATAATTATGGTAATTAAATAGAGTTGCAAGCAGCTATAGCTCCAGGCAACACCAGTTAAATGTAAAGAGAAAACATCTTCTGCATATGTTTGTGATTTATGTAATTACATGCTTCTACAAGCTACACACCATTCACTGGCAAACAGCCATCTCTTCTTTCATTACAATTTAGCCACAGTAAGTAACATACTTCATCTGTTTGAAAAGCTCCACTTAATAATGCCACCGAGGATGTATGCAACAACACTGGGGAGTGAATGTGAAAAAATTAAATGTCATTTGGCTGCATGTGTTAAAAATAGCCTTTGTGGGCCTGCTTCTGACGTAAATCACGAATGGCTCCATTTTAGACAACTAAATTACACTTGATGTCAGTGAAAAATGAATAAAACCCAAGGTGTGTTTCATGTATGAGATTATGTGTTTGCTCTTGAGAGTTACTGTTTTTCTGCATGTAGCAATTTCTGAAAAGTAATCTGTGCTGGGCCATTCTGAAGCAAGTCCTAACCAAATCCAGTGAGAGGAGAGCAAATTAAAACGTTACCTGAATAAAAATGGATTCGAAACTCAAGAACTCTCCCTAGTGTACAGGGTTCCCTCTGCCAACAGAACTACAGGCAAAGAATTTCCCTAATATTTCTGAGATCCGGCCTCTGAACTACTCTCACACGCTCACTAGAAACTTTTAGTCAAGCTTCAATTAACATTTTCAAGGAGTTAAAAGAAAAATGAAAAGAAAAGGTATGTATTTTTCACATTTCATCAGACTTTCAGATTTCTTACCACTCACAATCACACTGCAGTCCATGAGGTTACTTGTCAAGTACGTTTTTCTTCAGAACAAAAAGCATCAGACTAATATCCTTTTACATACAATATTTCCTCAGCTAAACTAGTTTCACCAGACACAACTGATTTTGCTGTTCTCTGTAAAGCCTAGTTTAATCGCTTGAATGAAAGGGATATGCTAACTACAAGATACCATCCTAGTAGAAAAATAGGAATGCAAATGCAAGAAAATATATTTGGTTGCTAAAAACGTAAAAAAAAAAAATCTTTGTGCCAGTAAAATTGCATACAATTTATAATAAATCTGATATTCTGCTCAGGCAGCTGTTTTTCCATTTAGGTGTGCAATTGTGTCTTGAGCTATTTCACATTTTATGTTATATAAAATGTCAAAGTTGTCATTATGGAAAATATTTCTAGAATATGCTCTACTGCCCATGAAATAGTGTCTAACTACATAGTTAAGAGATACACTATACTATATACATGAACTTTACTGTACACGTATGCTATATTATAGCGTGATATCTGAGTACAAAGTTGAAAAGCTATTTCTGCTGAGCTAGAAAACATATAATGAGTAAGTCACAAATATTTGTCTTTTCCACAACTTTTTCGTTCCAATGCCAATGTGCTATTATTTGTAACATACTTCCTGGCTCCTGGATTCCAGACTGAGATATTTTGATTTTTTTTTTACTTCATTCTGCGCCCCCACCCAACTGCTGGAAGTGAGGAAGCTTAGCATTTGGGGCATTGAAAGGTCGGGGTCCCTGTCCCTCTTGAAAGACAGTGATCTGTACCCAGCTCTCTGAAAATCCTATTCCATTCTTAGCACTAAACTCCAAAACAGCTCTATATTCAATCTACCTCTTCGGCTTATGCAATAAACTGTTACTCTTTTACAAAGTATAGCATCTACAATGAAGAATGATGTGAAAATTTCCCCACACATTCATTAATAGATTAGGTTGTTTAGCTATTACAGGTAGAACCAAGCCTCAGTCCTTGCTCCAAATCACCCTGACCTGAATCTGAATCTTGCATATAGTGGGACCAGGCACTTCTGACTAGAATTTACACATTGTTATGGGGAGAAAAACAAAATAGAAGCAAATAAACAAAACCCAATATACAAAATAAAGCTATATTTATTTAAAGTAATTTCTTAATATATTTTCTCATTCCTGTGACTCCTGGATACTTTCCCAAATCTGGACTGAGTTGGAAGGAAAAGATGTAATTTGAAGGTGACGCTGCCTTCCATATTTCAGCTGGCATTTGGACGCACAGCAGCCCGGGGGGCAGAGCAGAAAGAGATGCAATAACCCAGTCTCAGAGAGGACTCATTTTAGGAAGCTGCTGAAAGCTGTATGAAGGCAGCAGTGGAGGAGTGTGCTGTGGCCCAAAACTGGGCAGACACAAACTTTTGCTTGAAGCTGCAGATATAGGAGTCACTGTTACAGTCACGACCCCATCTTATGCTGGTCTTAGAAAGTCAGACTAGAAATAAATCAGACTACATCATTCTGCACATTAGATCAAAATCATAAACTACAGTGAGATGACTCAAGGCTAAATCATTTGGTAGCAAGAAATATTTTTACCTCTATATGTTTTTGCAGTACAATACAGATGTATTCTACGACTGAGCTCTTAAGGCAGTGATACAGTAAAAGAGCAATTGAAGGTCACAACAAATTTAATCGTAACTAAGTCTGTTATACGTATGCTTGGAGTGTTTGTGTTCCTTACCTGCTAGTCCACAGAACATGATCCGTTACTTAAAATTTCTGGCGCTGTGTAAGGGCTCAGATGTACCAGCAATATTAGCTCTTCCCTGTGGCACTGCATGACACTGCTCGTGCTAGAAGAACAGAAGGATGTTGGGTACCCAGAAATCGTGGCAACTCTATGCAGCACAGTCACATTATGTCTGCAATTTGCCACATTAAAACCCGTGGAAAAAGAACTGAGGATATGATTCTCCAAAATAATAAGAGAATTAGGAATTTAATAAGATTTAGGTGTTTGACACTGTTAAGCCCTTATGAAAGTCATAGCTAAGAATAAACCTTTGCGAGACCTTTCTCCGGTTTATCAGAGAAGAGAAAAAGGTGAAGAAGTGTGAAATCTTGGCAGGTTAAAGCTTCTGTGAATATCCTGGGCACTTCCTAACAAATATAATCACTTCTATGTTCAACTTGAGGGGACTTTTCTGGATGAGGAGACTGGAGTCTGTAAGGTAAAGTAACAGTATGTCTTAGCTTCCAACTTACAAGTGCTGGCCAGCAAAGACTCCCAAGTCTGGAGTTCACAAACACCAGTATACGTATTGTTTTCTTAGTGAAGACCTCTCACTGCTGGATTTTGACTGCAGGAGAGAATAAGGGTGTGGTATCCATGAGGGCACATTGACATGGTTTTGTCTCTGTTGTAGCAAGAGAAAGGTAGTACTTTATTTTTCCTTTTTTTTTTTTTTTATTTTTTACCAAATTTCTGGGGATTTGAGTAATCAGGGAATTTTTCTAAATTAAGACAGTAGATAAATAGAGGCTTTTTAAAAAAGCACTTTCCCATCACTCTTTCTAAAGGAAAGCAGGTGTTTGGCTCAAAGGGACTTGTTCTCTTGATAGCGCAGTAGGAGAGTAAAACTGCATTGTCCCCTAAAGCAAAAATAAATAACATCAGAAAACATGAGAACTGAGCCCTTGGTGAGGAGGTAAAATGAGTGTCCACCTTCTTGAACTAATTTATAACACCAAAGATGTCAAGTGACATGCTGAATGAAGAAATGATTTGTGGCTGAGAAGCTCTGCAGAGATCCCAGAGGCTTGGCCAAAGGCAACTGTATCTTGATAGAAGTGATTGACTGCCAAACTAAAGAGTTCTGTTAAGAATCTCATCTGGGAAAAGGGGGAGAGCTGCATTTTCCAACCATGGACCCAGTTATCCACAGCCTTTGCCAGGATGAAAGAGTGCCAGGGATTTATTCTATTCACTGGGTGCCTTTTGGAAGGGTACAAATCTTGACAGAAGGTTTCAGTACTTTAAATACATCACAAACAAAACAGTATCAGTAGTTCAGCTTTAGAAAGCATGCAACAAATGGGCACCTAGCTCTTCAGGCACTTGGCACAAACTGAAATTTTACATAGAGGTTGTTTAAAACTTGTACCCATATTTTAACTTATCTACAAAGCTTCCTTACCTTCTTATTATTCTAAGAACACTAATTTGCAATTCTCATGGCAGAATTATACAACTTAAATAACACATGCCATTTTACACAACCCAGTTTAGACTGCCACTTGCAGTAAGATTGCCACATTTGGCGCCAGATCTACAGAGCACACAATTAGGCAGCTACACTGCTTTACGTCAGCAGTGGATCACCCTGCTGGGTCAAGGCCATGTGACACTGTGTCATACACACGTCCTCCTGCAACTAGAAAAGAGATATTACAATATAGCAGAGAAATACATCCTGCAATTCAGGTTGCAAGGTGTGGGCAAAAGATGTCAGTGGTGATATCAAATTGACAGTTGAGTGACGTGGATTCCTTGCCAGAAGGAATGTGGAGACCTAGACGGAGCTCCCACACAAACACGCGGCCGTGCAGGTCTCCAGCTGCAGGGAGTGCCTGGGCTTGTCACTTGTACTGGAGGGCAGCAGAGATGACACCTGTGTGCAGTGTGAGCAGGTGAATGATCTGTCAGTCTGGTGGCAGAGCAGAAAGAGGAACTGGAAAGGTTAAGCAGTATCAGGGAGGGTGAGAGAGAAATAGGTGTGGAGCCACACCTTGAGGCAAAGGCAACAGATGGAGGCTCCAAGAAAAGCAGAGGATTCCCCTCCCCTCTTGCCACTGGGCAGAAGGAGGGGATGTAAAGGATGGGGGGGAATGGAAACAGGTCCCTGCTCAGGGAGGCAGGAGAATCTCTTCCTGGTCTCCCTCACCTAATGAAGTGCTCTGTAAGCAGTTGGGAGAGGTTTCACAATTGCTACCTCTTGTTCTCATGGGGAGGGACTTCAGCTTCCCAGATATGTGCTGGGAATATAATACAGCAGAGAGGAAGCAGTCCCAAAGGTTCTTGCAGTGTGTAGAAGATAATTTCCTGATGAAGCTAGTGAAGGAGCCAACTAGAAAAGGTGCCCTCCTGGACCTGCTGCTGTTAACAGAGAAGGACTTGTAGGAGATGTAAAAGTCGGAGGCCATCTTGGGTTTAGCAATCATGAAATAACAGAGTTTTCAATTCTTGGAGAAGTAAGGAGGGGATTTAGCAGAACTGCCGTCTTGGACTTCCATAGCGCAGACTTGGGCCTGTTCAGGAGACTGATTGGAGTTGTCCCCTGGGAGACAGTCCTGAAGGACAAAGGACTCCAGGAAGGCTGGACACTCTTCAAGAAGCATATCTTAAAAGCAAAGGAACAGGCTATCCCCATGTCCCAAAAGATGGGCCAGTGGGGAAGAAGACAAGCCTGGCTGAATGGAGAGCTTCAAATGAAACTCAGGAACAGAAGGAGAAAAAGGAGTGGGCTGCTCAGGAGGACTACAAAGATGCAGTGAAGCTGTGCAGGGAGAAAATTAGAAGGGCCAGGGCCCAATTAGAACTCAATCTAGCTATAGCTGTAAAAGACAATAAAAAATGCTTCTATAAATACATTGACCACAAAAGGAGGATCAGGGAGACTCTTCATCCCTTACTGATACAAGAGGAAAAGTAACTAGGGACGGGGAAAGGCTGGGGTATTTAATGCCTTCTTTGCCTCAGTCTTTGACAGCAGGACTAGTTTGCTAGGTATCCAGCCCCTCGAGCTGTAGAAGAAGGATAGGGAACAGAAGGAGGCCTCCATAATCCATGAGGAATTGGTTAGTGACTTGCTGCACCACCTAGACATACACAAGTCTATGGGGCCAGATGGGTTACACCCAAGAGCGCCGAAGGAGCTGGCAGATGTGCTCACCAAGGCACTCTTCGTGATTTATCAGAAGTCCTGAGTAACACAGGAGGTTCCAACGGACTGGAGATTAGCAAATGTAATGCCCATCTACAAGATGGGCCGTAAGGAGGATCCAGGGAACTACCACTTTATGATCTTAAAGGTCTTTTCCAACTATAGCGATTCTGTGATTCTGCAATGAATCTTCATCTATTGCAAAAAAAATAATTAACAAGTTACTATTCCAAAGTTAAGGATCTCACCATTCTGGTTTACAGGGCTGTAATTCAGCCTAGGCTAACATGTCGCATACCAGAGGAATTTAGCCTTTGACCTGATTAGATGCTAGAATCATCCAGTTCCATTCTACGTGTGAAACTTCACACAGCTCTAATTATTGAAGCCCTGAAGGAAAGGGCCAGAGGTGCTACAGAGCTGGCAGGTGTTAAAAACAGTCAGAGGTACCTGCTCCTTATATTACTCTTTGCCTCCTGAGAAACAACACTTAAAGAAATTATATATACTTTCCTGGGAAGACTTCCTGAAGGTGAAAGGCAGAGGAAAGAGGGAGATTTGAAGTCTAAATCTTATCTGTGACTGTGAAAATCCCCTCTTTGTCTCGAGTTAACAGAGCACTTGAGACCCTAATGAAACATAGCTTTTAATTATGATATTTGGGAAATTACAAAGATCTTGCTATTGCTGTTGAGAGTAGCTCATTTTCTAACAATGTTGAACAATAGGACGCAACAGAAAGTAATTAATAAGAATGCTAACACAGGAATGAAAGAAAATGTCAGAGGTAAATGCACTCAAGTCAAGAAACACCAAGAACAGTCATACAGAAATTCTGAACGTCTCATACCATAGTATCGGTACTACAAGAGTAGGTAATAACAAATCTAGTCCCTGAATTTCAGAATGGGAAAAGAATGATCTAAGCAATTGCAGGTCCCATCCTGAGCCGTTACTCAATAATATACTAGAATCTAGGAAGTAGCAATAAGGTGAAAAAAAAGACCATTCAAGATTAGAGGAAAACAGAATAAAACACACCTGAGGTGAGCCAAAGGTATGCTACACATTAGAAGCTACACACTGCTACATAAAGAAGGAAATTAACTGTCTTTCAGAAAATTATTTGGTATGTTTCCAAAGGAAGAAATTAGTTTAATACGAAAAGGTAAATATAAGTACCAGCATTGCAATAGGTATAACAAACCAAATGACAACTGATCATATCAAAAAAATAACCCGAGGACTGGAAGGTTATTAGATGGGCACCTAAAAAACCAAAACCATTCTTCTGGAACAGTATTTAATACTTTCATTAATGAGTTTGCTAACAATCAATAGAAGAGTTGTAGTGAAAGTTACTGATCACATGAAGTGGGGGAGCTCTGTCCATGCTGGGGAAGACAGGAGTGATCTTAACAGAATTCAGCTGCATGTGCTATATCAGCAAGGGAAAAACATAACTACTCTTACAAGCTCAGAGATCATGATTTATGCTACAAACAGGGAAAAGGAACATGGTATTTTATTTGATCACAGTCAGCACTTAAAAAGGCAAATGCAACCTCACAAGGCTTCAGGCAAAGTAGAAAAGGGAATTACTGAAACTATTGCACCATGTCCTAGTACTAATTCACCTGAGGCTGTGCATATAAATTCTCATCACTGACATTCAAGAAAGGTATAAGACTGGCTAATGTACAAAGGATTATTCAGATGATAAGAGGAATGGGTAGCCTCTCTTATGAGAGAAAATTAAGGGAACCTGGCTTATCAACTTAGCAAAATGTAGGCCAAAAGTGAACGTGCTCAATTATTTTATCTGTGCTAGGTAGCACAGACAGCAAAGAGCTGGGCAGAGCCATCAGTGCAACCAAAATCTAGGAGAAAATCTGCTACTGTCATAGCAGTGAGCTTCTGGTACTGCTTTCTAGAAGTAGGGCTGCGAAGGCAAGAAGCTGCCTTGTTTAAGATGAAGGGCATTAGATTTCTAAACAGGATTATAGTGATGCAGTTGTCTGCCACAGCTAGGGAGTTGAGTCAGTGAGCCCAAACTCAGTTTTGTTAGTTTCCTGATAATCAGATTCTCAAACCGCACAGAGTGCTGTGGTCTGTGCTAGCATAGCGCAGCTACGTCACTGAGTGTCACCGCAGCTACCCAGCGTGTCAGGACAGATGCAGCTGAAGTCCAGAGACAGAGCAGATTTATCTCAATACACATCGGACCACGGTATCTGATGCCAAGCCCTCAGCTATATTTGTTGATATGGATTGAACACACGTACTTCTCATGGACTTTGGCTGCACTGCAAAGATTTGTGAAAAAACTGTGTCCTTCACTGATTTTGATTTCTTGCCTCTTTCTTGCTTTCCTCTTTCATCATTTTAGCCAGATATTTTAATACCACATTTTAATCATATTACCAGTAGCACCAGTTTTTTCTTTTGATTTCATGATGGAGGTCATCATTTTCCTCTGACATAAGAGATTAGAAATAATAAAGTACAAAGGGATAATGTTTAGTATTGAAACCAATATGCAGAACAGACTTTAAAGCAATGTAATTTGTCATCTCTTAAGGCTGACTCAGACTCTATTGTTGAGCATTGCGAGGGAGCGCATTGAAAGATGTTCTGATACCAGGAATTATCCCTCATATTGATATGTCAAAAATGTTGCAATTATATTATTTTGAAGAATTCTTCTTACTAAACTATTGTTTCATGGCCTAATTGTAACAAATGTATGAATTCTAGCTCTATTTTCCCCAGTCTACCCTAACAGGCATACAAATTTATTGAAAAAAATAACAGATCCAAAATGCAGTGCCATGACCTTCATTACAGAGTAGCCTGAATATTTTTGTTCTCTTCACTTTTTCCAGGACCTAAAAAGCCCTGCTGAAAGGAGCTGATGCATTGTGCTGCCTGTGCTTTTCATAGGACTTCCTAGCAGGGATGAATGAGGCAAAAGAATGTTCAGGGTTGGTTTGGTTCAAAGTATGAACCAGAGGTCCTGCTAAACTAGAGGCACAAATCTTGATCCAGTTATTCACTTTAACCGTTGGTTACATATGATCCCACAGAATTAGTATGGTGCAGTTAAAGGGGCTTAGCTTAATTATGTTTTCAAAACTGTCACAGCCTTTGAAATGTCACTGTTTTATTCAAAGAGAGGATTAAGAAAAAGTTACTATTCTTTGTACTGTTTCAAATACATTGGAAAGCTGCTTCGAAGCATCAAAACCCTACCTCGAGCCCCCTGCTCTGTTTTATATCCCACAGAACCGTCCTACGGTCCTTTGTAAATACTTAGATTTTGTATGATAAAGAATGAGCAATGAAACGAGACACTTGCTCCCAATGATAGTTTGCTATTTGTAAGTGTGGCATTATTACTTTTACAGTTTCCATAGCCTTTGAAGAGAAGTGAGTTTCCTTTCATTTCCTGTATTCATAGGACAAGTAAAGATAGGGAGCACTCAACAGAAATGGGAGATCATTTGGAGGATTTTTGAACATAAAGGTTTCTGATAATTATGATACAATCCCAGGTTAAACAGAGGTTTCCTACACCATATCAGGATTCCTTGAGTTCACTAGTTAAAATAAACATCATAAACACTGTATCTGGCTTATGATGATCTAGTAACTTGCTGCTTACATCTTTGGAATGAAATAGAAAGACAGTGTATGGGATAAAAAAAACGCAAGTCGAGCTACAAGCAGTGAAAAAGTCACGTTGCATTTTCAGGATTTATACTCCTAGAAAATCCGTAGAATTTTCTACCATCTAGCCAATTAAGAAAATTTTACATTTTTTCCAGTGAACTACAAAGAAGAGGTCAGATAGAAAAAGTACTAAATACACAAAACTATCAATCCAAAAAGCCAAAATACTTCTGGAGATATGTAATATACTGTATATCCATTCACATACTATGAATATAAAAACTCATACAGGAATGATTGTTCTGAAAAATCCCATTTCAGTTACTCTAAAGCATGGATGGTACGAAACTGTGACATGGAGCTCAGACTAATTTCAGTATATCTTCTGAAGTTTTCTCTACTGATAATATATTTTAGAAACAGAAATACAGGTTGTAAAACTATGACAAAAATCAAACAAAAACGCTCTGCAGGATTATTTGTAATATTCTTTGGCTTTTGTCAGTCATTAAATTTACAGTAGTTCCTTGAAAGTCTTTAGCAATGAATGCACATGTGAAAGACTTCAGTTCTAGCTTTAAGCCCTTCTTAGTTTTAAAATCGATAAAAAAGGGATTGTCACCTCAGTCTATCCAGATTGGGTGTTCTTCCCCCCCCCCCCCCCTTATTACTGGATTTATTTCTGCCTCTAACTTAAACATGGAATTTTAGTGAGAAGGTCTTAAGACTTGTCAGGGCAACTTAAGTAAGTAGCATATTGCTCAGCAGCTGCATGTCCTACAGGCTTAAACAGCATTATACACCCGGAATTAGTATCTCTCTTTTTTCATGTATATGCAAAAAAGTAATTGATTTTAAAAAACAGTTTGAGAGCTATGATTTTTATTTTTTTTTCCTGGCAGAATCAGAAGAAAAATTAATTTCTAATTTAATACTGGAACACTGTATGCAATGCTTCCTGTAAAAGGTGGAAAATTTCTTTCACTACAAAAAGCTCTTTCCTCTGCAAATGACAGCACTTGTCACGTATTTCTCCCTTCATTGGCAATTCTTGTGAAAAATGACCAGCCATAGACTTTTATGTATATATAATGTGTTGTCTTTTAAATTTAAAGCAAAATACCATTCTTAAGAAAAAAACACTGCTTTCAGTGGGTCTTATAACTTTCCTTAGGTGTCTGATGAAAAAAAGAATTCTAATATAATGACTGGCCAGGATTTTCGTAAGCTTCCACTACATAACAACCAGCTGGTACTTCAAGCAAGAACAGTGTTAGAACTAACAGGCTTATTTGCAAGAGGGAAAAAGAAGACAGGAATCTCCACTGTATGCTGGGAATGTGGCACAGGGACCTAATGATCTTGCCTCCATCAAACACCCTACCTCAACCTTCAATTGTCTATTAGTTGGCTATCGGTATTTAGAAAATGGAGAATGTTTTTCCTGGTGTTCTTTTCTTGGAAACAGCTAAACAGCTGGCAGTCTTTTAAAGTTTTAATTTTGATTTAATGCTGTCTTGCATCTGACTTATGACAGAATGTCAAAGAAATGTGCTTGAGGAACCCATTCTGACAATATCAAGACGTTGCATCTAACTTTACAATACACTAATGGTTTGCAGACAACTTCTCCTTCTATGTTTATTATGCAAGGAAGTGGCTGTCTTCTCATGGGACACTAGCCCATCTGTTATACAGCCAGACAAGATCAACAACAGAGCTGTTTTGTTAGATAAAAATGGGCAAGATCTTATTTTTTAGTATTGTTTCCTATATCTTGTAACAATGATTGACAACGCTTCACCAAATTGGGTCAAAATCATGCCAGAAAGATAAAAATACACAGGACATAATTACCAAATACAAAAACAGAAGACAACTGATTTGGCAAACTAATAAGTCTACTGCAAAACTGCATTTGCAAACTCTACATTGCAATATGGAGAGATTAACTGAAGGAAATAATTCATTTATCAGTTAAGAGGCATTTATAAAGCACAGCTAGACGAGACTTTAAACAGAGGCTCACCCATAGTTAAAAGTCCTGAAAGAGAAGAATCTTTTCTGTTGGCAGCAAGTGGGTTTTTGAAAGCTTAAATTTCTTAATGTGAGAGCAGAGCTGCACTCACTCTGTAAAACATCACTGTCTTAAAAGAAATTATCTCCTCCATTTTCAAGAAGGGCCTGTGATGAGGAAAGTAAGGATTACTGGATTCCAAAAGCTCAGTTTTTCTTTTGTGAGAATGGGAAAGTTATTTTATGTAACTCAGCTCATAATAATTTTTAAAATGGGAGCAGGAAACTATCAAAAATCTAGAGGCAACAAGATATCAATAAGGGATCATACAAATATTTGAGAAGTATCTGTTGCAGATGTCATTAAGATAACACTTATAATCTTTTTATTTCTTATTCTGAAGGTAATGTGAGATCAACTCTGTAAAGACCTATACTGAAAATCATCTGAACACATGCTCATTGATTCCGGTGCAGAATCACATTTTATCTTGTGCTTAAATACTTTTCTTAATAGTGATGTTTTTCTGAGTAAGTCTCACACTTACTAAAGGAGTCCTGAAAGTTTTAGCAAGAACAACTTGAAATACATTTAACACGACATAACTCTCCATTTAACCTCTTTGGAAGAGCATGGATGTGGGTGGGGTACTGCTGCTGAAAACTTTCACTCCGCCAGGTTTTAATACTGGGAGTACTAAAATGCCTGAAGGAAAGCAGGGTGAATAACTTATACAGCCGAACAAAATCAGTCCAGGAAAGACCAAGATCTGAAATGAAATCTGACATGATCCCCCTACAACATTTAGTCTGAACGATGGCAATCGCTCAAGAGAAATTTAGCACTGACTGGAAGAAGTCGTATCTAACATGCACTGGCTGAGCTGGAGGCAATCTCTTATGGCAATCACATACAGAATATGGGAATTTCAGATAGGGAAGCTAAAAGAACCAATTTATGAAGAAAGAGCAAAGACAAAAATGCTTTCTGCAGAGCTTTGAAAACAAAGCTGGAAAAAACTGCAAGAATATAAATCTAGGACCAGCACGGGGCTGGGTGCACTCATTGGTTGTGGGGGCACAATCATTATACACAAACCGTGGTGTGATGGCCTACAAATTGCAGAATTTCAGCTGAAAAACTAAAATCAAAACACACAGTAGTCATCATCTGACAGAAGCTGAAGAAGGATGAAAAAAATAAGCAGCTTTCCCGATCTCTCTTCTTCCACTACAGATCCTGGATTCCTGCTTTCCTTTTTCTAGCTACAGTGCAACTCCCTGACTCTTTCACTCGGGGTAGTTCCCAAAATACAGACCACAACATCCCTTGAGTGCCATGAAAAGGAAGACAAACAAAGAGAAGGCACATGACAAAGGTACAGCTCCATGAGAATGAGCTTATCAACCAAAGCTTAACAGAGAAAGAGAACTGTGCTTCACTAGACAAGGTCACTGAGTTGGTGCTTGTCATAGACACGCAAAAAAGTTTGGTTCAAATCGTTATGTGGAAATATTTGACAATGCAGAGATATTCTGTAAACACCGTACCAAGCAGTAGGGGACCTTGGAAACCAGAAACTGTAGCCAGACGTGAAGACAGAGTGAAAAATGGGAACTGAAAATACCTCCCTTGGCAATAGATACTCATCTAGATCATTAAAATTTCCCCTGAATAAACAACAAGGCCATCCAAGTGCTCTACTGAACCCAGGGTTCAGCCTTAGCCAGAGACTTCCAGTCCTGGAAGGTCTCTGCAACAGAGGTTATCCTTCTGTTCGCAAGGGGCTTTTGTGAACACATAATAAATTTGTGCTCGGTCCCCTTTGCCATACTTCCTTTCTCAAAGCCATGCTCTGTTTTTGCATGACAGAGTAACAGTGCATAGCCGCAAGGCCTTCCTGGTGGTGTGACAGCGTGAGCAAACATACATAAACATCACCCTGACTGCATAGACTTCAGGACATGCAGAACAGCTATCGCCCTTTAGTTGCTTGGAGCAGCTCTGAAGGTAGAGCAGCTGAAGTCACAGATTGCTTATGGCACAAAGTCATTATTTGTGGAGAAAAGAAATTAATTTCATAATTGGCACAGAGACTGTGTATCAGCTGATCACATATGCATTTTGTGACATTTTAAAGATTTCTGAAAATTGGATTGATATTTTTTCATTTTTTTTCTTTTACTATGCAAAATGTCAGTTGATTTGAGTAGCCCCAAAGCATACTCTTCACCACCTCCATGTTTTTGGTGTTAGCTGGGGTTTTTAATTGCTCCTGAAAGCATGTAACAGGACTAGCACAGACAGTAGTTGTTTTAGCATATAAGTACTTTTGGAATCAAGGCTTTGGTCTCTCTTTCATCAGAAAACCTATTCTAAGGAATGCTGCTCTTATCTAGCAGATGTTCTGCTACAGAATTTGCTTTGTCCTTTGCAAAATATGGCTCAAAGCCCATATCCACTCCAGAGTGGAGATAAGAGTGTTGTTTTTAAGGTAATGAGTCTCTTTCCCCATAGAAAAGCTCTTTAGGAATCTTTGACTGGGAAGAAATAAGCATTTCCTGATGAGGATCTGGAATGTCATTTGTAAACAGCTCACATTTGCATGCAATTTTTACTACACGAATTACTCTTTCCTTAACTGAAAGAGCAAAGTTGGAGATCTAAAAGTATAATTAAAAAAATAGCTGGCTAAAAAGTTTGCAAAAAATGACTTAATGAATTTAATTCCTTTCTCTGCTCAGAAACTATCTACAGTCAGTCTTTTGTTATTAATTCCTTCAGTACTCCTCTTTGTTAGTCAGAAGTTTTGTGCAAACAAATTTCTCCCTACTCATTGCACATCAAGTGCTGACTGTAAGTGTTCTTTTTAGTATTTTAATATGTTCACTACTTGATAGGTTCAAGCTGTGCAATTGGGTGTCTAAGTCACATGGTGGTGTTTATGTTCTCAGAATCCTTTTGCCCCTAATGATTTTCATATGGTCGAGACATAAATTTTGTTTTATGATTAAACGAAACTTGGCTCAGAGAAGCCAAAATTAATTTTTCAGGAGTATTTTGTACAAACAAAACTCCACTGACATAAACACATTAAAAAGGGCTTGTGAGCACAGCCAGAGTAAAAAAATCTAGATAGAAGATGACAAAGTGATAGAATGTTTTTTGTCCTATCAGGTCCAAAACCTTTTTCTTTCTTTCTTTCTTTTTTTAGCAGTCCCTAAATTCCATAGAGTGATTGTAAACTTCCTTGATTCAGTATGAGCCTATACGTAATACTTGTGTTTTATGTAATTTAAACCTTCACGTAAAATAGTTTTACAGAAAACATGAAGAAGAATATATAATTTCACACCACTGTGTGTGCATAAACATTTCCAGGGCCAACTGTCCATCTGCCAACTGTACACAATAAATACTTCTTTATTTCCACTCTCCTAGGAATGCAATTTTCTTTAAAACAAACCTTCACAATATGTGTTGTTTGCTACCATTTCAAGGCCTGCTACACTAATGGAAAAGAATGTGCTAAATGTAGCATTATCATGCAGGTCAGGCAGGGCAGCCCGGTACACATTTTCCCACAATCTCTGCTCATTAACATCTAGTTCCCCCATTGTGCAGATTTTTGGCTCTGTTCCATCAGAGCAGAGAAGAAAAATGTTTACAATATGCAAACTTGGAGGGACATGCGGGGGAAAAAAAAAAAAAAAGGAGGGGGCTTTGAAATGTCAGTCCTTTGGGATGAAAAGTTTCAAAGGGGAAGGTAAGTCAAAGGTTACTAATGGGATGTCTGCAACACCTGCTTTTAGTGGAGGTTTCATAAACAAGCTTTACTTCTCAAGAACAGCTTAGCCTAGACAAAAATACCCTCTAAAATATCTGTGTCTAGCCTGAGCGGCCTGGTACCTATGAACAGAAAGGTCAGGTTTGTTATATCCTAACATGGCCTCTCATCCTGCTTTTATTGATAAAATGAGATTGCCTTGGTGGCCAACATTGCTATTCACATCTTACAGTGGAAGGCACTAGCAATGTGGCTTGCTCAGTCTCTGCAGGAGAGGAGGAGGAAGGTGATGTTCAACGTCACTGCTGTAGAAAGCCCTGCTGCCTGAGGAAGAACTGAACTGTTGCGTGCAGGAGGGAGTTTTCCAAACTTCAGAAGTTTCCCAGCTCAGCTAAACAGCCCTCATAAGGCACTTTCAGCTATTGTGAGCAAGTTTTGTAACTGTCATAACAAGTAACTCGGAGACCTTCGGTACTAGTTTTTCCCTGGAAGAACTAATGCACATTTCGAAGATTTTAAGGTAGTGTAGTGGGCAAGAGGACTGAAGTCCTGCTAAACATTCAGTGGACCTTTATAGAACTTCAACATCTAGCTATTATAAATACATTTTACCCAGAGAACATCCATGAAACTGAAAAGAAATACCTTCATCTCACAGACAGCAATCCAGGAACAGGGCTGTGTAAAATTCCTGTTGTACAGCAGAGAGATCCTGCAGCAGAAACAGCATCCAAGTCCCCAGAGACAACTTCAAGTCTCTTCTTGTGACAACATCCTTCTTGACCAGTCAAAAAGTGTGGCAGTTTCTACAAAAGCTCAGAAAATTTCCATTTTAATACAGAAGCAAGGAGAAAGCAGCTTGATAGATAAGGCCACAAACTGGAATTTGGGTCTGATTAGACACCAAAACCTATGAAACTTTCTTTTTCTTTTTATTAATTATAGAGTTAATTACACTTAAATGAAAATGGTATTGAAACAGCAAAAAAGATGACATTTTCCCCGCAGTAAAATATTACCAAATGTTACCTGCTCTTCTGTTATTACCATTTAATAATTTCTGATCTACAGCAACCAACAGAACTGCTTAATGTCACTAGCCACTACCAGATCAAGACCTTTTTAACACTCTGTATTTATTGCCAGTCTTGAAAAGAAAAAGCAAAAGCCCCAAGATGATGAATAAAATGGTGAGCGTTAAAAACAGATATAGACACAGACAGAATCCCAGTAAACTTTAGGAAAATAGTGTCTAGGCTTTATCTTACAGTTTGTGGAGCATGGGTGTTTACCACAGATGACGGAAAATAAATCTGTCATGATCTGATTCCTTTAGTTGAATTTCTTTTTTAAAAAAACTGATAATCCTTGTTTCCATTTCCCCAGAGAATTGCAGCCATCATTAACCACCTCACATACCATAGCTGGGCATCAGGGATATGCCTGCTTGTAGAGAAGACAGGTGCAGAAGGAAGATTCTTAAAGCACCTAATGTATTTCTACACATGCATATATCCAGATGGAAATTTTTCTCATCAAAAACTTTTTGTAAGCTACAACTGTCCTAAAACCAGATCACATACACTAATTTGGATACATCTTTGTGGTTATGAAGGTTCTGTCACATTATTTCTGAACTGGATTGTATCAGGCTAGCTCAGAGCACAGGTGGAATACAGGATGCTTCTGACAAACAGCCATGAAGAATTGAATACCGTTAAAAACTTCAGACAATGCATGTTTTTAACGCAATTTAGAGATGGCAGAAACCATTTGTTTCACATTAAAGTATAAACGTGGACAGTAAACACAGAGAGTGCACTCTGTATGTCTTAAAATATAATCTATATTTATTTATATATACACCAGAAGCTGAGAAACGTCTGCAATAAGCTTTTTGCATTTTTCATGTTTGCAGGTATGCAACTCTAGAAGTTCATCTGGAGAGCTACAAGAAGGTTTAGATAAGTTTAGATAAGTTTGTAAGGATGACTCCGCTTCTTATTTCACATATAATTTCCCTCCCATAAATTCACCAAACTTTCACTGCATTCAGTGGAGTTGTTTCTTTTTACACTGTGCTGAGATTAGAATAGGGCGTTTTGTAAATGGCATGTTGAGAAATATGTTCAAGTCAAATGTAAGCCCTTAAAGTAAGGGTTCTGCTTTTGGTTTACATAATGATACACTACGGAGAATAGCTTTCCTATTTTATATTCCCTCCCTACTTCTCATACCACCCATGACTCTTCTCTTTTGGATCTTTTCTTCTTGTTATTCCTATTAGAAACTACATTTCTTTAGTGTCCTTTAAACAGCATATCAATGTGCTCAAACTTCCTGCTTTTTGACTGCAAAAGCATTCAGAATTTCTGGTGGGACTTGCAGTTGGGCAGATGGCTGTATGCAGGTTGAACAGTTCATATTAACTGCTGTAACGTTAGAAGGAGTTTCCTCCCTCTGATGGGAGGAAGCACTAGCTCCATCAGTGGCTGTTCAGCAGGACTCTCACTGTAAGAAATCACTGTTTTGCCCCAAGTCATTCCAGAAAAGTCAGGTACCACTGTACAGGTGCTAAATCAGAAGATGACAATGCCCCCAAACAACGCTATTCCCTTCATTGTGTAATAAACAGACCAATTACACAACAGTGTTTGAACTCAAGCTTAATAGTACGGAACTGGAAGCATAAACAATTAGAGGATCAGTGTGATGCTTGGTATCACTCAGGCCTTCAGACCTTCAAGCTTTATTGCTGATGTGCATAACAGAAATGTTGACACATTGGTTGTTTCGTGTACAATGGCTCAGAACTAAAAATTAGTGCTTGAATAATCCAAAGCATCGTTCATTTTCTTACCAGATTCAGCATCTGGGCAATATTCATATGTATCAATTCTTTCAGTAACCAATTTCTCTTCTCAGGACTGGATTTTTGTATAAAAATCACTCTTCACGGGTGAAACAGGCTTAGCAGAGAAACACAACTACGTGGTAGTGGAAGCCCACCTCCCTTAGGGCAAAAGTCTCAGCTAAAGCACCTTGGCAGCACATTAATAGCTATAAAAGACTCTTTCTTTGCTGACCACAAATATGCTGTGGTCAACAAGAGGTCTACTCACTGTTTTGTTAAAAACAGCGATGATTTATTTTGCTTCAGCCATGTGTGAAACTAGTCACCACATTATGAATAATAATATCCTCTTAGTCTCAATGGAGCTCTTTTTATACAGAAAGATCCACAAAACATTTAATACTTGGTATAGCGATCTACTGGCTGACCACTAAAATAAAGCCGTATCAGGGATGGAATAGTGCAGCTATTTAACAATGCATGGCAGTAGAGGAAACAAAGAGTAGAAAAAAAATACATTAGAAACTAGAGCATAAGCTGAAGTAAAATATAGCCACCTTAATTATGCATAAGTTTTGAGTGGAGCTAAAATTGTTAGCTTGAAGAGCCTTCTGGAATCTCTATGCCTACAAGAAACCAGGACTTCACACAGTGTCTTGAGAGGACAAACTCCCAACTATACAGTGCCCTCTACTGTGAAATGAAATCTGTAGAGGCTCAAAGGTGGTGTGGAGGAAATATGTATTACATCATTTGGCCTGCTTGGTTTCTGCAGCACTGTCCTGAAGTTATAAAACCTGAGCAGAACGGAACACAGGTGGTAAAGGCTCAGCCTGGGCACGCAGGACCAAGCTGGAGTTCTCAGTTATGTGCAGAATAGTTTGGCATCTGTTAAGCCAGCTCCCTGTAACTATTTCCAAAATGGCAAACAAGATGAGTAGAACAAAATTTAGTGATGAAGCACATTTTAAACATCTACAGTTCTAGTAGTTTCGATATTTAGTGTGATCTATCTCAATATTTAGATATTATGATCCATGTCAATAACAGTTTGCAACACACACAAAATTACAGAACTATACTCTGTTACACCTTTGAGTGGCAAGCAATCCCCAGTTGGCTAGATCCTGCTATGTGAAAAAAAAAAAAAAGCAGCATCAATTTAAGGAAAAAAAAATATATATAATTCACCCAGCACAATCCGTCCATGATGCTGCAACACATTCATGCCAAAATTATAAAAGTCTACTTACATTTCTGATATTTAAAATAGCTAGTACTGTACTAGGGCATGTTATTTTGCTCTCGTAATCCATATTGAATATGTTCTACTGCATAAAAATATAGCAAGTTGAACTCATAGGGTTTTCAGTGAGGTAGATGAAGGGACCCAGGAAGGTTTAAGAATGGGAAATCACAGCTGATCAAAAGAAAGAAAACTTAGCTCAGTAGCAAAGGGCAAATCCTGTGACAAATCACACCTCTATTCAGGAGGCTCATTTGAGCCCTACAGTGGTTGCTTTCCTCTTGCAGTAAACTCTGCCAGTAGATTTATTCCTCTCCGCCTCCCAAACACATACACACACAGACACTCTGCCGCAAGAGCTGGGAGACCCCAAGAGGTTTGCAGCTTGGGTAATGTTTTTCTCTACCACCTTCTAGCAACCTACAGGAAACAAAGCTACTTCAGGGAGTTTGCTTCATAAGCAAACCGCCTTTAGCTCCAGCATAAGACCCACTTCTTTAACCCTTTTATTCTCCAACATAAATATAAAGCAAGTATGTGAATACTCATTCATTCTAAAACAGATATCCACATGTGTACGGACAGGACAAAGCTGCAGTGGAGAACGCTGACGCTTAATGTCCTATAGAATTCAGACAGGACAGTGAAGAGTGTGGAATAAAAATGTGTACAGAGCAAACAAGAATAATCTTCTGAACAAATCTCATGGAAGAGAGGTGACACCCAGAAGTGCCCTCTGTTCCAAAATCTTCTGCCAACCAGATGGGGCACAAATTGCTTGCACGTAGCTCTGTGCGGTCCTTTGGCGGTTTCAGATAATGCCAGGCTGAGCAACCCACTTGTTGGCCTTAAGTTGCCAGAAAACTCCTGAGCCACACTTGACATGTTGCTAACAAAAGGAGATGCATAAATTGCAGTTCAACCCCAAAATACAGTTTTGTGCATTTCCTTGGGTGTGCATCATGTTTTTTCAAGCAAATATCATTACTTTTCAAGTAGAACTCAGATTTTAAAAGTAAAATGAAACAAAGGAATGTTGTAAGGAATAATTTGGCAACACAACTGTTTCACTCACTTGTGATGTTTTCCTATGAAAGCCTGAAAAGAAATACAAGATTTATATACTCTGTAAATTTCAGGGAACGGTCTCGGGGATCTACTCATATCTGGTGGCAGTGAACACACATACACACATTTCTGCTCCTGTCTGTATGCAAAATGTTTAAAATCACTCCTTCCCCTTTTTTTCATCTCTAGAAAGTCATTGTGGTCTGGCAGGGAAATATATAGCGGGGGAGGAAAACGTATATATGTTCTGTATAGAAATAATCCAAAAAGGTCAAATTTCAGCTTGACTTACCTTGAAAGGAACATGTTTTGTACTTCCTGCTTTTTGAGAAATCAGACCTTTAAAACGTTCACTTAACATCACTTTCAAAAATCTAGATTATCGAGGAGTTTTATATGTAAAGTCACTGTCAGAAATATGAAATTCCTTCTTTATTATATTTGACAAAAATCACAGATAACTTCTTGTGTTATTCTCTCCCAGCTAACTGCTTTCATTTAATTTTCTACTAGCAAGATGTTTCTACTAGAAAAAAAGAAGGTTGAAAAAAATGTAGATGATTTATAGTTTAGAAAGGCTTTGAAATAAATCAAAGATTTGATGCATTCAATAATGCTCTTTCACTGCTGTTAGCATAGCCCAATAAGCACAATAGCAGAGAAGCTTTTGGGTAAGTCAAGAGCCTTTTTTTAGCACAGAAAATAAAAAGAACTTGTTTACACTTTAGCAGCTGCTTAAAGACAACAAATGAAGCTTAAAAAAGCACACACTAACATCAACACAAGATGTTCTTCAGGCTTGAAAACAAAAAAATCAGAGCTCTGTCAGGCTTAGACATTGATATTAGATTAAAAAGAAAAATAGTGTTTTCCTCATGCATTTCTAGAGACGGACATTGTTGGCTGAGGAATGTAAAATTCTATCCCTCGGGGAATGCCAGAGGCTTTCTGGCAGACTCTCTGAAACTCAAGTTGACTCTCTTCTGTAACAACTAACATTAGAAAGAAAACAGAAAAAAAAAAAAAGGAAGAAGAAAAGGAGGAGAGGGAGACATAATTACTTTCAATGTTTACATGGCTCTGGCTTCTTGAATCTCAGAAAGTATCAGACTGCAAAGACTGGACTTAATCTAACTTGATACAACTGACAGGTGGATTTCAACTACTTCTAATTACTCTAAGTGATTATTTAGTTAGTTATCTTAACTCTTTTTAAAAGAACAAAGGGAAAGAATACTCGTTTATAAGAAAAGAAGAAAATGTGCTCTCTCATATTTGTACTTGTTCAAGCTCTGTGCCATCTAACAATGTCAGCTTTGTGCCTAGAAAGACAAGTTAACTAGCCTAACATCAGGGTGGGCATGCATTTTACTGCCAACATCCCTCCAAACACCATTTAACAAATGTTCTCCATTCAAGCTGAACAGATGGAAGAAAAATTACTCTAAGGAATTGCAGTCCTATAGGCATAAATTAAATGGATGCTTAGCAATAGGAGTGCTCAGGCTCAGGAGGATAGAGGTTGCTGTAATACTTGCTTGCTTGGGCATGCAAGCCAAGGCTCTCTTCACCCTAAGGAACCATAGACTAGCAATGCTACTCCCATATTTTGCAGGCATACGTAGCCTTACTGGTAATTTTCTACATATTTTCTACTCAAGGAAATTCTGTATCAGTGTCAAAGAAGGTGAACAAATCAAAACAGCTCTGATTGCTCTACCTTCCCCATAGGTGTCTCTCATATTTAAAGCTGTGAAAGTGTTGTTAGCTTTCCCTGTTCCTCCAGTGTACTTTTCCGTCCACATATTTATTTATTAAGACTGGATGTTTAATGTTTTTAATCAAGTAGTGCACTCCTTTTTCAGTCAATCGTACAAAAACTATTTAAACTACAGAGGAGTAACAGAAAAAGACTATATTGTTATGTGGCGAATGGGGAAAAGTATTGAGGCAGACTTTAGATTTAGATCTAATTTGTCATGGCTGGGAGCTCAAAACCAATTTTTAACAGATCAACAGCAAATGTATTCAAAAATCCCATCCATGAAACCCAACTTCTTTTAGTTCCATCCACGAATCTTGCCCTGGAATCTTCTGTTCCCTGTCTGTATTTACATAATTACTTATTTGTATGCAATACTGTGACTCATCCAAGCACTGCTTTACCAGAGGAATAAAATGTTCTGCAATTCCCTCTTCCTCCACTAGCATCATCTGAACTGCCTTTCATACCCTTTCTTACTCTTCTAAACCATCCTTTTGATTACACACAGCAAAAGTAATTGTAAAAAAGATACTACACACGTGAGAGCAGCCCTATGGTAAAGAAGCCGTGGGTATTGAAATCTAGGTTATCAGGAAACAGACAAAGGGATAGATAACCAATCAATTCAGATCCAGTTCAGTGAATAGGAATAGAAATAAATTGACCTGCTATAACAGCATTAGCAAAAAGATTCGTTCACCTGAGATAAGATCCTGGTAAATAGATGGTCTCATCACCTTTTATTAAGAATTGATTACATGCATCAATACAAAGGCCTTAGAAACAAGTATGCAAGCACATCGGTTCACCCTCCATACATGCTTTATGACACTGATATTTGGCTTAATTTGATTTCTTCAGGCTGTGGTCAAGTGATTCTTTTGACTTGCAGTGAAGACCTAAAGTAAAGCTTTTGGAATCACGTGTGGGAAGTTTCAAGCAACCTCAGTAAGGTCACTGTTCAGTAATATTGTCTACCTATATCACTAGCTAGATTATGCAGTAAGAATGCCAACAAGAATCAACTAAAGTAAAAAAAGACAACAATTCTCAATACATCTGAAGAGCTTCTCACAATTTGGTGATTTTAAAAATCTGAGTATTCCCTGCACAGAGAAGGAAGTACAACAGCCAAATTACTTGCTACAGACGGTTTGCTAATGGGAAAGAAACATAAAACCCAGCTGCAACAGAAATTAGACTTTTTTTTCCTTCCAAAATTGCCAATTTCTGAGACATTTTGCTGAAGAAAAAAAAAAAAGAGGAAAATAAAATCCAAAATAGCAGAAAAATGGTTGTTTGATTTGCATTGCTCAGACTACTCTGCTTCTGTTACCCAGAAAAGATAACACAAGGCATTATGTAGTTCCACCTATCTTTCATACTAACATATGAAAAAAAGAAAAAAATAATAAAATTCTGAAAAGCCATACCAATCTTCCTTTTGGACTGCAGAAGAAGTCTGTAGCAGAGATCCTAGTGGTTGGTTTAGCAGCATCTTTTAGCAAAGACAATACAGCAGCATGGTCAGGGAACTTGGAGAGCAAGAGTACAGTAATAATCTATAGGAAGAAAGAAAAAAGTTTTTCACAGATTCTGAGATTGCATGCCTATCAGTTATTCTAAGTACATGGTAAAGGTTACTACACTAGGGATTCATATATTTATCAGTTAATCTGTCCCAAAGCCATGGAAGGTAATTAACGAAAAAGATAGTCAGGCATGGCTTCAGGCAGTAATTCAATATTACTCTAAATCTCTGCATGAGCAAACTTGTGAACCAAAGAGGAAATGCATACTGTACAAGGACACTTGTGTTCTGAAATGTGATCCCCCATGGAGTTTTCAGATGAAGCGCTTTTCCAGTGATTAACTCAGTACATTTGAATTTCATTATTTAACGTTTTAGGTGACTGGTTATTTGTCGTGCACAGAGAGGAAAACAAGTTTTCCATGAACAAAATCAGAGTAAAAGGCAGATAACAGCTATGCCATCTCAGGTCACTCAGAGCCTCCTTGCTGAGCTCATGGGATGTTCAATGTGTGCTCTTATGGCTTTATTTTTTAAATCTTATGCCATATTTTTCTTACATTCTGGTGGCAATAGATCCATGCTAAGATACACAGAACTTATTTTCCATAATAGTACATCTCTTCCTATAGGGTTCATTAAGAATTGGCAGAAAGAGGCATTTTGGCTTATCAGAATTTGTCAACATACTCTGATTACAGCAGCTTTTACAGTGATACAGCAGTCTTCTGCTCCGGGGCCTTGCATGCTGAGTGCAGCCAGGCAATTGAGCTCTCACCAAATTTATAAAAGATGAGAGACCTCAAAGCTGCCTTGCAGGTGCAGCAAGGGATAGGATTGGCATAAGCCTCTTCAGGAGAGGCAGAGCATTATTTGTCTATCTGCCCATCTATTACTAAGCAAGAATCAACTAAGGTACATCTGAGGCATTCCTCAAATTAAAATATCTCTCCAGAGAAATCCACTGGATGTGTACATTCTTTGCCAAGAAATAATTTGTTCTGACATACTTCTGGGAAAACAAAATGCCAAATATCAGATAATGAGACTAGGAATCTAGCAAAGAAATTCAGATAAGGGTTAGGTAAAAAGTGAAATCAAATTTCTGAGCTTTGAATTTCCTTTTACTGCATTATAAGTCTCCCTGCTAAATTCACTGGGCCCTATCAGAACATGGTATTTTAAGCCTGCTTATGTTCTTTCAGTTCAGCAGTATTTTCATGGGCTGCCTTTCTCTTTTAGAGATCAAAGACAAAATTCAGACCACACTGACAAACTCAATTCTGATTACATATGGATATGAAATGGTGCTTCTGTACCACGAAACTTTTTCAGCTTACAAGCAAAATCTTATCCTGTTCCCTACTGGGATGAAAAACAAGGCCTTTTGAAGCTTTATGTGAAAAAAAACACAAAAATACAGGAGACCTGTGCAGTTCCAGTTAAAAGTGTTGTGGCCAGAGCTTTATCTGTCTGATTTGTATTAAAGACTTGTGACTAAATTTCCCTCAGCTCAAGGAGTATTGTTGAATAAAGGACTACTGAAATCTCTGTCAATCTCTCCATTCTTTGGCAGAAATTCTGCCCTAGAGCAGAAAAGTCCTGGTAAAAGTCTATTCAAAAATCAGTGAATTTGTATATAAACTGTAATGAAGGAAAAACTTGATCATACTAGTCCAGTTTTACAAAGCCCCTCACCAGACGCAAAACAAACCTTAATCACAGATGAGGAGATGCTTAAAAGCAAAGCAGCACCAAGGAAATCCCACTCAAGCCCAGAAAGGTATCATCTACATGCATTTCTGTCACTAGTTCTCACATTCTTGTATGCAATACCCTTGGCTTCCTCAATTAATAATCTAACAGGTAGCAATGTTTGGATTTTTCAACTGTTATTTATAAAGCTTTGCAGATTTTGGTGGTGATTTTTTTCAAAGCATTATCAGCTTAGCTAAGGGCTTCCAAAGTCTGGCACTCAACATACTTTATGCACAAACGAAAAAACCTTGACCTTCTGACCTTAACTCCTTAGGAGGTCAGGACTGGGAGCACACCTCTGCCCCCTCTATCCGTGCAGCCCCTACAGAAAGCCCCTACCTGAGGCTGGGGCTGGTTTTGCCACGACTGCATTAATGCAGTTACAACAGAGATCTCTTTGTAAGATACTGGTACTCAAGCAAACGAAGGTGAGGCACCTCTAGATAACAAGGCCCTCGCAAGAAACACATCTGTGTTTAATAAGGTGGTACACAGCGATGTGTTTATATTGTGCACTGCCAGTGTTATTTCAGGTGACTTGGAAAACAGCCCTATCCAAGGTTTCATGCAAGCAATCCCGGTACCTGTGCGAAGCCAAGAGAAAGCATATGGAGAGAGGTGTATGGCAGAGCTGCGCCAAACCCGGGAGGCCTTCTGAGTGGAGGGCGCTGCAAAATTGAGACTGCTGTGCCTTCAAGATTGGGTTTCCCCTTCTGCTTTGCAATCTGAATGCAACAGCACTGCATAGGCAGCAAGTGGAGTTTTGGAAAAGATAAGACTGCTTTTGTATTGTTTACGACCTGCAGTGCAATGTCTCTCTGGACATTTTTCTTCCCTTTCCCCTTCTCCTTCCTTCACAATTTTTTTTTTCCTTTCTTTTTTCTTCTCTGCACAACATTTTACAAGCTGTTCCTTGCAGACCACTGTAGAATATTACACAGTAACTACACACACGATTTCCTTCTCATTGTGTCAACAGTGAACTGGGAAATCTTGCTTTGTCTACCTTATTCTGAGAGTTAACATCAGCCACAGGGACTACATGGTGACTTTTGATGAGCAAAAGATACATTTAGGGCTTTAAAACTCTTAAGGATTTTCTATGTTACACACTTTAACAATTCTATTCATTTCATTTTAAAAATCCTTATACACAAGAAGATTTCTATCTTCTTTGAATGAAAGTCATGATAGGACACAAGGGATCTAAGCCCTCTATGACTTACTCCAGACCTGGAACTAATGTGCAAGTGATGAACAGTATCACGCTGTAGCATTCAAACCCTAAACTAATTGTTTAAAATGAAAATGAATTAAAAGCACTGCTGCAAGTTTAATAAAGGTATTGTTTTTAATAAAAAACCTAAATGTCAGAGTGTAACTATTGTGATGACTGTACAGTTTCCACATTATAAATAAAATACATGTGTTGCAGAACAAAAACTAGAACATGCTCCACATACTTCTTCAGTTGTTGCTTAACATATCTGGAATACATTAAAAAGTCATATTCAGTTATAACTCAAACAATGCACACATGTCGTGAAATAGACACTCTTGGTACAGAGGATTAATGTGTAGTCAATCACTTTTTCAAAGGGACACAACTGCAGTGCGAGTGCTGCTGATACCATCGCGGACACAATGAATTGCATGTTTGACTCCTACATTCTATGCAAATTCCTTCTCTAAATTCAACTTTCTTGGCTGAGTTGTCATTCTAAACATTATCCTTTACGAGTAAGAGTTGCTACCAGCACAGCTTGCTTTTTCTATTCTGTTATGACCGCTTTACTCTACCTGAGGTGAATGACGCAAAACTGGAACGACAAAATTTCTGTAAATTAATGACAGTAAGTTTCCCTTGTTCACAGGCAGTTCATTCATACCTTTCCAAGTCAATGACAAAGAATCCATTGACTTAAGCAACGGCAGACCTTTACCCATAAGAAACACAGGTTTTGACCCCATCTTTAGAATGCATATATATTCTCGCTGTTAAACATTTCACAACAAAGCTTTGGAAAATAGGTTGTACAAAATCACAGAAAAGAAAAATATTTCTCTGGGGCAATTTCTTCCTTTAGATATACAAAGAGACATAAAGGCTACAGGAATTTGCTCATTTGACTATGAATATGTTTGGCCTCAAATCTGAATCACAGACAACATCTGAAAGGCAGTGAAATATCAGTATCATTAGTCATATATTGTTTATCTTTAGTGCATCCTGCGAACACAGATCAGCAACATGTTCCCCTTCGGGCTTCATTCAGCTTCCTCTGAAAAACAATGGAAGATGTCCAGAGACTTCAGTGGTGAGCTGAATTTGGACATAGAATTTTCGAGATGTAGCTATGAAGTTAGTGCTTCATATAGAGTTTGTTTCTTAAATGATTGTTTGCAATAAAGTAAAATCTTGCTCCCACTGTATATCCACTCAAGCTAAGTACACCTTTACGGTTCAATCCTGGGAGCCTCTTTATACTCAATCAGAATAATTCACGTACTCACCAATAAGATGCAGTAGAGAATAATTCTCTATTTTTTATCAAGAAGAAAGACTAAAACTGCTACAGACTTTGGAAGCCTGGCATAAATATTTATTTGGTCCTTTCAACTGTTTTATTACTTCCTCGCTATTTCACAGCAAGTTTCCTTAACAAAGGGAGCAAGTAATAAAGTGCTTTCATAGTAACTGCAAACTTTTAACATTAAGTTGGCAGAAACAATCCATTTTTAATAACAGTCTGTCTTGGTAACCTTGTATTCTGACCCAAGGTGAAAGGTGAAGATTAAATCTCTTCCACCTTTCTGAATGCAGCTGCTGTGCACACAGACTTTAATTGATGCGAGATTTAGCTTTGTAACTCAAGACCATCTCCCGCCTGCAGCATTGAAAACGTGCGATTCAAGGCTCAGTTACTGCTGATAGCAGGTCCCTCTCGGCTGATGGTGTGGACAGGAGAGAATAAAGTCTTTGTCACTATCACTTCTCCATCAGGTTGACTTTTTTCTTCTTCAGAACTCAAGTATTCAGGGCAGGCCTAAAATGGTGGCCTCTTGGCAAGAAAGGATATAAAGTGAAACAAACTGAAAAATGCAACAACCCACAGGTGAGCAAAGCTGTGGTGCTGGTGCAGACTCACTTGACACATACTAGGCAACATGTGTGTGTCTTGTGGGGAGAGGGGTTTGCACAGACACAGGGGTTTTTTTCTTTCAATTCTCGTTTGCATCTGAGTACAAAGCTAGTCCAAGTTCAAAATAATTTATTTGTTTTCTCCACAACTATGAGTACCTGTACATTCAGGAATGAAGCTGTTGGCCTTGGCATCATAACAGGTGTAGTTAAGTTATTCTTTTGGATATTTAACCAGATCTTCAAGATCTAAAATCATATCTTTGACTGCTTGATCAACATCAGTACTGAAATGTCTCAGAAGTCAGGCACCAAATCAAGACACTACATATAAACTGACAAAATGGATAAGATTCCTTGAGCCCTTTCTAAACTTGCATTGCATCTACTGATTTGCATCTAAAAGCATCAGGAGCTAATCAAAACCATTTCACACTGCTAACCTGAATTTGAATAAAAAAGTAAAGACTTGAAGTATTCTGTGCAGACTTCTCAGACTTAAGATATCACCCCACATCAGGTTCCAGTCACAAAGCGGCATCTCTAACATGTGGCAGCCAAACATATATGCTGAGTTTAGACAGAGGACCAGTACGTCATATGCACATTGGACATATTACTTCAAAATTAATAGAAATGAGGTTTTTGATGTATATTGGCAAGATGAAAATTGTCCACAAATATTCCCATAATGCCACATTAATCTTTTATATGTGAGACTATAAAGCTAATATGTATTGTATATGCACAATCTAAACAATCTACATTGTTTGCACTGGAAAAACAAAGAATGAAGAAATCCACCAAACAAACCCAAAACCAAAAATCCCAAATACTCCAGAGTAGAACCAAAGAATAACATGTGTTTCCAGTTTAGTTTTCCAAGTCATATCTTCCTGGCAGGTCTACTTATTTTAGAGAAACTTGGCTTCTATCACTTTGTGATTTCAATTCCAATTCCAGTATTTGGCAAAATTTAGTTTTCTAATCACTGGCTGAGTTCAGAGATCCAAATTCCCAAAGTGAAGAATCTTCCCCACTGGCTGCAAGGGCCGGGTGATAGAAATGGGTCTGTTCTGGGATTTCCAGAACACTCAACCGTCTGTGTAACTAGATAGCATCATATCTTAAGGCTAGTGCAGTATAAACTATGCTTGAGCTAGGGGGACATTTCTGATGAATCTCAAACTACTCCAGTAATCCCCTGAGACTTCAGACATTTTCACAGAGCAGCATTACCAAGAGCTATAGCACTTAGTACAAGCAGTTCAGAGTGTGCTGTTTGTTTTTTTTTTCCCCACCCTCAACAGGAACAATTTAATGTGGGAATTGCAGATACTTTAAGATACATCACTGTCAGAATACGCCTTATAATTCATTAGCATCTCGAAGGAATAAAAAAAATAAAACCGACTTCACACCCCTGAGAATTAAACTCATGAGACAAGAAAATGAAGATGCTTAAGGACGATGAGCATTTGCTAAACACTGATGAATTCAGTAATATATTTACAGCCTCTGTGCAGTTAGCTTGGTCATTCGCTTTGTTAGTACTTGCATCTTTTTTGAACTGTAGAAGAAGCGATGTCACTGAGAACCTGAGGGACCTTGAAGCAAGGTCTGTGTAACAGTGACAGAAAGTGTAAAACTTCATTCTGTGCAGCTGGTAGGCACATATCAGCACCAGCTTGTGGGCACAGCTGGAGCCTGGATTCTCCCTGCTGTCTGCTGCTAGTTAGATCATCGTAATTATGACATCAAAGTTAACACTTCATGAGAAAATATATTCTTTCAAAGGCTGGGGCACTTTGTGCACTACCATTATCTCCAATGCCTCCTC
The DNA here is from genome assembly GCA_013396935.1 of Baryphthengus martii. Taxonomy (NCBI): domain Eukaryota; kingdom Metazoa; phylum Chordata; class Aves; order Coraciiformes; family Momotidae; genus Baryphthengus; species Baryphthengus martii. The sequence continues at coordinate 315,761 of VWZK01003188.1, forward strand.
AAGACTAACTCTCAATCAATACCTGATTAAATACAGCCATGGACTTTTTTTTTTTCCCCAAAAGGAAGAAAAATATCTTTCTAAGGGACTCTCAGAATTGTATCTTATATGAAATGTAACTTACTGTATGTGTTGATTCCAAACGACTTGCTAATTAAGCACCAGGTCATCTGTTAATAGAAGTAATTACAGAAGGTTCAACAGACCTTGAATCATATTATTTACTCTGTTATCCTGCTACACTGTGCAATTGGTGATATACTGTAACTTGGTCTACAGAGGCTAGAGATGGAAGTAGAATGGGAAACTCAGCATCACTAACCTTGTCCTAAGTTATGACCTGAGTCATTACTGCATTAGCTAGAGTCTGAATAAAGGTAAAAATAAAATAACTAGGAATAGCTCCTATTTTAATAGAAATACTAATTCAGGAAATAGGTCAAGGGTGCAAGAGCATTAATACATTATTGTGCTGAACTAAGGGTCAAAAGGCAGCCAGTTACAAAGAAAAATTATGTACCTATAGGGTATAATATAGTCCATCTGTCAGAGCAGTTTAGCATTTAAAGCCACAGCCCTCTACAGTGCTGTTGTGCAGCACAAACTAGCTTTATTCAGATCAAAACCATCTTTTTTTCTTCTCTATTCCTGGAGAAGGAATGTGCTATAGGACAAGATATACCTCACCAGAGTCCTAAGTAATTATGGCGTGTAAAATGCGAAAGAATCAGCTCACTTCTTTCTCTCCTATTCCTCACACTAAAAGGGTCAGCCTCTTGTTTACTTCTTAATTCAGCATAGGGCATTAATTTTAGGGAGGAAAAAATTATTGAGAAAAATCAGCTTTTTACTGCAAAAATGTTGAAATAAACAGGGGGGTGGAGGTATTTTTACAATTCTAATTGTACTAACTGCTGTAAATCGAGCCTCACTTCAATTTCCACAGATCTGCTCAATTCCATTTCTCTTGATATGGAGCCAGCAAGTTCTGCCATCAGGTTGTATATGCACTGTATGTTCTTGAAGAGCAAAATCCCATAAATATAACTTCCCTATACTTGCCCCAAAGACTGTTTATTTGGCTGGAACACTTGAATTGTTCTTGTGTAGATGATTTTGAGTGATCCACCTCAATCCACATCATCTCTGAATACCAAGAGCTAAGGTTGTAACAAAACACTGGTATGATGAAACCAAGTTTTGAAAATGTTAGTCTTGTCCTCTTCTGAAATGAGAGTGTCCCCTTCTCTGAAATGAGAGTGAGTTTACTTAAGTGCCTATATACGAGAAGGAAAAGCACTACTGTCTCATGTTGTCTTATGACCCTTACCAGGAGCATTTCTCAGAACAGCAGACCGCACCACCACTTCATCATGTATGCTGTACACAGCTTACAGGCGGAGTATTTGGACCTTGCTGTTCATACATGCCACATTTGCAACAGTAAGAACAGGAGATACTGAGAGAAGAGGCACAATGTCATTTATTCTGTGACTTCACTACAGTGGCTGGTACAGTCAGGTTTATAGGCCTCATAGAAGAAGAGACTTCTCCCCTTAGACTTGAGCAATAAACAGGGTGATAAAGACATTTTCAATAGAGACTTCAAACAAGGCGACATGAAAGCAAGTGTGGAAGAAGTTGCCAAGGGGAAGGTTAATTATGCAGCTTAGGGAGTTGTTACTGGGTTTGATAGGCTAGAAGTAGAATTTGAGGTCCTTCCAACTCATTAAACAATGTCTTCCAAGGAGGCCTAATTGAATAAGATTTGAGATTAGTATTGAAGGATCTTCTACTGGACCTCACTGCCTCACAGATCCTACAAGGGGTCAAAAGGACTCAAAGGAAGACAAGGGCAATTAAGAGTACTTACTAATGGTCAGAATAGCACAAGTAGACCGTGAGGCTTGAGTGGGATTCACAGATATCTAAGAAATGAAAGTATAAATTTGACTTTATTTTGCAGATTCAGAGTTACTTGTGAGGCAGACAGAAAGAATCACATACCATCTTTCACAGGAATAAACTATCATTGGTGAATGAAAAAGAGAGTAAATGTAAAGACCAGATGTTGTCTATAAATGTGGCTCTGTATGAAATAAAATCTGTCAGTTTAGCCCTACAAAAAGCACTTCTCAGAATTTCTTAACCCTGAGATAAAACATGTGTGATACAGAATACGGAAACTTCCACCCAATAAAGCATTCATAAATTTCTGGTATATCAAATTAATTTGGCTACATAATTATTTACTATGCAATACAGTGTGAACTGAAGTCTCTTCATTCATCTCATGGGCCCAAGCTCCCAGATTAATTTAAATGCTTGTTTCTCGGTGGGAGTTGCCTGTTTAAAGTAGTTTTGAGGGTCTGGGCTACAGCTCTCAGCTCTTCATTGACTTAAAAAATGTGGCATGGCTGCTTTATGCAGAAAGAGACTTTGACCCAAAACAGCATCTTTGTAAGAGGATTAGAAAAATTCCATTCTTTTAATGACTGGCTAGATGTTTGCTCTCCTTTACTTAATACTCTTTGTCTGTTATTCTTAATTATCAGCATAAATGCTTTAAACCAATGTTGTAAGCAATCTGTCATTTTATCCAAGGTTTTGTTGAATGGTTCTTTTGAAATGATCTGATTATTGATTTCTTTAAGAGACCATTCAGCTAAATTCCCATGCTTGCCCATATAACAGCACCTCTGCAGCTTCTGGGAACTTTCACTAAGACCCATGGTGCCTAGTTTACCTTAGTGCTGGCTCAAGCAAATAAGAAGCTTCACTGGAGGGGGAACGTGTGCTTAGAACTGCCAGAAAAAGACTGGCACAAGACCTATTTTCTAATGTCATTAACATTACCTAGCTATTGACGCCACAGTTTTTTTCCTTCCAAACACTAATATTTTCACAGTGCCCTGCTAAAGATGGAAACTTCTTACCCCCAAATCTCATATACCAATCAACTCTCTTGGATCCTAAGTAATTTAAAACTAGGTTTTCTGTGTACATGCCTATAGATGGACATCAGCAGCTAATATAGCTCCTTAAAAATCCTGCTGATGACTAAATATTGCCCCCCAATATAGTCCTGTGTTACAAGATAGTGTGATAATGGGCCTTTTAAAACAGCCAAGATGTATTTTGTAATTTAGAAAATGACTCTGAGGAACAATTTGTCAGTTTAATGAAAATCTGAAACTACAGGTTTACATAATAGAATTAATTGTAATGGCTCTGCTGGAATGATTTCTTTCAGAGGGGTTATTTGAAGGACTGAAAGAGGGATTTCACAGCTGAAAGAAAGAAAGGATTTATTCTAAGACCCATGTAAGCATAACACGTTTAAATTTCATAATACAGTGCCTTTGACTCTGTGGGACTATTGTTTTTGCACGCCTTGAGATGTAGGAGATACTTCTATTCACAAGTCTATTCAAGAATATCTTGAAAGAATTCAGTGCTCTCAGTGCAGGTGTTCATCACTCACAGATGGCAAAGGAGTGAGTGCATTTATGTATTAAAATGTGACCTTATAGAGTTACAAAGAACTACACAGGGTTGTGCAACATCGCTGCCACCATGGAGCTAGAGTAAAGAGAAAACATTTCTAAAACAGATGAATGATTTACATCTCTACCAGGTGAGATGGATGAAAAAAATGAGAAAAAATATATAGCTCAGAATGAAGACATGGTCACCCAGGAAGATGCAGGGAATCATCAGCCCTTCCAGTCAAAAAGTCATTTCACAACAGGGTGACGAACTTATGTAAGAAAGTAAGTCTTGATAATCCCAAGTGCAAGGACCCTGTTGAGGTCCTGAAACAGCATCATTTTTGGCAGTATCGTACACCCTTCATTGCTCAATATTAATGTGGTGGGGACATGTACAATACTTGAGGTTGGGGCTCCCCCTACCCATGTGATTATTTCCCTTTAGTCCTTCAACTGGAAGGTCATTTCTATTCCTCATTTCATTTCCTTCTCTGTAGCTAGAATGATTTTGTCAGCCATTTTGTGGAGAACAAAAATATTTTGTATTCTGACAACTCTGCCAGCCCAGCAAGTCCCAGCACCAGGGCCACGTTAACATCAGGCCTCAGAAGGCGTTTCAGCTAAACATTGTTATGAAGCAGAAAAACACACAAGTTCAATTCCATATGGCTTCTGCTCTCACTGGTGACTCCTTGGCCGGTGACAGGAGAGCAACACTTGACAGACAGGAACAAATTACACGGCCTTAGATGCAACAGCACATCTGATGCACCGAGAAAAGGAGCAGGTGGGATGTAGGTCCCAAAGCACTGACCGAAATTGCAACAAATAAACAGCAACAGTAGATAGAGTGACATGTGTAAAGGGCGAGAGGCAGCACAGTTTGACATCTTTGCCATAAGGGCTAGCTGGGCCAACCGACAGCTCATATCCTGCCCTCTCACAGCTGCAGTTACCATATTGTACCCATTCTTTCCCTAAAATACTGCTGAGTATTCAATATGCAAACACTGCCATTTGAAATCATAGCAAGCAGTCCTCTTTAGTGCACAGACTAGGTTAGGATGTTTAAACGCAGATTCTGGTATTGTTACGAGACTAATTCCTCACCCGTTAGTCTGAAACCTCCTTCATCTTACATAGACTGTGATAGAACTATGCAAATATATTTCCCAGGATGTGGAATTGTTGCTCTTTGTCCTAATGCAAGTGCCAATGTGTAAAGCGTTTATTTGCCTTCCCCTACTTAGACTGTAATTTTCTCAGGGGAAGGAGACAGGGGAGAAGAAAAAAAAAAAAAAGTTTAAATCACATCTCTGAACTAAAAGCCTGAAGTGTTATTATGGTTATAGCAACACTAGAACTATAAGAAATATAGTCTTCTCCACTGTATGATTTAAAATAAAAAGATAATTATCATTGTCTTCTGGTAGCTAGGTAGATAACTACGCACTGCATTTGTGCCTCTTGTAATTCTACACAATTTGTTTCAAACCTGTTATTTGACAAGTGCAGGAAAGCACAACCAGTGGCTGGTATTTAAGGGAATATCTTGGGAACTGCCATAAGGTAACTAGATGTTAGTGAACCCTAGCCCCAAAGGCCACACTACAGAAGCCGAACAGCGTTAAATACAGCACACTTGCCAACCAGTGAGCCACCTGCAACTTCCTCTCACTGAAGCCAACAGCAGCGCTCAGCAAACCTCAGCTGCATATATAGTAGATTTATGCCCAACCTGTTTTCCCAGAAGGGTACAAAATACTGATTTGAAGCAGCATAACAATAAAGCGGTGATACTAATAAGACGTTCTCTTCCTTAGCAGGGTTCTGCAGCTAGGGAATGCATTTTTGGTTCAGCTACCTTCTATAGGAAAAAAGCTTGCCTCTTAGATTACAATTTACCCTGTGTCACTTTGTTTATAACATTTCTCCACCCTCCATGCCACCCAGACTGAAAGAGAGTTCATGACGCTTTTGATGTCTATTTTACAAAGAGTGCGTTTTAAATAAGCCGAGGAGGTTAACTCAATATCCTTTAATCCCAGCACATATCTTTGTTAAGGAAACATAGACTAAATCTCTAAAAACTCCAGTGAGAAAGCGGGTTTGAGCAAATCCTTAACCCTGAAAAACCCCTCTCGGACCAAAGTCAGTGATGTACATTCAGATTCTTTCCACAAAGAAATAAACTCAGTGACTGGCAAGGGGAGCATGGCCCTGCCTACAGTGGCTGTGGCTGCTCCTCCCGGGCAGCAATTTGGCACAGCAGACATGGGTGCAGCCACAGCCTAGGGTTGGAGTTCAGAGAGCCACAAAGCCTCCACCTCCAGGGACAGTGGGGCTGCAAAAGGCATGACCTCATGAGTTTTCTGAAGTTTGTGGATTTCTCGGGTGACCACTCACCTTCCTTCTGCCTTCGGCATGCTCCCAGTGTGCCACCTTGCACAGAAGGGCATGAGATCTGGAAAGCAGGAGAAGGTCTGAGAGTGGAGTATCCCCTCCCCATCAGGCAGGTCTCGGACAGCTCTCTTTCTCTGAGAGCTCACAAAGATACACAGGTATCTTTGATCAGGACTGATTGAAATTAATTAGCCCTGTCCCTCTTCCCTATTTCTTTGCAGTACTGTGTGTTTTCACCTCAAGGGCATTGATATTTGTGCATGTAAGTTGGCGCTGCCCCAGTTGACTGTGTTTGATGTCAACTCTAAGCCCTGACAAAACCAGCCCGTTTTGGTTACAAATGACCTCCTTTACCATCACTGACAGCTGAATGTATGTCTTCTATTCATGAAGTGCAAACGGCTGGGCTACTGGGCTGTCCTACCTGGCACTGTTGTATCTCTACGTGAAGAAGGAGCTTTAGAGCCACCAGTCTATTCCAGTTAAAATGCTCCCTCACACCATTGGAAATCTCAGAATCTCATCTTTCCCAATTTGCTTCTGTTTCAGAGCCATCAGTTTCAGGGAAAAACAGGACATAACTGCACAGCAAGCTGAAATGTTCCGACTCTCCAATTTAGTTACTCTCCGATACTTCTTTTTTATAGAGCAAAGAACCATAAACACAAAAACCAGTAGCAGACAATGTATGTAAATAAACACGTGATTATACAAAGGACTATATAAACTTATGTTTAGCTTTCGAAAAGAAGAATGTTTTCTTTGTTTGACAAAAATGAAAACAAATTTGCTTGGAGGGAATGCAGAAGAGGAGATTTATGGTGGTGTTTTTTTTTAACTAAAACCTAAAACATTTCAATAAAAATATCACCTTAGTCATAGAAATGTTTGTTGTACATGAAAAGATCTAAAATCAGTTTTACTATCCTTGATTTGTGATTGGTTTTCCCCCATACATGAGCTTGCTCATTTTTCTCTGAACTATAGGGACAAGACATGTCAGTTGAAATAAACATAAATCGCAACCCAGAACTGAATCTCGTGATCCAGCACAACCAAACTAATATATCATAAAAAGGTTTTTCAGTCTTTATTAAAAAGACTATTTTTAAAGCAACAACATTTATTTCATGTTCTTTTATATCAACCTGAAAAACCCAACACTGGAGAAAGCAGTAAATATCATCAGCAGTATAATAACATATGATAAAAGAGGAATTTATCCACCTTTTGAATGTTTTTGGAAAATGAGTTAGGCTAAAGTAAACTGCAGCCTCTCCAAGCTAAAAAACTTGAATTCCTAGAAATATTTGCACGCTTATAGGTAAGTCCTCATCCTCTGCTCTGGATTTGGTGATTTTCCCCACCACAAATGACAGGCTGTCATAAGAAAATACATTTTCAAGATACCCTTTTGTGAATTGCTGATTCAGTCTTTGATTAATTAAAATGTTTTAGTAACTCAATTTATATTTCACTGAAATTTTAACTTGCTCTATTTACACTTTGTTTCTCTTAAGAAGCGCCACTGGTTTGCTGCAACTTATTTTTTTGTATCAGGACACAACTTCTAATGAGTTTTGCTTTCCAGTAACTTTGCACTACTGTGATTTTGTGATTTTCCAAAACTGATGGAAAGCATTTACAGTAAAGAAATACTACCCACTTAAGGTTGTTTTTTTCTGTCTGGAAGTTGTGAGTCTCATCATGTTACACATAACCCCTAAGATTAGCAACAGCCAGACTCCTTACAGAGCCAGGAAACCCAGGAGAAGCTCAGGGTGATGATTCCCGGGCATGGTGCCCTCCTGCCAGGTGTGCAGCAGAGAAAAAGGCCACGGTAACTTTCTCAAGGTTGTGGATTACTTGCTGCCCCTTTCCAGAAGCATTTACTAATGGCATCACAGTTTGTCCTGTCAACTGAATTAACCTGTCTGCAACGCAGTTTACAGGAAGGGTTCAGAAATAACAGACACCAGAAATATACAGTGGGGCTTAGGATTTCGGTTTCAAATGCAGAAAAGACAACAAACATGGACCCCAAAGCTTCAGATAAAACAGAGCCTGTCAAACCCCCACTTCTTAGTTCCTGCCTAGCCTGTGGCAGAACTCAAAAAAAAATAGTAAAACAAAAAAAACCAAGAGCTCCAGGAAGACTTATTTAGAGCGCTTCAGTTCCTTGGCTTATTCCTGCCAAATAACCAGTTTTATGAACAGAGCACATGGTGAAGGTAAGTTTGAAGGCTTTTGGACCCCTACTGATACAGCTGGAATACCCCTTGGCTCAGCCACAAAGGGCAGGATAGCTTCAGGAAGAAGCAGCAGCAAAGACAGGGAATGGAGTGTGTAATTTTGATACTACCATGATTTTTGACAGCCACTTTTACCAAACCAGAATAAATTTCCTCTGATACAGCACTACTGGAGGGATGGCTCTCTGAGATGTTAAGATGGCTCAAAAACATTGAAACAAAAATAAAACTATCTTTATCTTGCCATAGCACCTGAACTTTTTCTGCATTTGCAAATCTGCACTTGCAGTTGTGCCATGGTCTAGGCCCCAGATGTCCCCGGTCTGTTAACCTGGTCCTTGTGTGCCTGGGACACCACTGTGCATAGGTCACCCAGCAAACGAGTAAATGCTACTGGAAATGGGCTGTCGCAACATCTGACTATAGCCACTCAACATCTGAATCATTGGATCAAACATACACCCTATATCCAAAGATAAAGAAACACCTCCTGGATATCAGATAATACTCGTGGTTGAATAAGCCTCCTTTCATAGGAAATAAAGGTTCCCAAAAGTCAAATACCCAAGACTAAACCCAAAGTTTTCAAAAGAGCACTTACCAGGAGTGTTCGCATTTCTTCGATATTAGTGATCCTCCACTTTCAGCTGGAGGTCTGTGTGTGGCCTTCATCTAAGCTCTGCCTTCAGAGATGCAAATAAAATTTTAAATATTTGTTAGTTAATGGTCCCGGCTGTCTTTTTAAAATAAAAATACATATATTCTGTGTGGAAAAATGACAAATTCATGCTTGCATCAATGATTTTCTTCCCTGCCCCCTCCCCTTCCAATCCTTCAAGGAATATGGTCTAAATGCTCTCCAAGGACTTTCCATGCTCCTGGCATGCATATGAATCTCCTATTAATGTCAGTGAGAGTTATGTCTGCATATTGCAAGGAAAATAGATATCTAAATAATTCATTAGACCCTACACATAAGTATGTCAACATTCGTTGAAAGGTCCATTTCTAAATATTTTTAGAAACTAACCAACCGTTTCAGTGATTAAGACTCTGCTTACAACGCAAGTGATTTAAACCAGAGAAACTTGGGCAGCACTGAGTCCCAAAGACTTTCTCCAGCAGCAACAGTTCCTGATGCTGACACAGGAAAAATACAAGGAAAAGGCAATCAATGGGGCTACATTTTTACTTGACTTAATTCATTAATATTTGAAAACAAGTAAGACTGGTTTGCCCCAGGGATTGGTAATAGGATACAAACCTTTCACCTCCAGGTCAGCAGTTCAAAGCCAACTTTGGTCAGTACTGACTGAAAGTCATTACTATCTATTCAAACACTCTTCAAGAGTATATGTAAAATAAGTTGGTGGTCTCTGTTTATTTCCTAATGGCTAAGGCCCTGATTCAGCAAAGCTCTTAAGCATGCACTTAATGAGAAGCAGATGTTTCAATCTTTTTAAATTTGAACATCTGATTGCAGTTAAGCACGTTCTTAACAGCCTCACCAGCATGGGCAGGCTAGAGCACAGACTTAGGAAGCTTTGCTAAGCGATAGCCTCAGTGTGCTGGCTTGTCGGTTACTTGTGCACACACAAACAGAGGGAACAAGCAATCAAGCCCATTTCCCCTTCCCCCAAATAATATTACCCACATGCTGGCACTGCGTGCTAATGATGGCACAGGCATAAGAATGTCAGCTGTAGAAGAGGTCCCCTTTTCATTCACCAGCAGAAATGAGACAATGGAGGAGGAGGGGAAATGTTTGAACTGCCATTAATAAAGCAGAATATAAGGCCACAGATCTGCCCAGCAGCTTTTGCAAGCGTGGAATGTGCATCGAAAAGGAGTGGAGTACAAACATGGTGTTTGCACAGCTTTCCTGGTGCTTATTCATGCATGTGCTGTACTAAAAGTGTGTGTACGTATATCAATCTAATCTGGAAGAGTGGAAGCCTCATAGCCCAACCACATTCAGTATTTATCTATAGGTGAAGCTCATTTTTTATAAGGTAAGGTATTTCAAGGGAGGAGGGGAAAGTTTCTCAGGAATTTAATGTTTTGAGTTCTTATTTGTACTTGAAAATCATTACAACTGGCATTTGGGTAGAAGTTTTTAAACATTGCTGTTGAAGCCGTCATCTCTCCTGTTAGATTAAATACCTTCTAAGATTACCAGTGGCTCAGGTTTTGTTTTGCTTCTTTGAAAGAAAATTGTATTCTGGGACTTTTCCATGGTGCTACTACTTATTGTCTTGCATGATCAAGGTCAACTGCTGTGAAATTAAAGCTGGTGTTTCAAACCACAGCAGGCTGAGAAAACCACCATTTTAATACCATGACTGTGATGTTAGTAAGACAAGTAGAATCTCATCGGTTACTCCCCGTCCCTAAAGACCTCTGCAATGGTGTTAGTTGTACAGCCCAGGGAGTCCTCTCGCAAAGAAGTGATGGTCCCAGTTTTGCTGTGCTTCAGCTGAAATCAGTGAATTATATCATGGAACTGAGATCAACATCTAGTGCAGCATTTGGTAAATACTCGCTTGAATAACAGAGATATAGCCAATGATCAAATTGGTTTGTAATGAAGTGATCACACCCAATTTCCTGCAGCTTTAAGCAACAGTTTTCCAAGTATCTAATCTCAGAAGATTTCTATCTCACAAAACTTTGGGTAACATTTTGATAAACATCCTTTACTAACATGAATGAAAACAATGACCTCTATTAAATTCACCCACTGCTAGTGGAAAATCAATCTAAAAAGTCATCATTAATCAAATGTTTGGCACGAGTAAGAACTCCTCAGCCTGCAAGAATTCTCAAAACACACTTCCTAGAGCGTGAGTGCTCACTCTTCTTCTGGAACAGTCTAAAAAGGTTATTCCAGAAACTCTTTCCTCGCTTGGTAACAGGATGCTCCATCTTAATCCCAGTATTGGGACTCTTCAGTGCTTTGTTAAGGCTCTCCAAGACAAGCCTGGAGCTCTGTTGTTTCACATGCATGCAGAGAATTCATCCACTTTTTTTCTTGAATCATAAGGTACCTACAATTTTGATTATGATGGCTATATTATTGTGTAAACATTGCAATTTCGAACTCTGATTTCAAAACCATTTACATTGGTTGGCTCTTTTTATTGTCTCAAATTCATAAGCTTTTCTTTTTGCAGCCTGTGATCAACCACTGAGCCTCATGAAAGACTAACACAGCATTTAAGTAGAATGCAAATAGATGTCTGCCATCCTGGATAAACTGGGAAACAAATCACTCTTCGGCCAAGTGATGCAACAGCTTTCCTTACATTTTGCACAGCTCTGTGCTGTTTACTAGGAGAGCTCCGTAACTCTGTGAAAGGAATTCATGCTCATCTGGGATACTATTGCTGTGCTCTGGGGCCAGACCTCTGCTTCTTTATTCCAGGAACTTTTTTTTATTAGTCATAGTAGCCACAGGAAATTACAAGTGCCACCAAGGCACACTGATGACAAATAAAGGTTTGGAGCTGCCTTTCCTTTCTCTCCTCCGTTTCTGAAAGAGCTTTACCTGCTATGACAGTAATCACTAGGAAACCAGTTTCATTCCAGTTCTCTAGTGTATGATCACCTTTGCTGAAAACAAAGAGGTGGTCTTGGTTCATTACTTAAAATGCTATGACTATAACTCAAATTAGAAGAAAAAGCATAACAATAGGTGCTCAATAAAGGAAACACCTGCTTTTCATTTTCCTGTAGTGTTTAAATGAAGCAAATTAAATAACCCAATTGAGGACAAAAGTTTAAATCCAGGTTAGAAATTGGAGCCAAGTTACATAGCCTCAGACTAACAAGCAGGATAAATGATTCAATTTGAATTTTGGTGGTTCTTAATTAAGTTTAAGAACTTGAATGAAGAGTATGCTATTACCTGTTATGGTCCCACAATAGAATTTCTAATGTCTCACTGCAAGTGCATCATACCGAGATGTTTTTATTACTTGTATAACACACTGCCCCTTAGACTAGACGAGGGACTTACTGGATAAAGTCTTCTACTTGAAGGTCTGTGCTGCACAGCGTAGTAAGGCAAAAGACACTCAGACAGATTGGGAGAGGTGCAGACATGGTTTTGGCATACTTTTTGGCCGAACCAGCCACACCTAGAAATAGTATGCATTAGCTCCATTCACTAACACAGACAAGCAGCTTTTGGCCTGCAAGCAGGCTCCCGGGGAACAAGTTTAGCTTATCTAAACAGCTCTACGTTGCACCACATAGACAGCCTTCAGTAAGACACAAGATCGATCCTTGCCTCAGGGAACTCCAGTATCCTTAAACACTTAAGATTGCCTAACAATGCTAAAATGCCTCTGAAATCTGAGCTTTTAAAATGTGAGTAAATAAGACAGATAAAGCCCAAGATGAAAATTCATTCAAGCACACACAGGACCTAAGAGCCTAAAGAATGAAGGAGCCACACATGCTCTCTTCTAAGCCAGTACATGGCCCACCAGAGCGATTGAGCTTTGCTGGTATTTCCCTGAAATTACATCCAGCTGCTGCCCCAAAACCTGGTCACTAGGCTGGAGGCAGAGAGAAGTTCATATGCAAGAGACTCCTTAACTTGTGGAGGAACACTGGGGCTGGCCACAGTACTTCTGAAACGGCAGCAGTGACACCACAGCCATCAATGAATTGATGTAACAGTTAGATCACTTGTTTCTCCAGCAGTGTGCCTCTGTAAGATGGGAAGGTGTCCGAAGCCCAGCAGAGCCAGGTGTTTATGCCACTTCCTCAGCAAGGGAGAAGAAAGAGGAGACAGAAGCACAACACCACGGATTTAGACAGGCTAAATTTAGATTAGACATTAGGAACAAGATCATTACTATGAGGGTGGCGAGACACTGGAACAGGTTCCCAGAGAAGTTGTGGGTGCTTCATCCCTGAAAGTGTTTAAGATCAGGCTGGATGAGGCTTTGAGCAGCCTGGTCTAGTGGGAAGTGACCCTGCTCATGTCAGGAGGGTTGAAACTAGGTGATCTTTAAGCCATTCTGTGATTCTATGATTTGTCCAAACTGCACAGAAGCCTCCTGCAGAATGCAGCTTGCTACACAATCCTCCCGGGTTGAAAGCCACATGGTGAAAAATCTACATGTCTACAAACCAATCCTTTGCTGTTTGGTGATGTGGTTTCATGTTCTCCATGTTTTCCTTTCTGCTAAGTGGGGATAGGAGAGAAAAACTACTTTTACTTCAGAGGGGTGTGTTTTTCATGTTTATAAGGCGACACCCCAAACTGGCAAATTTCCAACTGAAAAATTTATGTCCATCAGTAGTTTTTCTCTCTCTTCCCCTCAAAATCTGGACCATTTTCAAACTTATAATGAAATGTGGAAAAGATTTAAATGTGAGCAGTTTTGGCTTTCATTAGGATTATCTTGCATTACATTAGCTGGGAATAACCCAGGTCCGTGTGTTTTTCTTGGAAGCCCAAAGTTCATTTACTACAAACCTCTGAAGATAACACCTGTGCACTCTCTCACCTTGCTCCATTTCTTTGGAAGTCTCCAGACCACAAATTCTTATATTGGGTGTTTGCAGCAGGGTTTCTAGGAACTGCTTAGAGAGGAACTCTCCTTGTGAGGAAGTCTTTTTGGGAGCTATGGAGAGTTGGCTGGCAACAGCCACACAGGGTCCCCAGCCAAGGTGTTAAAAAACCATCAAGCCAGTGTTGCAAAGACAGAATTGTTCTCTGATAAGAACCCATTTTAAACATGAAGGCACTTATGAAAAAGATTCTATGCAAGTTTTCTATTTGAACACTGAAGTACTTTAACCAACTGTGATTCTGTGTGATTCTACAGTCACTTGTAACTTCAGCTGATAGTCACAGCTTGGAAAGAAATTTCTCTTTCATCTGTTTCTGCCAGTCTTCCAAGTCATATTTCCAAACTGAGCATGAGAAAAACATATATTTCCAAAGGTTTTATTTCAAAGGTCTTGCCTTTTTCCTGCCTGTTGGATCACCTTTACTAATTAACCAGACTGGATGCACAATCACGATCAGTACTGAGAGACAGACAGTTACCATACCTGCCCATGAACATGAATTTTTCTATCATTTGTTAGTGGCAAACTAATAGTAACTCCATTAAATAAAAGCAATGAAATTGAAAAATTCAGTAAAAGTACAGAATTAGATTTCATTCTCTAAATTCTCAGAAATCAACAGCTTACCTTAATAAATTAATAAATTCAAAGAATCATGCCAGGCCCACTTTGTGTTCAACATTATGAAAAATCTCTACAGTCCAGCTCTAGGGCTGGAATCAACTCAAGGGATATAAGAAGGTATGATTACACAAGATTTTCAATTCAACTTTGAAGATTCAATAGAGACCTGATCCAAAGCCTACTGAAGTGAAGCGGAAAAACAACAAAAAAAAACCAACAACAACAAAAAAAAGTGTCTTACATGTTACTTTAGACCTATTCAGTTTGGATACAGTTCAGAGAAGTACTTGTACTTGGCAGCTGATGTAAACTAAACACATTAGAAAAAAAAAGGTGCCAGAATAGATCTATATAAGGATAAACCTATGAAGCATTGTTTTATGGTCTGTCTGGCCATTCCAGGATTCCAACACCTTAACAGCTAAGTAAAACAGACTTTTGGTCGATTTATTCATGCAGAGCTTTTACAGTGGCAATTAAAATTTGAATAAAGATCTGATCCCACCCTGTTTTCAATTATTGCCACAGATAAGTGCGAGCCTGCAAATAAGTAATGACTTTTGTGAAATTAGTGAGGTTACACAGTGCTGCTCCCAACATTATTTTTTTTAATTGCTATTTCATGACACTTTTCTTCTGTTTATAAAAGAACACAGAATTTATCACATTAATGGCATAAAACTCCATGAAATCATTCGAAGCTTATATGAATGTTTCTATTTTAATGGCAAAGTATAACAGAAAAATTACTCTTAAACCATAGCACAGTATTAATTGCTAATTAGTTTACCATTATGACTGGAATGCCTTTTAGCATTCTAAGTCAGTTTTAATCCATATAAACAGCCAAGGAATGCTCTATCTCAAAACATGTAATTATGGGGGATTATATTACACCTCCAGCATTTTGGCAAAAGCTTGCAATGGCAAAAGATAAAAAGTAATACCAGTCTTCTTGTGATTTTATATAAACAGAAAGAAAAAATGGCTCATTATCACTACAGCACATTCACTGTTTAGTTGTTCCTGTTTTATATTTAGATTTAGAGATACAGCCTTTATATCACACACAAAAATTTTCTTCATATTCTCCTTTGCTCTTGTCACTCCTCAAATAGAGAATTTAGCAGAGCAGGTATTTTCAAAATTTCCAAGACAATTCCTGTACATCACTGCTGTATGTGCTACTCTTATTTTAAATAAAGTTACAATTAAAAAGAAAACTCAAACAAACCAACAACAGAGAACTTTGGTTTTACCTAGAATCAAGTGGTTTATACCTTCATTTTTTTTGCGGGGTAAACAACTGCAGATTTAAGTACTAATTATGCTTACAAGTCCAATGGTTTTTTTAGACTGAAGAAGTTAGATTAACAGGCATTCACCTTCCTTTTGAAGAGAAATAACTGTCTGAAGCATTTGTGGTAAGGGATCTCAGCCACAGAGGTATGAAAAAAATCAGAAGATTAGCTTCATTTTCCTTTCTCAGGAGAATTTACTGGCTTGAAACAGAGATCTCCTCAAATATCTGAAATTTTTGAGGCCTGGGCAACTCTTTAACTTGCACTGGGCCTTCATCAGTGAGGGCAGGTGGCCACAGTGAGGTCCCTGAAGGAGAAGAGTGAGATGAGGCAGGGAGAGTGACCACTGGGGAACAGCAGAAAGGAGAACTTCCCCTCTCTTTCATCCTACAATCATTCAACTTGTCATTTGTTTTAAGATTTGTAACTGTGCAATTTCCCTTCAATTCAAGCCCTGGATTTGCCGAAGTAGACAGTGAGTTAATGACCCTGCTGACAGACCATCCCCTGCAGCTCCTTCTTTGCCCTAGCGGCTGCCTCTAGCTCCCAGTTGTACCCCACAGCACTCAGTGCTTTGCCTTTATACACCTCTCTCCTTCACACCCGGAGCTAGGTGGCCTGTCACCATCTCCCATCAGCCCAGGGCTCACTTTATTTCTTTACTCTGTTTCACACCTGCAGCAAACAACCAGCTTTTCCCCGAAAAGGCAACAGCCCCTCTTTGAAAGAGACGTAGCCTTAGCCCATATTGGTCTCAACAGGCTCTGCTGTCCTCTGATGGTTGCTAGCTGCGCCTGCAGGCCCACGGGAGTGTCCCCTCATTTCCTGGCTGCCTTTGGGCCTGCTTGAAATTAAGTGATAACTGCTCTTCTTCCCAGTCCCTCCTCAGGATTCTCATTGACTCTGGGTGAAGGCCTTGATTTTCAGCAACTGCATCTGGATCACAGCTTTTCAAGAAGCCCCTCTTTCTTTCCAAGCCCTTTAGAAGGGGTATATTTGACAAGAAATGACAATATTTTGCGATAAATGGATATGGTCACCTTTTCCTATGATTTGACCCTTGATTGAGCTGAGCTATTCTGAATATTAGGCCCTGTTCTCTCCTTTTCACATTAACCAAAGCCATGGAAAAACTTCCAAATTGATGGCTTGAAATACAGATTTCTGGTGGAGATGTTTTTAAATCCAAGTCTTTTGCACTTTGGCAACACATTGCTGTTTTCACTTAATTTTCCTGACAACCTGCCAGTAAAGCCAAAAGTCTGTTTAGTAAAAGTGAAGTGCACCTTTCTCATCTGAAGAAATGACATCTGCTGTTCTAAAGATAACCTATTATTTCTCACAGAAACAAGTTATTAAATACCAGAATCTTGTTTGTTCTCATCAACATCTGGGAAAATAACAATAAGCTGATTCATTTGGAAAAAAACAGTTTGCTTTTGAAGTGCATACAGTAAGAAATGTAAGAGTTTGCCCCCTCTGCTCTGCTTGTCGCAGAAGTTTTGATTTTCAAAATGTAAGTAATTCCAGTGTTAAGCATGAAGAATTTGTTTCAAAGTTTAAGAAAGTTCCTTTATCCTGTGAGCCATTCAGCTTCTCTCTTGAAAGGAGCTTTACTGTTTTGTAAACAGGGTCATCATTTTTCTTTTGAAAATGATCACCTTTACAAAGGAATCATACAAGGACTACCTGCCAGCTGACTCATATCCCAGGAAAAAAAAAAATTTAAAAGGGTTTAGGTGATTTATTTTTAATTTTTTTTTTTCTTTTTAAATCCATTAAGTTAAACCAGAGGAAAATCCGTACAATCTAAATCAGTGGAGATTTAGTGCAAGTCTGTGAATTTAGTTAGAAAGTATTTTTTTTTCAGCATTTGGCAGATTAAGTTTCTCAGTATCAACAAACCTTTAATGTCACTTAAGTCCTGGAAATAGGGTTTATTTGTCTTATGGACGAATAAAGCTCTCTCCCAAGCACTGGATTTCATTCTTTGTCAAACCGGTGTCTCATGCCGTACTGAGTGGATAACAAGGCATGCATTTAATACATAAAAATCAGAGTCATGAGACACTGAAAGTTAATTATAATGTAGCAGAGTTTAAGGGTCAGGATTAGCAGGCTAGGATTACTTGTGAGTAGGAGCAAAAAGACCAGGAAAGAAGAGGTCCATCACAGTAAGGTAATAAAAGAGGGCATTAAAAGGACATCTGTGGAGACTATGCTTTCTCTTTTCCCTTCCCCCCCCCCCAAAAGAAAAATCTGATTTTGAAAATTGGTCCCAAGTATGTAAATTAGAGAAAGCGATTTGATTTCTGAACTTCAAAATTTGTGTTCTTTAACTTAAAAGCTTTAACTTTGTATACTTTTCTTTTTCTGGCATTGGTGAAGCACACTTTCCCTCTCATATTAATTCCATTCCAGCCTTGTGCTATGAAAGGAAAAGCTTTATGGAAAGAACATAGTGCCTTGATTGTCCCTATACACTACAAATAATAAAACGTGGAACAAGCCGAGCAGCACTTGGGACTAGATATGAACCAAAAACATGTTACAAAGAGAAACAGATTGTACCGACTATAGTCTGAAGTGACATATCATTTTCAAATGTATTCAATTTCCATGCTGCCTGAGTGGCATTTAGCATATGAATTGCTAAAAATTAGATTTTGCCAGCAAAGAAAAAAATTCAAGAGAAAGCTATTTGTCTTGGCTTATCCAGAAACCTTCAGCTGTTTGTATTCAGGGAGTAGAACTATTTAACATGGGCCTGGTTCTCAAGACTGTCCTGAGTTTTATATTCACTCTCTACTCCGGAAATTTTTCCAATTGACTTCAGCGGATACTTTTGCTGAATTTTAACTGAAAGCCAGTGCTGAAAACTACTAAGAGTAATCATGTGCAGAAGAATCAACCTCTTTAAAGTCAATGAGACTATTTACTTGGATTGTCTCAATTTTTCTTTAGAACCTTGAATAACATTATTAACGACGAGGTCAAGAGCCTTTGATAATTCTTCAAAGATGGAAAAAAATATATTCTTCAGAAACCTTCAAAGACAATTAAAAAAGCTTAAAAAAAAAGTCTATCCTTTTCTTTCTTCTCCATCCCCAAAGAAATAAAGGAAATGTAACTGGCTATGCACTGACCATTTAAAATAGTCATCACAATATCCTTGAGACACACACGACCAATGACAGCCTTAAAAAATAAACCTTCCTTGCATACAGGAGATATGCAGAATTCCTGTGATTTGTTGCAATTTCGTCAAACCATTCTCTAATGTGCACATATTCTGCTATTCCTATTCCTAGTCTTTGCGGTTAGATTGCCACTAGCCAAATTTCCAAAATAAAATATGAAGTTCCTACAGCAGACAGAAGTGTCCAGTAACATAGTGCTGTATACTCAGAGATTAAACTAGTCAGTAAACAAAACAATATATTGCTTATTAGTTACAGGATGGGTGAAGTTAAGCCCAAGAGGTGGGTAAGATCAACACACTGCTGCCAGACATCATTAAGCTAGCATACAGCGCTAAGTAGGACAACAGCAACTGAAATCAAAGGTTCACAAATTGGCAGGACACATTCTTTTGTTGCACAGAGTCATTGGTTTTCGAAGGATGAAATCCAAGCCATGTTGAAGTCACCAGGAAAAGTCTCTGTGGGCCAGGACTTCATCTTAATAGAAAGTAATTAACCTCACTGCTCCTGCCAAGAGTTTGAGTCTATGGGCACCAACCCATTAAGCCATGAAACTCAGCTATGTAGTCGTTGCAAAAATGTGCAGAGCGCCGCAGGAAGAAAGGTTGCCCTGGTGATGTTTGGACACTGGTGTTTGAATGATTATATAGGAGAGTGTCTCCTTTTCCAAGTCAGTATCAATGATAATCAGCAGTGATGTGAAAAGAGATGATGAAAAATTACAAGAGGGCATTTCAAATGTAGTTTTGACAGTAGGCAAAATTCCCAGATTCCAGGGAGCTTCCAACAGCTCTGTCTAACATACGGAAAGCAGCCCAACTCGGTACTCTCAGATTTGAGCATGGGTTTGAAACTTGTGTCACAAGTAAGTAATTTAACACGTCTACTGCCTATATCCAGACACTATACGTTTTAGGTAGACTCTAAATTGGAATGACTCCAGGGAAATCTCTAGTGTAGAGCTTTCCATGCCCCTTGCATCTGTCTCTTGCCTAACTCCACTCTTCCTGTCCTCTTTGACAGCTACAGCAATGGCCGCCAAAGTAGGGGAAAAGAGCAATGACAAATTACACCTTACACTTAGCTGGTGGAAAACCCAGAAAAAACTAACCTACCACACTGAACATTGTGTTTATTTCAAGATCATGTTTCTGTTTTTTCGGACAGCAGAGTGACCTTTCAACCTTCATATGCAGAAACCAGAGGTTTACTGGGGCTGCGCCCACAGTGTCCACTGACAAAGATGTCACTGAACACTCCCGTACACCATTACTCACTGCAAAGACCAAGCCAGGCTGTAATAACTAGGCTGGGTAAGGAGATTCATGTGGGGAGGAAGAGGTCCTACCTCACATTAGCCTGGGAAAGACAGAAATCAGGCTGAATTGAAAATGGCAAATGTTCTTGAGCATGAAACAAGATGTTGCATCCTCTGCCACTGAACGACATCTTCCAAAGAAGTGCTATGAAGCCTTTATCTGGACGGCTGGGTAGCAGTGGCATTTTGAGAAGGGGTTTTTAACAACTTTACAGAAAATATTGTCACTTCCTGTCAGATGAGCATCTGCCCACAGTGATCCAAATAAGTGTTGATTACCATAACTGATCGTCTCTGGAGCCGAATGTGAACATCATCCATTTCCAGCTGCCAGAAAATTCCCTTGCTCCCTCCGCAGCAGAGACCACCGTGTCTCCACCAGGCCCATGTGTCACTGGCATTCATCCAGCTTCCTCATGTCAGTGCAACTATGCAGTGTTGCATTTCAGTGCAACCATCGGGCCGCAGTTTGTCTTAGAAATGCGCATTGCTCAAGAGCGCTATGAAATCTGAACTCCTGTGATACACACTGGATCACAGAACCCAGGAGAAAGTACACAGAAATGCTATAGGAAGCATTCCTGACTCATTGAAATAACTTTTCAAACTAGTTTAGACAGAGCCAGGTTCTGTCCACTCCGAGGAGATTACAAAGTTTTTTTCTTTTTTCTGTTCCCTCTCTTAAATGCTCTACTGCCAGAAAAGGAAACACAAACTGACCAAAGTTAACCTTAAAAGAAAAAAAAAAAGTTACCAACTTTAAAAGCAAATCATGACTGAAATACTAAAAATCCACTCCAAATACCAACAACTGCCTGCTCAACAGAATTTTAACTCTTAGGACACTCATGTATGAAAAGTTCAAAGGACTGCAGCAGGAGTTTCGTCGGTATTAGCAAGTCAGGCAGGATGTAAATAGATACAAGGACACAGGGCTGATCGCTGTTACAGTGGGGGACTGGACATGGCTCTGTTTTGCAATCACAGTTACTGCTGTGAAAGCACAGATTTCTTCGGGTCTTGTGTAAGGATGACACAGAATGTTCTCTGAAGTCAGTAATGTCTAAAACCATACTGAAAGGTTCGAGGTCATCAGAATTATCATGAATCTGTTTAACTCTTAAAGTTTTCCTTAGTTCAGAAAAATACCCTATAAATTGTTTTCTCTGAAAAGGATTTCTGAAAGTGCTTTTATTCTTGTTCAAAAAACATTCTGATGTCAGGATTCAGTGATTAGAAGTGATAAACTTTCATAACAGACTTTTTCTGGTTCAATAACAACAGATTATACAGTACACAATCAAATGAACATTACTGATATTGGCCTGATATTAGATACCCAGAGCATATGCTTGCAGACTTGTTGGCTCTGATTGTAAATAGGCTTGTCTTCCCTTTTAACTACAGTTCATTTCCAGGGAGCAATTTCTGCTGTTTTAAAACCAGTCTGTACATGTTGTACCTAAAAGCAAATGAAGAACATTTAGAGAAGGGAAGTAGCATGTGTGTATTTCCAGAAAAAAACAGCCATTTCAGCAGAAAACAGCGCCTGAGAGTAAATACTTAACCATAAGCAGCCTGGCAGCAGAGAACAGAGATGTGACATCTCAAAAAAATTAACCCAATCGATAAAAACTAAACTAAGAATCTTACTTTCATTTTTCACTACAGGTAGAGCCAGCTCCTATAAGTCCTTCTTGGATTGAAAAAATAAAATAAATCAATAAATAAAGGTCAAGAGACTCTTTTCCTAAGCTAGCAATAAATAGTCCACGTATTTTCACATCTTTGAGATAATATAACAAAAATCATTCTAAATGATCTTTTAAAATACCTTCTATGTGATTCTACAGAAGCAGATAGTCCTGTCCTACTAATATTTGTTGGGTCACTCATGTCAGGCTTACATTATCCCAATTCCACCTGTTTTATAACTTACTGACATGTCTTTTATCCATAACAAGGGTGCAACGCCTACCTGAGACTTGATCTGCTCACTTCTTCCTTTGATGTTCCTCACTGTGCGTCAGGGGTCAGAGTGCTGGCAGACATGCCATGGGGTATGAATGATTTAGAGCAACAGGTGAAAGTCTTTAAATTAGTGTATTTACTACCACCTTTCAAGGACTCTGTATCAGCCATGCTTGATCGTATTCCATGAGTGGTCTCAGATGCACTTTCCATTGTGTTGCTGTTGAGTGGCATGGTCGTATTTCATGTAAGGTTGCTATCCCATGAATTTCACATACTCATCTTGTAAAGCTGGATGCTCAGTCTCCCGGGCTTTCATCACTCAATAAGGGACAGATGCACTTCAGTGTTAAGTAAACTAATAACATTTCCTGCATTTCCCATGAAAATACTTCTGCCTGTGTCTCATCTACTTACACTTTCTTTCTGTAACATTCACCTCTGCTGCCTGCTGTCACTGCAAGACTCTGAAACGGCTCCTATGCCTTAAACAACCTGATGCTTTCAAGGTGATTTTACTTTCCTTCCTTAAAATCTTTTTCTTAAAGACTACTACTTCTAGAGCTATTTTATTCCACAAAGCTTTGAAAGCTCAGCATCCCAAGGCATGACACAGCCTTTAGCTAGAATTCCAGCACGAGTCTCTGATGAGACACTCCTCCTCTGTGCAACTGCAAATTAGAAGAATGCCCAGTCTTATCTTCAACTGCTTCCCAAGATATTACAATTGCATGACAGCTGTAATGATTGTAAACTTAACTGTGAAAAAAATACCAAACAAATCAAATGCAAAAACTGCAAAGTCCCCTAATGGAAGGGAAAAAAATACCCCGGAATATAAAGTGGAAAGAATGTTATTAGAGGTTGTCTGTGAATACTGTCCTGTTCACTAAAATAACAAACACAAAAGCAACTGTGAGAACATGTACCTCTCATTTCACAGTGTTTCAGTACTGAAAATGTATATATTCAGCTAAGAAATCAAAATTCTCCCTTTTCCTTCTTGCTCCCTCTTGGCTTATCTTAAGGCAAAATGAATGTACTTATACAAAGTAAAGACTAAACAAAAATAGTACTTTTCGATATAAATTATTCCCTGATTAGAGAGGGTCAGTCAGGATTTTTTTCATAGGTGACATGACATTTACTGGACATAGAAGAGAGAGATATCTGTAATGTTGTTAACAGAAGGCAATGCTGATAAACAGCTACAGAATAGATGAGGAATTAGGACGTCTCAATTCTAATGCAGCCTACATCACTGCTTAGTCATGATGCCACTCTTCCCCCTACTGTGTGCTTCTACCATGTAGCATTTTAAAGACCGCAAATACTTCTTCAGTAGTTCCAGTAGTGTCAAAAAAGATTACAAGATCACTCAAATGTATCCTTGAGTTCACGGCAGCATTTTGTAGTACATCAAGAATACGCATTTTCAGGTGTTCATATATACACACCTAAATTACACTTTAAAATAAATGTGTTTAAATAAAAATAACTAATTAAAAGGTACAGAAATTAAACACACTCTTGGCTTCAGACTCCAGTTGCAGATTGATAACGATCAGCACCTATAAATCCTCATGGGCAGTGAAACACTGGAAAGGGAGAGAGCATGTTTTCAACAATAGCTGATGTCTGCATCGGCAACAAAAACAGTCTCTGAGCACTGGCATCAAGGAGCATTTGATGTGAACAAAGTGACATCTTGTTTCATCAAAGGTTAATGAGTACAGCAGCTCTGTCAGCAGTACATTAAGACAGCAGTGTCACTGTTCGTCATACTTGGTGAGTTCAAGGCAGACTGCAAGCATCACCATTGGAGGATTTGTCGGGGTTTCTTTTCCCTCTTGGTTCAGTAAGTTTAATGTGACAAGTTAGTATTTCACCATAAGCAACTCCACGCTGTTTTCTCACAGAGCAAAAGTGCTTTTGTAAGCCTGGTACTTGTGCTGACTGGAGAATTAGAAGCTTTTCTCAGTAAATTTTATTTGTTTAACTAGAAACAAAGCAGAAAACGTAATAAAACATCGTCAATCTTTTTTGTTGATGTTTTCTGATAAAAACTTCTTTTTCTTTTTTTTTTTTTTGTTTTTAGAAAATGCAATATTGCTCAGGTAAAGGCTTTTGTTTCAAGCAAAATTTTGCTAAAAAATTCTCAGCTTAGCTATTTTTCCGTAACTGTCCATTAAAACAAGTGGAAAAGTATATAGCAGCATCAACAGGGAGACAAAAGAAATACGAGCAGCAAAATGCCATATAGCCTAAGTTCAGGACTTTGCACAAATTCCGCTTCTAGATCCTGTGCCACTGGGCAATGCTTAGAAAGATATTACAAGTGGCTTCTGAGCTGGTAGAGTTTTCTGTCAGTATCTTGGGAAATTGTTCTGTGGCTGAACAAGCACCTGACTCCAGGACAGATTAAATAAGGACTGGCTGTATGCGTAAGGCTCTGGGATCTGTGCCTTCGATGTAACAGCACTTGCCACATTCTGTCATCCAAGTTCATAAAAGCAGCTCATTTCCCTGCTAGATAATACCTTATCTTTCTCTAACTGTGGACAGGACCTGGATGACACTTCATCATCTCACATGGCATCAGCTTCCAAGATCCATAACCAAAGCCAAGGACAGAAAACTTCTGTCTGTTTGGGAGCTGCCCGTGTGAGGTAAAAGTCTCTGTTGCCTTTAGCATGCCAGTAGTGTTACGTGGTGCTTGCCATGGTAGCATTTAAGTCTTGTGCTCATGTTGTTACTGAAAGCGCTTCCTGAGTCCTGCAGCTGTTGGCAAGTTGTGGCTATTTTCTAAGGCTTCAGTTGTCCCTCCTCTGAGGACCAAATGTCTTGTTTGGGACAGTTTATTTCTATAAGCTTGTTTGTTCTACACAAGCAAACTTTCAGCTCTGTCAGTCTCTAGCTAGACAAACCTTAACAGCTTATTGTACAGAGGTCTTATTTGCATCATTACATATCTGTGTTTCACAAGACAACCTGCACTTCATAAAAGGTACTTCAAATGGAGCTCAAAAGGCCTTGTAGTTATCAGGTATTCTTGTGGATTCCCTGACAGGTATTTGCATAATCCTGTTTTAAAAGCCATGTAATGACAGAGGAACCTGCAGGTTCCCTGCAACCTGCAATTCATTCAACCTTTGCATTAGAAAAGCTCCCTTTCTGCCATAGAGTATCTACCTCACTTCTTTCTTGGTGCAAAGACTTGACTTATTCACCACAAACATGGAAAACAAACTAGTTGTCTCCTCCTTTCTGTGGCTCATTATAAGGCTAACCATATATTCTTTTGTCTTCTCCGGATAAACACGGAGAGCCAGGAGTCCTGTATGTAACTTTCACCTGTTTCCTCTGGAGCAAGCACTTGTATGGAATCAGACTATTCAGTACCAAGATTTCAAGTGGCATCTCACCTGCTTTATTCATGCACAATGCAGTCCCATTAGTGTAGTAAATTTTATTCTTTCACTTCTTGGCTAGCATCCCATCCCATTTGCTAAGGATAAAGATAGCTTTGAGTCTGGGGATACTGTTTTTCTAAGTCCATTCTCTGGTTTTCAAAGCAAACGGAATCAAGGCAGGCATGGCTTTTGCCCCAGCTTCCTAAAGATATGAGACCAATACAATCACGCTACACAAGACTTTCTTTCTACTCCTTACACCCCTGTAGCAACTTCTGATCCTGTAGGTCAACGGCAGCTTGATTTGTCAGGAAGGAAGAGTTCAAAGACTGAGTTTCTGCAAGATCGGGGTGGGGGAGGAGATGGCAACCAAGAACTGAGACTATCTGGATCAGAGTAAGCAGATAAAT
The DNA here is from genome assembly GCA_013396935.1 of Baryphthengus martii. Lineage (NCBI taxonomy): Eukaryota > Metazoa > Chordata > Aves > Coraciiformes > Momotidae > Baryphthengus > Baryphthengus martii. The sequence continues at coordinate 341,736 of VWZK01003188.1, forward strand.
CAGACATTCAGAATCCTTCTAGGAGAGAGACTTCAAAGGATCTGTTTTGCACGACAAGTTTCAGGTGAAGCTTGATCTCTCTTAGAGCTGGATTAGCCTAGAGCACATATTAGGCCTCCTGGTTCAAGAACTCCTGGATCCATTTGCACTAACATGGAAAACATTTGCCATGATGTGAAATTCGCAGTGAATAGGGTTGTTATTTGTCTCTGTGAAGTTCCTTTCATCAGAAGATCTGAAAGCATGTGACAAAGAAGGCCTTGAGCATTATCTCTGTGTTATGAATTGAACAGAGAAGGGAAGCACCTTGCCTGAGGTCAATAGATCAATGGCAAACCCAGATGTCCCTCAAGCGGTAGTCCGTGATTCTTCAGGCACACCTCAAATAGAATCAGGTAACTTTTATTTTGCTATCCTATATTTTCCACTATAGGCTTGACACTTACTTGGAGTTTTTCACCCGATAGACATGAATCAACAGAAAAGAGCCTGGTTTTGCAGAAAGTAGCATATCCTCAGATTATTAACAGTGTATTCACGTGAGCATCCAAATGTTGAGGCATTCCAACACACAAGTTGGTTGCTCTTGAAAATGAAGTTATTTGTGTCTTTGAGTTAACAAAGGGAGTTGCAGAATCACCTTCAGCCACAGCAGTTCTTGGGTAGTTTGAAGGCAGAAACTCTTGCTAATTCAGGGTTAGGTTTACTACAGTTGTCCAGAGAAGTACCATTTGTTCTCATTTAATCACGTAATCTCTGTGCATTCAGAATCTCAACATATACTTACCTTTAAATACATTCTAGGAGATTATATAGTGTTAACTGTTATGTTCAGCTATCTTAAATAATTCTATTCCATAACTGATGTCTATTCACAAGCAGTTTCTAAAAATCAACCTGTCTGAAAGGTTCTCACAGTGAAAAATCAAATAGCATGGAGAATCCATGCTCATTTTATCAGAACTTGTTTTTATTATTCCAGACAAATCCATTCAGTGTCAGTGATCGAGGATAAAACCACAAAACAGTGTTCCTTCTGCTAAATATTACCAACAAAGAATAATTCGTTTGAAATAAAATTTCCAACTGCAATTCTATCCCAATAACTAAAATGAGATGCTAAAAACACTGAATCCCAGTGGTGTCTCTAAGATGTCAGGAAGGAACAGAAATCTATCTGTTAACACAGAACTGCATTTAAAATTAAATTACCCAGCAGCCTCCCTCACCATCACAAGTGGTCCTTCTCAAGCCTTCACTTCAACAATGCAGATCTGAAGAACCTTAGTATGGTAGGAGGCAGACATTGAAAAGAGTTGAGGCTAGTAAGTGGTAGTTGAGTTTTAAATCTAGTTACAGATATTTCATTCTGACCAGACCAAAATCTTGACATGCCTATGTCTTCAGCAACCCAGGTATAAAAATGCAAATGTTAAGATCACTCCTCTAATCTCCAGTGAAGCAGGTGGCCCTTCTTGCCAAGTCAGGCATTAGTCCCTGTGATTGGCCAACCTAGATATCCAAGCAGCACCCTGACTACAAGTGCAATGCTGCAGCACAGCTATTCTAAATATAATTTAGGCTTATACACGTACCTATTTTTGTCTAGATATTTTTTACACCCCCCCCCCTTCATTGTCTGACTTTTTATTTCTTTTATATTGCTTCAGTGAAACACTTTAGCAAATGTTTAATTATCCTTGTGTAATAAACTGTGCCACCTTCTCCAAAGCAGGGTTTCTGCAAAGTACAGTCTTTTTCCACCTTAAATGCAGTGAGGATTTAAACACGTGCTTATGCCTTGTGCTGATCTGAAAAACTTGTGCTAACCTGAAAAATGTGTACTAGAGCCAGAAGCAGAACTATTGGCTGCAGACACCTTCCCAACGCTGCTGCATCACCAGGACTCACACCTGATCTAGAAAAGTCCTATAATCTCAATGTCCGTTCAACTCCTGTACCCTCTAAGTGCATCACTAGTAGTTTTGAAAAGGACATTTCTCTTTTAGGAAACTGGACCACAGTTTTCAATCACACAGTTTTAAAACTAGTACAAACATACCAGAAAGAAAAGAAGGATAAAATTAAAGTTTGCTTTCTGTCAGAGGAACCTGTAGTGTAACACGACACCTCTTAAAATTAAGCATTGTACCAGACGTGGACAAGAACAATATTCTGAAAATGAAAGCACACAAGTATCTGTTTTGACATGTAATATAAAAGAAATGCTCTGATTCCAATAAAGAACATACACTGTTAATTAGGTCTGAGTTGAAAGTAATATCCAACGCTCTGTGAGGATTAGAGCAAAGTCTGTGAGCTCGCACTTACACCAAGGGTGATTTTAGTGAGGTTTTTTGTGAGTTAAAATTAATGAAAGGAGCGAATGAGCCAACGGAACATGAATAGAAACTAAATTATTTAATTAACCCAAGTGATTTTTAGATGTATAATCAGTTTCAGAGCCTAACACTTACTGCTTTCAATGGCTAATTAGAACACTACTTGGGATGTTAAGGATTATGCGGGTGCTTGAATGAAAGTAAGAATTTGGGATTTGGATTACTTCTTTGATATTTTAGTGTATGGCATCGCTGCTCTCTATGCACATATCTAAATGGGACAGCTCACATGAGTAAGTTTAGTCACGAGCATGTGTGGTGGCCACAGCCTTCACAAACACAGCAGGGAACTTTAGGACTGAAAGCATATGCACAGTTGGCTTAAGAGAGGGACTCCCAGGCTGGGAATAGTTAGAAATCAAACAGTCTATCAATCAAGCACAGAGATGCTGTTGCTAAATGCTGGGTTATACACATCGACAAAATTGTGCTTCTAACGTGCACAAGAGATACGCTACACGTTTTATTTGCAGGCGTGGTTACCACTCCGAAAACACCTGATGTCAACAAATCAGTACAACTGCTATCTAAAGGAAGATGGACAAGCTACAGAAGCCTTTACATCAAGATCTTTTGCCTGCTTTCATAGAGTGAAAAAGTGATACTCACTTTAAAAATTCAATTGATCCACAGATAATGTAAAAATACACTACCTCAACCAGCACCAAAACATCCATTAACATGCATGCACAGCACATCTCTACTTTCTGGTCTACTAACTGTCCATTTTTTCAGGTCATGGAGACCTTTTTTAAAATACAAACATTGTTTTGAATCATATAATCTAAGATTTTACTTTGGAAACCAATCAGCATGTAGTCTTATCTGTGAGCTCCCTTACAGATTTTCAGATGTCGGAAAGATCATCACACAACGTAATCCACTAAGTAGGAGAGCTTCAAACTCTCCTACATTCATGCTATCTAGACATCATTAGTCTATATGCATACACCCCTAAATTAATGAGTAACTGTGTATTAAGATACCTTAATCTGCCTTCCTAGCAATAAGTGAACCGATCTTTTCAACACCAGTCTTCACCTTCTGAGTTCTTTATCCTCAATTTGAACAGTTACAGCTACACCCCGTGCCCTCACAAAGACTACAAAATAATGGAAGGTAGGATGGCTCCTTAAGTTCAGCTCCTGCATCCCTAGATTTACTTCTATATGCCACCAACAGACAAAAAAAATCCCCGTAAAGCTTTTTTTAACTGCCAGTTTAAAGTAACAGTACAAGAAAGATAAATGTTATAGTAACTCCATAAATACAATGTTGGGGTTCTTTTTTACAATGGATTCATCTGCTGCGGATCATGCTGCACACTCACAAAATTGGGGAGAGTGCTTTGAATACACATGCTACCAAATGGAGGCAGAACAGTAAGACTGACTGTGTAGTCACTGTGCACGTACAAGCTCAATATATTCCTCTCAGATGGGTAAATCCTGAATGAGAATAGAAATCTGCACAATGAAAATACCAGAATGTACAAAGCTAACACAACAGTCCGCAGAAATGCACACCGGGTGCTAGAAAGCCATCTGATTTTACTTCTAGGTCTAGTTGTGACTTTGAATACTGAATTATAGAGAGAGACTAAAAATGTTTTACTAGTATTACATTTCCATGTGAATCCTTTCACAATATACAAGAAGAAACACTCTATTTCTAGTTCTCTTTGAAAGGCTGATGGGATACCAAGCTTGTAAATCGCGCACGATGAGGCCCAAGACAGCCTGAGATGGCCATTTTGTTTGTAAGGGTGCTTGAAGGGAAATTGCAATTGGTCAAATTCAGTAACTGCAGTTTCCATGACATGAATTTGCTCAGGCTTCTTTTTCTCGAGCCAGCATCGCCAAGGAAACCTTGATCTCCCACACTCACAGAACGTTCTTTTAGAAACTGCTGAGAGGAGAATTTAAGGCCAAATTCTGATTTGCTGCTTATCTTACAGACTACTGCTGACTTCTGGGTTTTCCTGTAGTGGCCCTGTCTGCCTGTCCATATTGCCTGCCTGCCATCAGAAGTTTTCATTATGACGTGCTGTGGGACAGGATCATCTTGCTCGCATACAGCTTAGCACAATTGAGTCCTGACCCACGATGAAGGATCTAAATGCTGAAGATCATGAGAAAGAGTCAAAAATTTTTGGGTGCTATTCCTCTACCGTTAACTGGCTGTGAAGGATCAGGCAAGTTAATTCAGTAGTTCTAAAAACAGGGTAAATACCACCATTTTCAAAGTAACGACCATTACTTGTTTGAAACTCTGCATTTGGGATCTGTGAAGTACATGGAGAAATCAGTCCCTATTAAAAGAAAGACCTTTCTCTGTGGATGTCAAAGAAAATAAATGCTGACCAGAGGATCTAAGACAGGCAGATTACTTAAACAAGACAGATATCCCCAAATACACAAGGCTTCATGAAATCTGGCCTTGATAACTTTGGGAATTAATCTAAATGGTCTTTGAATCATAAGAAATCACCTTTGAAAGTATACAGAGGACAGAAATAAAAAGAAAAGAGGAAGGAATCATAGGACGATTGATAAAATCACAAGCCACTCAAGCCCTGAAAGGGTTCTGGAGTAAGTAATTAAGCAAACAATTTTCAACTACTGGAATATAACAATGACAAAAATTACTAGAAAAAAATACATGCCAAGTAAGTCCAGTTTCCTTCTTTGATGGATTAATAGGCTTAGTAGATAATGAGAGAGTAATAGATACATTTCAGCTTGAATAAGAATTCTGACATGTTGTACAACTTTAGCAAAATTGACAGAAATAGTTTAAAAGCAAACACCATAGAGTACGTTCACAACTGACCGAAAAACATCTATTGGCAATTCACTGTCAAAACAATTACTACAAACAGGTATCTGAAGTATCCTCAGAGTATTCATCCTGAAAACAATTCTTCCTTACTGAATTATTTGAACAATGGAGTAGGACAGCCAAAAAAACCATGCAGATAGCAATCAAATAAGGAGATACTGCAAGCACAGATTCAGAGCCTAACCTTGTCCTCCAGGACTCTTGACTAGTAGGGAAACAGTGGAATATAATAAGGTGATAAAACATTCTAGAACAATCAATATGTCCAAAATCAGAAGATGAACTTCAGTAAAAGTGACTTAGAAGTATTACACTTAGGAAGAAGAAAACAAATCACAGGTGCCACAGAAGAACAGCTAGTGAGGCTGTAATACAGCAGAAGAGATCAGACTAAAGGAGAGCACCCAGGGCGACAGTTTAAAAACAAAACCTCTTATTCGTGTCTTGAAAAGAGTGCTATAGGACACAGGCATATGCAGGTGAGACCTCCATTCTTGTATCACACCAAAGGCACATCAAATTACTTGATATATATTCATGTACAGAGATTCCCTTTAGAGTAGTGTGTTCACTTATGTTTGCTTGGGAGCCAGCCTGGTACCAGCCTTGTTGGGCTCTAGGTGCTTAGGCAGCAAGAGCATCTGCAACGGCCATTCTGGTCACTTACGCTGTGCTCTAGTGAGAAAAAAGGAAGTCCCAAATACCTATATTGTTCTAGGAACTGGGAAGTGAAAGAATGTAAGTTCCATTAGTTAACTATGGATTAAAAGTAAATTCTGGTGTCAAGAAAACATCTGAACAGAGGGTCTCCTGGTCTACAGGTCTTAGCTACAGGCATCTTCAATGCCACTGCTAATGGTAAAGAAAAAGCCTCCTTTAGTAAAGTCATTGAAGACTACTGTTCATGACACCACTGAATGATCAGCCTAACATCACAATTTATAGTTGGTCAAGCAGATTTTTAAAAAGCTGCAATAGACTGCCCTTCTAAAACATGGACAGCAGAAATTTCTCTTCAGCAGTGTTTGCAAGGAAGATTCTGGTGCTCAGAGAAGTTTCTAGAACAATGCAAGTTACGCTAGTAACATCATGACAAAATGACCAAGCGCTGTGCCAAGCACAGCTCTTGCTATCCCTGCTAAGCTGAGCCATCAGAATCACAAGCCACTGGTTTTCATCATGAAGGCAGGCACTAGGAGAGCTGGCAGAGCAGTAAGTGCCGCGTGCTTGCCTCCTCACATTAATTCCTTCCTCATCTCTCCTCCTCAAAGATTGCTCTTATGGTATCACTGACTGTGTAGGCAAGCAGATTTTTCACATCCTTTTTCCTAACTGCAATTTTAAGAAACCGTGTTAATGGCAATGGCAAATAGGTGGGCAAGTGAGTTTGAAGATATTCTATATATAGTATTGACAGTCTGTTGGCCACTCATAGGTTCAGAGTTGTATACACAGAATACAAAACACCTCCAGCTCTCCACAGCCACGGAGGTGTCGTGTCAGCATATTGCCTGAGAGAGCACCTCCCCATCCCCACCTGGCATGAGAACGGACTAAAGAATGATAACGAAGATACCTAGCAGGGTATATAGAAAGAAAACTTTTCTATAACAATCAAATTCATTCAAGTAAAAGCCCACTTGACTCTGTGAGAGAAAATAAAACACCTAAAAACCCCACAAAGTAAACTTTCTACAGTATAGGGCTTTGTTTTCTCTGTTGGGACATTCAATCTGTCTTCACATCATCTTTGAAACCTTGTTTACAATTAAGACAGGTTATAATGGAGCAAATGAGATAAAAGCTGGTGACGGACAAGGTCCAGAAAGGATTTTTATAAGCTGCAATCAATTTTATCTAGGAAATCAATGAAGAATCAATCTGGAAAATAATTCAAACCATACATATATTTTTTTCAAACAGTTTTGAATGTTTTGGAATAAAGGGAATAATATTGGGCATTCATACAACTAAATTGAAATTCTAGTCAGAAGTTACAGGAGTATTCAAAAATTATTTCTTTTGCTATTTACCAAATAACTTAACTGAATTCCCTTCTTGGATATGCATTGCCATGTGGCAGGAGAAAAGCCAAGGTGACACGGGCTGACTGGAGGTTTGAACACAGGGCTCCCTGTGAGGCCACATGTGAGAAATGTTAAGTCACACTGCTCTTTGCTTTTGGCATCTAACAAACTTGTCTGAGTGAACGTACCTGCCAAAAATTACATTAGCAACAAGGTATCTTGTGTCTGTGCCAACACATTTCCCTTCAAACGTGGAAATAACTTACCCCACGTGTCTGGCCTTCACTGGTGTCTTGAAAGCCGAGATATATCTGTTGCAAATTAATTTGAGTTTTTGCTTTGGAGGAAGGGACCACTCTGCTGACTTGTTGGGATTCGGAGCACATAACACCAGAGGAGAAGCTGAGAGGACCGGGTGTGTTCAGTCTCAAGAAGAGAAGATGAAGGGAGATCTTATGGTTTTCTTCATCTGTCTAATGGGCACTTTTAAAGGAGACAGAGCCAAACTTCTGGAGGTGCACAGTGAAAGGAAAGAGGCAACAGACATAGGCTGCAGCCATGGAAATTCCAATTAGATGTTAGGAAATTTTTTTCCCCGTGAGTGTTGTCACAAACTGGAACAGACACCATGAGGGTCAAGGAGTCTCTGTCCTTGGAGATGTTCACAACCTGACTGGATGCCACCCTGAGCAACCCAAGTTATCTTTGAAGCTGGATCTAACTTCAAAGCATGGCTGTTGGACCAGGCAGCCTCCAGAGGCCCCTTGCAGGCTGTTAGTCCCTGACTCTCAAAGTGAGCTGCTGCAAAGCCACTCTCAGAAAAGTGTCTCACGAGAAACAGGGTCTGATCTTAACTGCAACAACAGCAAAGGGTCACCTTTTAGATGTTTCTCTCTGGGCTCCATACGCCAGTGGGGTATTAAGAAGCATTACTGGATTGAAGATTTGCCCCAGAGTTTGTTGTGTGTGATGTCAATGTACAAAAACATTCTTTAGTTGAACTGTCTCAAACGAGACTTGTTAGTTCACGGGATGCTGTTTCAGAGGAGGAAATACTTTGCAGGAAAAGAAATGTGCAAGATCTTGGTTTTTTTTTTGTTTTTTTTCCTTGTGCTGATATCACAGGGACTTCCTCTTTATGCTTTTACTGGATTAGAATAACTCTGAATTGGGTTGGGGTTTATTTTGTTTGCTTTTGTTTTTAACATCCCTAAAAGCTTCCTAGTGTTAGAACTAAAAGCAAGCAAGCAAACAGAAAACCCAAACAGGACCTGAGCTTCATGTTACATTTGCATCCAACATCTGCAACCTGATCTCAACAACACAGGAGTTTTGTTTAGAATTAGCTTGGATTCTAAACAAACAAATGAAGAGTCAGAATATGTTCTTAAAGCACAAACAAACATGTTAAATAGGCACAGCACAGAACCTGAAGATTCTGCACAAATACCCTAAAGTTCCTTGGTTGGAGACATTTTGATTTTCTTTGCCCCATTTCTCCTCCATAAAATGGAAATTGTTATCACTTTTTTTGCCACTCTTTGCCTTTCTAAATGTACAGGACTGAAAATACCACAGGAAAGGAGCTCTGTCATATTTCAGCATGAACCACAGTGCAACCAAGTTATCAAAACCCTGAAAGCACACCTAACATACACGACGAACAGAAAGAGAAAGAAATAAAAAGAGCAAGTACTCCCTTGCAAATATATTCTTGGTTTTGCTTAATTGGAAAGCTGGTGACTCTTGGATGACCAAGGCTTTTCTCGCATCCTTAATGCAGCGCTGTCTGTCAAATAGTTGTGCCATCCAGACTGTGTCCAAGAGCGCACAATAGAGGTTTCCTTCCTTTGAGGTAGCTTCTACAAGAAACAACAATTCCTCCATCTCACAGAGATCTAGATTTAGAAACACATTCCCATAGGATCTGTATGAGGAGTCTGATGGAACATAAGGTAGTGGTATTGAGAGCAGAAACCTGACACAGGACAGGGAACAATCTCGTGTGGAGCCACATCACCACTTTGTCCCATCAATCACAGTTCACATAGTTGTGCAAAGCTGGCTTTGAATTATTATACCCCAAGATACCACACAGAGATAACATCTTGCAGAATGTAAATGTAAGCATTTAGATAAACGTGAAAGGCAGAGCAGGCACATTATGGAAGGGAAGTTTCCTTGATGCTGGTTTCATTTCTAGGGTTGTTCTTGAGACCGTTCAGACCTTCAGGTGAAGAGGTTCTCCCATCATCCCTCAAAGCAAGCTTTCTCTTCCCCTTTGTCCATACATTCCTAGTCATTTTATAATCCAAACTCTGACACGCTATTTGGAAGCAACAGCCACAGAAGGGGCCTGCCTGCCAATATGTCCTGACTAATGTAAGAGAACAAATCCACCATTGTTGCCCAAACACTTTATGTCCATACAATAAAATCACTGTCTTCTGTACTCAAGGTTACATTTGTTTACGATTACAGTGTTTATTTCTTGCTGTAAGACTATAACCATACATGTTCTTTCTTCTGCTAAAATACATTTTTTCCACCCCCATCCTGTTAATTCTTTTCCCGCCCCCCACCCACTTCTCAATGTGTAGCCAGAGGAGGAAAATTCTCTTGCGTATACATAAAATATAATTTTTCTTTTTTAGAAGTATTAATAATGGGGTTACAATGGCATGCCTGTGGTGACATCTAAATACAAAAATGTATTTTTAAGTACTTGCTTTACTTAATTTAAGTAAGTTAAATCAAGGCAATGTGAACAGCTGTATACTTTTTGTTGGGCTGGGATGGTGCTGAAAGCACCACAAATATCAGGAGGGACTTAGACTTCATCTCAGTTTCTCCCACTCACCCTATAATTCTGCAGCAAGTCTCTTTCCCTGCTCATGCTTTCCCACCTGAGACAGAAAACACTGGGTGTTTTTTTTTCCAAAATGCTCTGAAACACAAGGATGGATCAAGATACCTAGAGTGCTCCAAAGTTTTAAGCAGAAAGGCCAGCGCACTGCAAGGACAGAGCATCTGTGCGGGAGAACAACATTGCTTTTAAGTTTCCATCATGGAAGAGCCTCTTTATAATTTGGTGGCACTCACCAGAGCCCTGCAGGACAGGCACACCAGAGGAAGCTGCAGAAACCTCCCTCCATGGGCTACTCTGCCCAGCCTTAGACTCACTCCTGTCCTTGGGCTCACTCTCCACTGAGAGAGGGGATGTGGCTGCAGGCCCACTGCTTACTAAGCATCCTTTTCCTTTGAATAACACAACGCTGTAATAGAAAAGTGAGACAAATTAGCCCCCTCAGTGCTTGTAACAGAGTTAAGCCTCTAAGAAGTGGTCTCTAGTGCAATCAGCTGCTCCAGAAAGGATGCAGGATGCAGTACTGTCAACACCTGTATGAGTGAAAATATACCCGCCATTAGACTCTTGCCAAAGCAACAATAAAATGTTTTCTGCCGTTTCCCATGGGAGCGATAAGTCTTGTCTCCCTGAAGTGGTTTTTGATAAAAGTCTGACTGGGGCTGGGATGAATGAAGGTAGCAGCCAGGTTCCACCCACTCTCACAACATATGCTTTGCCTAATATGCCGTAGAGCAATAGTACTTCCAACATATCTAAAATAAATATTTGGCTAGTTAAACAATTACACTGAAAGGTTTCTCTGTCTTTATTATACTAGAAAGAAATGCATAAATCACCTGATGTTATATCTCTGAAGAAATTTCCTCTAACTACGGCACTGGGAAGTGATTTTCAATTTGCAAGTTTGAGTAAAGCGGAGGATGGGAAGGCAGCCTACCCTTTTTTTATATATATATATTTTTTTTTTTTTTTTTTTAAAAAGGCAGCCATAAGAGTTGGGTTTTTTTAAACCAAAAAAAACCCACAAAGAAAACCAAACCAAAAAGTCCAAACCAAGCCCAAAACAAACAGACAACAACATTAATTGTTTGCTGATGCTATAAAGATTTCTAACAAGCCAAACGCAGCTGCATATAAAAGGGCAGGTGCACTGCAGGTCTGATCTATCTTTTCATAAAGATAACATCTTTACTAGAAAGGAACAAAGTTCACCACTTCCTGTTAAAGATGTCCATGCAATACCAGTGCAACTTAAATAATTATAGCTAACTACTATTTGAGTGACAGCTTTCATTCCTGAACTCTGCACGTGACGTACTCACGCAACACAAGATTGTGCTGCACCAACTGTCAGACACCAGTCTTTATGCAGAAACCACATAAAATTATGAGTCCTTGTCTGTCTTCATTTACAAAGAAAAGCTGAATCACAGTTTAAAAGAAAGACACTACTCTGTGAATAATTTGCTTGGATATGGGTAAGAAAATATTCTGCAGCTACATTTCTATTTTTCCTGCCTAGCTCTTGATATGAAACTTATTAACTAATGAGGTAGGACAGGTAGAAACAAAAGTCAACTCAGAAACATTCAAGACTGATCCAAAGAACTCAGAGGCTTTGTGAGTAATAAAACATCCAATGTTTGCTTTTAGGAATGTTAAACTCCCGAATGGCTACAGAACTGAGACTTACGCAGACGTCATTAATTCGCACCATCTTGTCTGATGACATTGGACTGATCGTGCAGTTAAATTCACATCTAGAAAATCATGATATAAGAAGTGATATGAACCTAGACTTGTAATAGGTTGAAATATGTAACCTTATAGCACAAGGAAACAAAACAGGAAGCACGGCTCTTTCAGTTCCGAGCCACCAAGAACAAGATCTATGCCTGGTGGCGTCTCATTCCTGCATCTTAATTCTCCAGTCTGGGTTTCTTATTTTCAGATGTCATTGCCTTCCTTGTTGTCTGCTGTTCTGATTTTCAAAATTATCTTTCAAGTTGGTGCTTCTCTAAGACTGATTTTTGTTACTCATTGATTATTTAAATATAGGCTATTTCGGTTGGTTTTTTTTTCTTCTACACTGTCATTTATTTATCGGTCATCTCATGAGCAGTCTTAAGCCATCCCATCCTTTATGTCCTCGTGTTCTGCCTTGTGCAAGATCATAGTTTCCATATTGGAACATACTGCCTTGTGTTATTTTTTCATGATGAGACAAATTGACAGTCAAAAATGTAGCTGGTTTTGTGTTAGTGAAGTTTCATCTTCTATTTGCATTTCCAGGGGCTGGTTTGTTTTTTTTTCCATTCAATACACTCTTGGACTTCAGTGTCATACAAATCATTTAATAAATGTGTATTGTACAGTTATTTAATCTAATAACTGAAGAAATCCTCATTCTAGAGGAAACCATGTCAGAGCTACACACAAGATTACTGTCAGGATTTCCTCTGTTGCAGAGATTTGGAGATTACATTACTTGGTCAAAGAACATGAATGCTGGCCTCTGTAATTTTCCAGGTCAATGCTGGGAAAAGTCAACTCTACAGAAGTAGTATTCTAACACGCTGTTTTGAACTATCAGATATTTGGACAACAGTCCATTTTGTTAGTGTTGTGTCTGGTCAGAAGCATTAAAAAACCCATGATTTTGTAGCTATTAGTGAAAAGAGCAAACTATGTAGTCTTGCTTCTACCTTATTTTACAGAGCTTCAATGGAATTAGGCAGCGCAACAGAAGGATAAACAGTAACCAAATGCAGAAAATTAAAATCAGATATACAGGTAACAGGCAATAACAATTCAAGTATCAAGTCACAGCACATAAGCAGAGAAGTGGGGTCAGAGGTATTTGTAGTCCATTTATTCATTAACTGTACTGTCCTTAAATGATGGAAATATGGGGAAAAGAAGGGTATAAATGACAGGAGATGAAAAGCACAGCTTTGTTTTGAACAGAACTGAGATTTGCCTCCTCTATTGAATTTCAGTTCATGCATACAACTGTATTTGAATTCACCATTAAACAGCCAGGACCACGATGAGATCTATTGATCACTGTTCCCAAAACAGGGCCTTTTGTAAGTATGTGCAGTACATCAAAGCTATGGACCGAAAAATGGTGCCATTGAAGAGGATCTCAACGTATACATATAAAGATTGTTCTTATATAAAAACATGGAATAAGTACTTTGAAAACCTAGAGGAAAAAGCATCCCTTTAACTTCTCAACGCAAACTAAGAGGCACCTTCCAATTCTCATTAGACCACATTCAGTGGCACGTAACTGCAGGCCATTTACAAAAATCACTGAGTCAGGAGTTTCCTTAGAAAAGAAATGACACTGAAATAAAAAATAATTAGTTTATGGACTTAATTCAAAATTTTCCAACCTTCTTTACGGCAGAAAAAAGAATTGCATGGGAATGCATCAGCCGTAAAAATGAGATTCCTTACCTTGCCTTTTCTGTGCAGGTTTTGATTTACAATTTTGATTTACAATTCCAAGTTCCAGAGACACAATTTTCATGTTTACACTCAGTCCGTTCCCTGAATACTCGCGTATTTGACATATCTTTTGGGAAATTATGGAGCTGATAGGTTACTTTCTGGTGTAGAAACGCTGGATTATTTTCTACGTATTTATGTACTGTTGCTACACACTTCTTGCCAACATCTTAAAAGACAGAGCGCATACTAAAACAAATCAGCGTTTGCAGTATTAGTTTATTAAGAACAACTTTCAGAAGTTTAGAGAGCTGAAAAAAAAAAGCTGATCTATAGCACTAATCTTCACAAAATCATCTTACACATAACAGAAAGAAGCAATCAGTGGAGACTAAATGGAAGAAGGGTCAATTTATGCTCTCATTTACCTCACGGTAAATCAGTCCTCTAACTCAGGGCCAGTTATTTCAGATCTGTACTCCATATAGCTGAGAATCTGGGAATGATAAAATAGAGAAACTAAGCAAATCTCACCTAAAGAATTTTCTCTTGGTTTGAAAACACATGGAGTTTTGCAAATACAGGCACAAGTATCTTAGATTCCTTCCTCTCACAGAATAAAACACATCTTTCACTAATGTACACATCATATTTTTCCAGGTACCAAAGAGATTAACCCAGCTGTTAAGAACAATTATGGAATAATTCACTCCCAAAGTTCAGAAGTCTTGGATTAAATTTCAAAAGGTAGATACTGAAAATATTCTCTACATATATTCATGACTGGGATGGGAAAACGAAAGTTCTCCTTTCACTCCTCAACATCCTTGTGCTTCACTGATGCAACCTGCAACCTCACTCTACACATTTGAGACCACGTTAGAGCTCCTACATGTATACTAAATAGGGGGGGAGGGAAAGTAATTGCTTACTTAATTTCACTGATATTAACAGTAATTCTCAAAGGATAAACTGAGCCTCCATTTCAACTATCTTCCATCCCATTGGGAAATAAACCAAACTCTTGTTATTGTTTAAATGGCCTTTATATGGAACACGTTACATACAATTCCTGAGTGTGCATGAGGCAAAACAGGTGTTTCTGGGAGAACACAGGAGAGCTCCTACCACCAGCAATTCAAGTGCAGAAGTAAATGATCAAATAAAAATTTGATCAATCTATTTTCAAGGCATTAATACTTTTCCCAAATAGGACTTTTTTTTTTTGTCTTATATATTTGAATGGCATGTTCAGCATAAACAGGCTTCATGTCTTTCACTCTTAGTAGAAATTCTAACTATGCTTTGTCCAACCTCTTAAAATACCTAAGTTATCAAACACATTGGGCCTGTTTCAGTTAACTACTCGCCTAATAATTTTATTTTCCCATATTGCAAAACCAGGTTTGCTTCGCAAAAATTTAATCGCAGCAGAGTTGCCCACAAAACTACACCCACCATGCTCTACTCCATATTCCCACGCTTTTTAATATTTGTCATATTTCATCTTTTAATGCAGTCCTAATGAGAGCGTATTGGAACACCACAGAACCAGGCGGTCTTGAAATAAAACATGGAACAGAAGGAGCATTGTATTACAGCCTCTGTTAATGTTTTAATGGTTGAGAGATTTCCAGCATGTTGGCAGTGTCAGGACAAACCAATTTAATAAATTATTAACACTAATCAAACATTTTTATGATGGCAGTCAAAACTTCCTTGGCAGTTAAGGTTAATTCTGTTGAAGTTTGACAAAGATGTTACTGTTTGATGGAAACCACGTTTAAAACTACAGCCTCCTTCAAATCAAAACCTTGCACTGCACCGAGAAGAAATGGTTAAGAAACATGTTTCAAAGTACATAAAGAAACAGTGAAGGCAAGGCTACAGCCTCCATCGGCAGCACAAGAGCTGACGAATGGTAGTGAAATGTAAGTTGATTACAGCGTATATAGTATGCCTGCCACTACTTGGGACAGGATAGAGAGGCTGTTATCGGGAAGAGATAAAGCTCGGGCTGTCGAGGGGAGAGCGCTAAATCAATATACAAAGAAAATCCAGGAATTCCAGGCACTTGACAAGAGGGGCAGAGAGGAAAATAAAGAATCCTGCCAGTTTTGATGTATTAAACTTTGGAGAAAAGGTACTTTAAGACATCCTTTCATTCAAAAGGCAACTAACAATAACAACACCAGACAACGCCACATTCTCCCTCCCACTCCTCCAGCCCTGCCAGCTAGTTGAAATCCAGCACAGCAGAAGCTAATGAGGGGTATGGATTAACAATACAAAGTTTCTCAGGCCTTTCTTGGGCCTCCCCTGGGGCACCCACAGTCCATACATCATCAATCTACTGCAAATTGATGTAGTCAGCCTGTGACAAGGGTCAGGTTTCCAGGACCAGCTACAAGGCATGATCTAGTCATTTTGAGTTATCAAGACAAAGCTCTGTTCTGCTGAGCTCTGGCCATATAAAATTCAGTTCCCCAGGCTTTCAGGGAGCTGAAATCAAACCACAGAGCCCTCTCTGTTTTCCTCTACGCCCACTGAGAAACCAGCTCACCTTTCTGAAGTGACACTGTTGTTATTATTTTTGCTTTCTTACAGACGATGCCATCTCAAAAACTTCAGGTTCACAAACAAGAATACAAACTAACCAATCAGTTTATTATTAATAATATTCTTAGTTATTGTATGTTAATGATTTCAATATTTCAATCAACAGTAAAAAGAAAAATATATATTTAATATATGAGAGCAATGAAGAAGAGAAAAAAGGTGCTTGCTGATGCAGATTTCTAAATAAGAAATAAGTTTCATTGGAGTATCAAAAACTTTTGTTTGCCCACAATACACATGGGATCTAGCTTTTACCCAACAACTCGTGTGCCACAGCTTTTCCAAACACTCTGTGGATTAGCTCGATACATGCATATTTGCGTTGATGTCCCCTTAGCTTAGCCTAGTTGAAACCAGTGGATTTCCATGCCAGCTTGGTGGCCAGCATGCATTGGCTCACAGCACTGCAGCCCTGTCAGCTTCACTGAAAAGCACCCGTTAAGATGGGAAGATACACAAGGAACTGAGCACACGATACACCGAGAAAAGTGAGATATTCTGTCAATCAGAAACGTGTAACCCAAGCTAAAGTAGATTTAAATCACTAGAAAGGTCCCTATTAATTTAAATGATTGTGATGGCATCCACACTTCTACAGAAACTTCAGCAAGTAAGATTTACATAATATCCATAGGTTTAGCACCACCTAAACTTACAATTAATAGGTAACTTTCATGGCTGTTATCTGCCTCAGAAAGATTAAAAATCCCAAGATGCCATGTAGGCAAAATATAGGATTATTGGATTCCAACAACCTAAAATATGGTTGATTTCCAAGGCATCCAATATGCTCAAGTTAACTTTAAATATTCACAGCTACTTGTGGTCTAACATAGGTGCGAACTAGAGATACAATAAACCAGGCTTTTTTATTAATGAAGGAACCTGAATGAAATTCAATGCCGTTGTTACTTACAATATTTCTATGACCATATCCCATTAATACATTTTAGAATGTGTTATTAACAAAAAGCAAATCCTCAAATTCATTCTGTGTTTTGTCTGCTCCAAATGGACAACAAGCTTTGAAAAGCAGGCAAGAGAACTGAGAAGCCACTTATGGTATGAACATCTGATGAACATTTGGTCATATTTATTCATGCAAGCATTCTGGAATTTCTCTGTCATGGATGATCTTCCAAACACAACGTCATGCATATGAATGTGCACAAAAAAAAAAAAAATAAAATAAAAAAAGATGCACTGATACCTTTGAAGTAATTTTGTGGCTTTTATCTGATGAATGTTTGCAGATACTTGGTTTCATTATTCACTCCAGTTTTTCACACTGTCAGTAAGCTTCTAGAGTGGAGGAGAAAAATACAAATAAAAAAATTTCTAAATCACCAGGCAATCTCAGTTGACATTTTCCACTGGTCCCTTTGGCCAATGATGTGGCTTGATTAAGTATCTAAAACATATCCATGAGTATGCATTCAAAAATTAGGCTTGCACTCAAGAAGTTTTCATAATCTCTCAGGATGAGTTCCTGACACTGGACTAGCCAGTGATTCCAGGTTCTTCTCTTCATTTTATTTATTTTTACTAGTGAACTTCCCAGCAGTTGGGATGTAACCAAGACTGTAGTATTTTTGCAAAAGTTTGCAAGGGACTCTAAGGGAACACCTGGGGGAACTGCATCCAACGTGTGGTCTGTAGCAGGTAGCCTTTACATATACCTTTCTGAAGAACCAATACTTAAGCCTTTCGAGGTTCCCAAAAAGGCATGCTCTTTAACCTACATTTATCTAATTTTTTTTACATATGTTTGCCTGGGTGGGCGTGCGCACGTTCACCTTTAAATGCCTGTGTAGCACTTTAGGCACATATCCCATCAGTTAAAAGCAAAGTCTCAATTTAAGCTGATAAGAATGGAGGCTTGGACAGAAAATGATTGCAGCTCACTCTTCTAGTATATTGCCACTCATAAGTGATTTTACCTAATCATTTTGCAGGTCTTTTGATTTGTTCTGTGCTAAAGACAGAACACGAATTCACATTATTGTAGCTGATTACCGTTAGTGATATTATCTGGAGCAGACATTTTTAGAACAGTTGATAATAAAAAAAAAAAAATGAATATACATTTTGGAAGCAAGCATCAGCACTTAATAGGTTCACCAGAAGCAATCTGTAAGCTTAAGTTGCCTTCTGTTTGTTTTTTCAGTTGTTAAAAACTACAAGGAGGAACATTTTTTTCTTTCAGTGGAAGTATATGCAAAGACATGCTTGTGATATAAAGGGGGGGGGGGGGGGGGGGGGGGGGGGGGGGGGGGGGGGGGGGGGGNAAGAGAGACCCCCCTTTAGAAAGATTTTTGAAAACCACGCTAGTTATCCTTCTATGTACTTGGCTGTATATCAATAAGATATGCCAGAGGAAAGTAGTACACAGATGTACTTCAATTTGTGGATGCAACTAGTGGCCTATTCAAATTGTGCCTGTATAGGGAAGACCACGGAAAACATGTCCCCTGAATGAGCTCTGCACTGCTGACCTCCATTTGAAATCTCTGCTACAGCTTCACCACTGCTGAGAGTGCTTGTTAGCTTTGATCAGTAGTGAAGGATCGAGGCTAAAATCCTGATTCACAGCTGGAGGAAATTTAAATCATCATCCAGACATGAAATCTTACCTATTATGTCTGGTAATGGAGCACACCAGCACCAAACACCTCCTTCACCTAGAACATTTGCCTCCACTCCCTCTGCCAACTGCAGCCACCCCTTCTGTACAACTACTCCCTACAGGAGTGGGAAATCCTGCAGTGGCTATTCTCTTGGAGGAAAGCTGCTAAAAATCCATCCTCCAACCTCAAACTAGGCTGCTCTAGCACATAGCAAAGGCTGCTTCTGGTCTGATTGACTCTCTCCATCTACAGAATTGCTACTGCTCTCTTCTTCCAATGCTAGAGCTAAAACCAAATGCTGTTCAGTGTAAGTCAGCTTTCTGAGAATAACAAAATCAGAGCGGTTTGCCTGTGCAGCACACTGCAGAGAAGCTTCTAATGCTGTTCACATGAAATTCCACCACTCCCCTCCAAGAACAATGATGTTCCTCTTCCCACTTTAAAGGCTCCTGCTCTTCTTTGCTTCTCTTCCCACCTATCTTTACTTGGCTCCTTTTCCAAGGGCAGACAAGAGCTCCATGCAAAACTCTGGATGTCTTGTTTTCAGAGAACAAAATACTTTCCTTCATCTAAGAGAACTGATGCACTCCGCTGGCTTCAAACTTTAAAAATACCTCTCTGCTGAAGCAGCTGTTGAATAATTTATATTTCTTAGAACTGAGCTGAGTATATGTACATTTTTGCTTTGATATATATGATATAGTTGTTTTTCCTTCCTTTCCATTGCCATCTTGTTTTTCACTTAAAATTTCAATGTAGGAAATTCTGAAGACTTCAGAGTCTGGGAAAGTTATTTGGGGTTTGGGAGTGAGAGAGAAGGGGGCATGCAATTTGTTTGTGAGTTGTTTTTTTAATGAAAGGAAAAAAATCCTGAACAGCTTGCAATTAGCAGCTCTGAAAAGTTATAGTTTCTTCAATGGCACACAGCATGCCAAGCAAACCTACAAGAGATTCCTTAGCTCAACATGCCTGGAGCTGGATACAGTTCCTCTAAATCAAAGCACAGTTCGCACTAACAGTTGCAGTATGTTAGTGGCTGGATGGTTACTTTATGAAGAATTATAAAGTGACACAGCAGTCTGGCTGAAAAAAAACACACACCACGCTTTGATGTTTTTAACCACTAACTTCAAGAGGACCAACAGAGACCTTCCTGTTTTTATTGCAGCCTCTCTATCATCCCGCCCCCCTGCTCTCCCCCTCCTCTCCCACTGTTAGATGGGGGGCTGTTATCTTTCAGTCACTTTGTAAGCTTGACTTGTTTACAGACTGAATGTCTCTGTTTATAGGCCTGTATCAGAGAACAAACAGGGCAAGTGTGACTTCCTAGGATCTGAAACGTGATGCTTTTTCCTCTCGGGCAAGCAGGAGTGGCAAGGGAGGGGGGAAGGAAGGGAAGAGAAATCCTGTAATTGTCCTTCTCCTTGCCCCTCTTCTTCCCTCCAGGTTTAAACGTACACACCTGTATGGTACCAAGACATTTTAAATGAAGCAGTTGCTTAAATGTTAGCTTACCAAAACTCAAGGAAAATGCACTAGGTCCACTTCAGAATCTCATCCGCCAACAGTAAAATCAATGCTAAATAAAGACTTCTCTTAAGCCAACTATTTTACAAGTTTTATATTATAGATAAATTTCGATGTTCACGTGGGGAACCTTGAAAGCTTATATCACATTTTACAGGGGACATTTAAAGGGTGTCAATGGGGTAATTATAAGCATCCTTGCTGTATTGATGAAATTTTAGAAATCATTAATGGCATGAGTTTGGATATTCCTTCTTATCTTGAATAATATTTTACCTCAAGCATAACCCCAGTCCAGTGAATAAGAATAGTCCTTAACAAGGTATTCAAATTACACGTGAGACAATTTGTTTATATTGCTAATGGCAGATTTCTTTTCAGTTCCCCATAACATTCAGGTTAGAAACGCCCCAGAGGAGGTATGGTTTTGTACTTACTTAGGGTGTCTTTTTTTTACACTGGCAATAATTTTTATTTTAATTGAAGGAGGTTTCATAGGTTTCTGGTTTCGAAAGGCTTGGTTTTTGCACAAATGCACACTTGGGATCACAAGGGGTTTTTAAGGAGGGTACAAAGGGGCATATTGCATTTGCTCTTACAGTACTTTACGGTGAGATCCTGGCCTAGCCAGTTTTGACTGAGCTCCATCTAGGCTTTCTCTTGTAGGTTGCTCACCAAAAGTGACAGAAAAGCTTTTGAACTTAAAAAATAGAATAAAATCTAGGAAACTGACTCTTTAAACACAACCCTTTCCAAATGAATAGATCAGACAAGACAGAAAAGATTTTACACATGGCTCTTCCTTCAACAAGTGCCACCTCAGGCCACCGGCGCTTTGTTAGACGTAGCCCAGTTACACTGCAAGCAGCAGCTCTGCCCAGTTACTGCTGAATCCTCCCACCCACTCTGAGACTTTGCTTCTTGTTCCTCGTTGCTGTCTCTGAGCCAGAGCTGGCCAGGTCTGCACTGTGGCTCTCCAGTCCCTACTAACCCCTCCGGTGTGCTCAGCAGCACTCCAGCAGAAGAGCAAGCTGCTCTCCCTCCAGGGATACCACTAACTCCCCGCTTCCTACGGACAGACAGATCACGCGCCTTTGCAGACCACAGACAGTACCAAATGCTCCCTGGCCTGCATGCACCTCTTGCTGTGCAAAGAGAGAGACAGCCACTGCAGTCTGAGCTCTCAGTTCAAACGGCTGAACTTTTGAAATAAAAGTGAGAATTTGGTTTCCACTAACAGTTCAGGTACAACTTAATCAGTTTAAACACAGCACCCAAGTGGACAGTACCTAAGTGTGTCCTGCTGCTAACAGGAAAGCTGTTCCTCCTTAGCTGGCCCAGCCCTAAGATATCCAAAGGTACTGGCCTTTCAATTTTCTCCCACAGCACAGATTTCTCCTGCAGAGACTCCTCGAGTCCTCCCACCCACCACTTTGCTGTGTAATCCTTCTGCTTTCAGGTCCTGCCTTGCAGGAGACATGGATTTGTGCCCTTGTTTGGCATTTCACACCTACGGGGCTTCCTCGAGGGAGACTACAGAGCGCACTATGCGAGATGTGGGCTTCTCCCTCTGCGGTCTCCTTAGTCCGGAAGCTGCGGAGATCTGTGAGCTCAGTACACGCCATTCTTGCCAGAAAGCAAGCAGCGAGCGAGGACACAAACCAACCTTTCACAGAGCGCCAAAGCCTCCCAGCACAGCTCATCATAAAGGGAAGGCACAGATTAGTGGCTGTTCTGTTTTGGTTTAAACTAAACCGTTTGGGCCATCCATACCCTTTCCAGTTTTTGGTCTCATCTGAGGAAAACAGAGGAAATTAAACTATATGAGTAGAAGGTGGTTTTTAATCATAACCACTTTCTCCCCTAGAGACCAAAAGCATATGCTTGATTTAATGGACTCTTTCCACTAATCACAAAGGGACCAGGATAGATGCAAGAGAAGTTTGGTTTTCCTCATCGTGCACAAACTTCCTCCACCTTTCTCCAGCAGTTTCACATGGGGATGATGAAGGCATTTAGTCCAACAAAAGACGTGGCTTGAATCCTGGACCTGAATTCACATACACATTAATTTCTGGTTTTGACATTCAGATATGATTAACTCTTCTGTCCATTTCTGCATGCTCCTCCTTTAGGATGGCTGGGAAAAAAAACAAAACACTTTAATGCTCACTTCTAAGTACAGAAGTGAGGCTAAATTTGAAACACATGCCTCTCTTCAGTACGGCCTGCCAGGAGCTGTAGATGATTCTTTCCCCTATATATATGTAAATAATTTCAAATCCCATTCTGATGTATAATCTTGTCTGCACTAAGGGCACCAAACTTTATGTTATGGATTCTACTATGTAGGAAACACCTAGACACAAGGTGATAGGATGCTTAACCCTTTTTGCAGTTCTGGTCTTTACCATGGAAATCTGTGGCAAATCAGACGTTTAACATTTTTTCTGCCATGTCTGAAAGAAAAGCCTCCACAGGCCTGCATAGCTGGAGTTATTCCCTATGTGTCTAAGGATAATCAAGACTAAACTTGAAGGTATGAAACTATGTGAGATTTAGACACATTCAAAAAGTGCATGAATATACCTATCTAATTTTCAGAATAAAGAGAATAAATATTTTAAATCCTTATTATCAAAACAGGTAGTATTCAATCAGTATCATTCCTGTAGCTAATAGGAGTTCAAGGCATCTCACAGATGGACAAGAAGGTTCACATTCAAACCTTCATCTTTCACTCTCATTCTGACAAACTCTAGCTGGATTGCTTTTCCACACCAGTTATCACATTCTAGCCTCCATGGGAATTATTGCCTCTCCAAAAGTACTGAGATCCAGGTGTAAGTATCAAGACCTAGAAGTCCCAGAGCTGATACATCTCACACAGGGTAAAGGTACGTTTGAGCTGGGTGAGCAGAGTGACTGAACATGGGCTTCCTGAACCTTGCTCTTGTTAATACCATAAAACATCAGGTTTTCTTCCCGCTTCAAACCTGCTTCTGTATGCCTGAGCAATACGAACCACAAAGTAGGGTTTGTGGGCAATTTCATTTCTAGAGCATATAATTATATCACAAAAAGTATAATTTTCTTTATTGTACGATTTCCTGAGCTACTTTGCCCTGTGAAATCCAGCACAGAGAGAACCTAGGACTTGTGAGTTTTTCCCAGAGAGCTCAGGTGCCAGCCGTGATTTGTGTTCCTGTGTGTGTATCTATGGTGATACTCAAGATCACAGAGAGGATCAAAGCTTTAACTCCACCAGTGGGAAATAGCTGACAGGGCACCCAGCATCAGGGTTGCAGATTACTTTCCAAAGAATGCTACTTACTTGTCCCAAAACCTTTATGGATGTACTGTACCCTGCAAGACAGATTTGTTCCCACATCTCGTCGACTGAAGCCGTATGAACTCTTGGACACGGACTCCCCTCCTCACCCAACTACAGCTCTGTACAGTGCCTGGGACTCCACGGCTCTATTACAATGCAAGCGCTAATTAACAGCCCAGGCAGGCTTTGTGCAACGCTTGCCAAGCCAAGTTCTTTGCCTTGCGCTGAATCGCTCGTCCCGCTTAGCTTTTTAAGTCTTTAAGTTCTTCATTTACTGCAAAGTACTAAATTACATCACAGAAATTTTAGAGGCGTGACTCCTCTCCACAAGTTACTTTTGAACAATAACAAGTCATCATATGCTTGTTCCTGTGCTCTGATGAGCTTTGAACTTTAATAAATGATTAATCCTATTTAGAAGTAACTTAACACTGCCTTAACTGCATCTTTCCACGAAGTGTCACTTTGACATCCTCTGTTGTGTGCATTCATTGCAACTTTCACACGCTGTAAATTAAGAACATTTACACATGCAATTAGTGTTAAATAAATGCCTGAAGAACTCCCTTGGGATTAAGCAATTAGATGGCATCATGGAGTAGTACCCTTTGTACTTAACGATTATGAAGAAAATCATCTACTCGTTTTGTGCAAATTGCATACTGGGGTAACCATTGTGCTGGCTGGAAGTGTTCGGCCAAATTGCCAAATGCAGCCTTGAGTTCATACACACTGCCTTCTTCCCAACTCTTCCATCCCTCCCACTTCAACTTAAAAGAGAAATTAATCTAGGTACATTTGTTATCGGGATAGAACTTCATTATTAAATCATTCCCTCCATAAAAAGGCACGTAGGATTTAAGAACTTGAATTTTTAATGTCATAGTTAAATTACTTAAAAAAATAAAAATGTCTAGAAGAAAAGCAAATATGCACACACAGGCCATTTCCACAGCAAGTGACAATAAAGACTTAACCCTTTCATATCCTGTACTTATTTTATGGTGCATGAAAACTGTAGTCAGTATATGTGGCAAAGTACGCAGTCTTAGGAGGAGAAATACTGGCACACTAGAGCACCCTGCAAGTGGAAGCCTGTATTTCACGTGTACACCACGCACACACACAGATAAAGTATACTGAAAACAGCAGCAATCATTTGCCCTTCAAGTCTATGGCTGGTATTCACCAAAATGGTCGGTTAAACACCAAAGTCAAGGTGTTGGGAGAGAAAAGGACAATGAATTTTTATGCCTTGAAGTTCAAGGTTAAAATTAACCCAATTCACTCTCTCATTAACAACCACCATTCGCAACAAGCCTGGAGAAAAGGGGACATCTCACCTTGACAAAGTTGTACTTAACACATGACATAAAGAAGCAAGAGGTGGGCACAAAACCAAAAAAAAAACCAACAACAAAAAGCAGGTTTTTGGAAAGAGAGTGAAGTTTGAAGTTACACTGAGCGTTGAAGCCGTCAAAACTACAAAACCCCTGTGCTGACACCAGGATGGGGGTCCCCTTTCAGTGCACTGTGCCCTTCATCACCCTACCTACACAGGCCACTGCTCACAGAGGTCACCCCCAAAGCCCCACGCCCTCCTTACAAAGAAACCCATTGTAACCAAAAGCTTCCCAAAGGTGCTTAGCGCTGGGATACAATGAAAGTGGTGTAAAATGTGAACTCGTTGAGGCTGCACTTCACAGAAGAGAGGACCCTGTTTGCAGGGAAGCAGGATTTCTAAGTGGTAAGCATTAAAAAAAAAAAGAAAAGAAAGAAAGAAAAAGAACCAACCAAACCAAAAAAAAAAAAAAAAAAAAAAAAAAAAAAAAATGGAAAAAAAAAAAAAAAAAAAAAAAAAAAAAAAAAAAAAACGGGAAAAAAAAAAAGAAAAGAAAGAAAGAAAAAGAACCAACCAAACCAAAAAAAAAAAAAAAAAAAAAAAAAAAAAAAACGGAAAAAAAAAAAAAAAAAAAAAAAAAAAAAAAAAAAAAACGGGGAAAAAAAAAAAAAAAAAAAAAAAAAAAAAAAAGAAAAACACCAACACACACCAAATCCCAAACAACATA
The DNA here is from genome assembly GCA_013396935.1 of Baryphthengus martii. Classification (NCBI taxonomy): domain Eukaryota; kingdom Metazoa; phylum Chordata; class Aves; order Coraciiformes; family Momotidae; genus Baryphthengus; species Baryphthengus martii. Next base: position 367,507 of record VWZK01003188.1, read on the forward strand.
AAACAGCTGCAGGGAAGTTGCTTTTCCACTTGATGCAGCCTATAGAAACAGTTTAAAAGGCACCCCTGTGGATGCGTAGTCCCCAACTGCGAGCAATCCCAATCTCAGAGTGCCAGCGCCACCTTCTTGTCAAGGAATTTAGTGGCAGGCTCCGAAAGCGGCGACCTGCGACCGTTACCGTTTGCTGACGTTAAAACCCCCGGCTCCGGGACCGGCAAAACAGTTTGACGAAGCAGGCAGTTTAAAGCTCATGGGAAACCGTTTAAAATGAGACTTAACCCAGCCTCCTCCTAAAAATTATATTATTTTTCTTGATGTTTTAAGACGGTCTTTCTACGGGAAAGAAACGAAGGGATGTAAAAAAAAAAAAATAAAAAAAAAATATTTTTCCCCAGTAACTTTGTTCAATGCGAAACTAAATGTTTCCCTCATACAAGTAATTTTTCCATAGGTAAATATTCCTACAGCAAAGGACTTTTAAAAGCCCAATATGTTAGTGGGTGTTAAAAATATTTTAATCATATTTAGGTCTGGTAGAATGACATCTTTGGGGGATATAAAGTATTATACTCTTCCATACTCAGAATCAGCAATTCAATGCACCTTCAAATCAGCGAAGGGAAGACCAAAGTAGCCATCAGCTCCCTGGAAGAGCAGTTAAGCTCCTCGATAACCAACCCTTCCACCCACCAAGGAGCACCACTGAAGAGAGCCCATTGGGATACCCCTCTCCTCCTCCTCCTGTGTCAAAAGACTCACGGCTGCAGTTGCTGATTTCGTTTATTCAAAATGAACCAGCAACATTAAAAAAAGATGACATCTCTCGAAGAATTTCAGAGTTACAAAGTGTGCCAAACGGGTGTCCTCAGAGCTCAAACGCTCTAGTGAGTTACGGACACAGTACAGAGCTGGCGTCGGGGAGGGGAAGATTCTGTTTAGTTGTCTCAAAGTACGTTAAATATGACATGAAAAGACATATAGTCCTTGAGTAACTTCTGAGCCTCAACAGTTTACTTCTCTGAAGCAACTGTTACCAAGGAGATCTGATACCATCTAGAATTAAAGAAAAAAAAAAAAGAAAAAAGAAAAAAGCCCGCTAATTTCCTGAACCATTGTGGGTGCTCTCATCATTTCGTCCATATGCCACCAAGATAACTTTACTTTAGTCACTAAATAGTACAAGTAATAGCCTACGCATTTTCATGCATTTTTTTCCAATTTCCACCTGGGACGGATGTGGAAACAACAAAGTCCCAAAGCAAAATACTAAATATTTCTGTTTCAACTGTAACTAATGAGGGAACACACTCCAAAGAGACTCTTTTTCCAATATAGCTTTGCATCAGATGATTCAGATAAATATTGCTGGATATGCATCCAAAAAAATAAGGCCTTGAACATTTCAAGACTTGCTCTCCCCTGCTATCCTGAGGTTAGAAGTGGAATAGCAACAAATGCAAAAGGATGTGACCTTTTAATTGCATCCAGCAATTTGGAGCTTGCCTGTTCTTTGCTGCACGGATTGCAGACATTTGACGAGTGAGGAAGAGAGGCAGAATCAAAAGGAAGCACATGCTGAGGTTACACATCTATGTGTACACAGCGGAAAATACTGATTTCCCAGGGTAAAGACGTTTGCATTGTACTTCATAGCAGAGTTGGCTGTATGTGGTGCTAAAAATCTGTTTCTCACCTATACACTGAACACCTACCAGCTTCCCATGAATTTAGACAGCTTCAGCAAAGCTGTTAGAGTGAGCTGTCTACCTTCTGCTCTAAGAACTCACTGAGATTGCAGCCAGACTGTCAATGTTAGACTTTCATACATATAAAACTTGCATATACACACATGCACCCTTATAACCAGTTGCTAACTACAGAGAGAGAAAAAAATACAAATGGAGAAGTAAAAAGACAAAGACAGAGGACACTTGAAGAAACACAAACAGCTGAGAATGTAAAATTTTTAAAAAAGAGTATTTTCAACTTTTGAAAACTCTTTAAAACGTTGATTATTGTTGTGAAATATGACTGTATTTCACATCCCCCGCCTTGATCTCAGGAACATTCAGTCCTAATACATTTAACTGCTTAAGAAGAAATAACAGTTAAGCTTTCCAGCAAGCGTGCACATATGCCTTCCCTGGGACTCCTCAGCAACTGGCTGTAATACGCGTTTCCCTTGCGTAACACGGACTAGGAGTCGTCACAACGCAACAGCCAAGGTGTTCGCCCGGTACAACCTGGAACAGCACAGCCAGACCCACTGTTACTTTCAAAAGCAGAGCAGCACTGATGCTATTGAATGACTGCTGGGGTGCTGAGGGAAAGTGCTGACCTTCCTCTCTTCCAGTCCTGCTGTCACTCGCCACTCACCCCGAACCGGCCTTGTCATCTCTGGGGGAGATGTCCCTGGAGGCAATTACGCTCCCAGGGAGCTCTTTCTCCATACCCGGAGGATTGCTCCCCTGACTAAAGCTGAAGGCTACCTCAATCCTGCCTATTTCTTGTTCGGAGCCTATATACCTACAGATATACATATTTAATATCAGTTAGAGGGAAGACAGGACAGTCTTTCAAACTTCCAGTATGTCAACATACTGTACAAACAGGAAGTGGCACTGCAGCAACGGGTCATTAAAAAGACTGCAGACCAAACCAAGAATCAGGACAGTCGTCTGAAAAATGAGGGGAGGAAGAGAAAAAAGAAAAAAAAAAAGAAAAAAATCAGGCCTTTTCCACCACAGCTGGCATAACCTAAATCTCACATATTTTCATACTCTCACAGAAGAGAGATGTCTGTTTCAGGGAACTACCTGAACAAGCAGTGTTACAAATAACCACATATTTTCATACAATCTTTTCTGATAACACCCTCCCTATCACTTAATTGCCTCTGCTCTCTCCTTGGTACATACAACACTCCTATGGAGGGTGGGGAGAGGTGCTCAGAAAGCAGTTCTCTCTCCTTTGGTAGGAGCCTTGCCATGGCAGAGGCACCCTGGAAGCAGCAATCTACCCCCCCGCCCCTCCTTGCAGGGTTTAATCCCTTCCCTTTCCGTGCCTTCCACCTTGAAATAACACTGTAAAGAAAGTCATGACCAATTTGTTTCTCAAGAAGCTGATGTGGGACAGCCAAGATTGGCTGCAAGCTAGTGGGAATTCAGGCGGGGGTGTAAAATAATAGTAACAAAAAAAAGCTCTGTCCCATCCACGTCCTTGTTCACGACAAAAAGTACCCGCTATAAAACAGAAAAGCCCAGCATTTGCAGTATTGCTGTGAGCACTCTCGTCTAGAAAGGATCCTCACCAATATTTCCTATCCCATCAACGAACTGAAGGTGATATATTCTATTTTACCAGTAACATTTGAATAGCAGCTCAATTTTTTTTTTACTTTTTTTTTTTAAATAAAAGTAAAATTAAAACCACCCTCCTTCCCCTGAGTATTCACCATTTTATAATCTAAGATGTCCCAATCTAGCATGAGCATCCATCCCCACAATCAGCTATGATTTTAACATCTGCTTTTCATTTTCTTAACAGGAAACCAACACAATTTCCATGACAAAGGAGAATTCTGGTGTTATACTCTCATTTATCTGTCATGTGTACACTTGGCAGCATTTGATCTTTTTTTCTGTAGACACTTAAAAAATAATCTAGGAATTACCGCTTCTTGACAACACAAACAAATAAGGCTATCTATAAATAAACCACAGCGAGGACAGGGGGAAGATAGCTTCACACCCACAGAGGGACTGACATGGGGCTAGTCCCTGTTTATTTTTTGGCCATCACTGGAGATCAGGAGGTGACCCTCCTTTCTGAGTCCTTTTGTGGGAGGAAGAGGGGTCTTCTCACAAAGCACCTCCGAAGAAATTGGCTGACTTTTTTTCCACACTTCTTGCCAGTCTCCCTGATGGGGAGCTGGGCTGTGGTGGGACAGAGAAGGCAGGAGGTGACAGCAGGCAGCTTGGTCCCTACTGCCCGCTCCCCATACCTACGGCACTGGCAGCTAGGCTTTTTTTCCAAAGCCTGCTCCTCTGAGAGAAGAAAAGACTTTGTGTGAGCTATTTAGCCTTATCTCCACTCTATGAATTTCAGTTTGATAACACAGAAAGTGTTATATTCTTTAAATAAACTGCAGGCACAAAAGCATTGTTTAGTTTATGCTATACTCGTGTAGGACATTCTTGCTAGTACCCATCAGATGCTGCTCAACTTTTTTTTTCCTTTTAAATTTTACTCTTTGTAGCATCTTCCCATGACTATCCATGTCTGCCTTGAGCCTGATTCAAACATCTATAGGAGAAAACAGCCAGGATGCCTATTGACTTCTATAAAAGTTGAATGGGGGCCACAGACAGTAATAGATACAATCCCCTGAGTCTTTTTTGAAGGCTCTGAAATTAATATGAGCCTCTTGATTTACATTTTGCTAATATGACAGGTATGTTTTAAAAAGGACAACCTTTCTTTTTTCCTCTTGCCTTCTACAGGAAAATGCTGCTCATTATGTTAAGGCACATTTGTAAAGAAACCTTCAGAACTCATCAAATAAGTTTTATAAGGATATCAGTTTGATATAGAAAATTAAAGACTCTGGTTAAAAGTGCTCCAGTTTAATATCTTCACTGTCAAATTATGAGATTGACCCTGCAAATGCTTCATGATGGCTGGAATTTTCTTGGAAGCAAGGAGCACAAATCAGTGGAGTGCATGTTCCGAAGTCATTTATAGACAGATGCAATTAAAATAAAATGGCATATTGCCTAGCTCCCTGTGGCATCCAGAGGCTGGAAATGTCTCAGGTTTCTAGGCAGTTAATGAGAGTTAGAAGCCTGAGTGTAGAAGCTAAAGCAGCCTTTGAACAAGGAGGCACAACTGACATAAGCGTGCTCAGCATGCAGCTACTTGACACCACTCAAGAGAAAATGCTGAACATAAGTCGTTGCCCCAGAGATTTACCCCTCCCAGGGTTTCTGCCCTTCACTCCTTTCTACAGGGAGTTTACCTTTCCCTATCCAAGATGAGCAGCCTGGGATATCTCTTCACAAAAGACTCTGCCTTGTTTTTCAAGGACTCAAGCAGAGGTTACTCTTTTAAATGACATTTGGTACCACAAACCACCTTTAATGTAATGACTCAGTGGTTGGGGCATTACCCTGGCAAGTGGGAACCTGGGATCTAGGTCTTTTTCAGCCTGGGGTTGTCCAAATATGTTAGCCATTAAAAACTGGCCAGCAAGATTAAGTGCCCAAATGAGAGTACTATCCAGATACAGACCAACAATAGCTCTATTTTTACATACAAACTTATTTATATTCATCTTACTTCAGCTCATTTCCTTATTAAAAAAAGCTATTTTTGCCCAAGAAAAAAAACCAAACAACAAACCTGCTTGAAGTTTGCCAAATCATAACAATTGAACTTTTTTAAAGGCAGAGATTTGATGCCAGAGGTGGTCTTAAAAAAATAATAAAAAAATTAACAACTGAATTACAAAAAAATCCTCTTTTTCTAACCTCTCTAAAAATAAACAAAAGGCTCAACCAACCTGGGCCATTTAAAAAAAAAGAAGGTGCTCAAGAAATCAATCTTACTCTTCAAGGGTGAAAACAAGCAACCTCATTAAGGATTTGCATTAATATTTCAGTTAATAGAAGAAAAAAAACACAACAAAATAACACAGGAAAGTGTAGTTCTAAGTGCTATTTTTTCCTCTTTTTGTTGCTCTGAATCACATGAGCAACCTCATTAAATTTTCTATTTCTATTAATAAGTGCTCAATATTGTAAATAAGTGATACATAGTTTGGCCTACAGACAGCATAACAAAGATATCTGGAGAAAAAACCCACCTTGTAAGCACACATATTACTATTTGTGCCTTTATTGGCATGTCTACCATGTTAAAAATACACCCAAGCAAACCGTTGGTACTGTGTGGAGAAAACAGTAGAGAAGACCCAAAAAGGTTAGAACAGTATGGCCAATTAAAAAGAAAAAAACATCTCTTTAGCCTCTTAGCAATTTCTTTACATTGTTCGCATATCCTTTTTATTAGTCAAAATAATATTCAACAATTTAAACATGCCACACAGAATAGGTGGAAAGCAACAGCACTTGAGAGGCAATTTCTCATTTCAACACTCATTATTTACAGGAAATATTACGATTTCTACTGTCCACCAGGAAAATTTTAAACAACGTATGCAATTTTAGGTGACTTTCAGTCAAGATATTTCAGCTGTCAAGAAGCAACAATTTATTTGGGGTCGAAGCAGCAATAGTTTGCCCCTGACTGACATGCCACAATGATTCATGGAAAACTATAGATTGGATGTCTCTTTGTTTGCCTCCATGGGCTGCTCCATCCTAGATTTCACCTCCAGTGACCTCCACTGTCTTCCCTTTAGCTGAATCATAAGTAGTGGACGATGGAAATCCTACATACATAGTATATTATGGGAAATGCAGTCCAGCTGCGAAGAGTGAACCACAGAAAGTGATTTCTAGTTAGCTCGCCAGTCTTCAAGCTTGTTTTCCCTTCTTTCTAGCCTCACACATCTCAGCCAATTTTTGCCTCACTAAACAAAGTGAATTTTCACCCAGAAGTAAAATGATTAAATAACCTGACTGGTTTAAAAGTAAGTCTGTGCATAGAATCATAGAATGTTAGAGGTTGGAAGAGACCTCTAGAGATCATTGAGTCCAACCCCCTGCCAGAGCAGGATCAGCCAGGGCAGGACACACAGGAACACATCCAGGTGGGTTTTGAAAGTCTCCAGAGAAGGAGACTCCACGACCTCTCTGGGCAGCCTGTCCCAGGCCTCTGTCACCAACATACAGACTACTCCTCTAATCCATGCTGTATCTTCCTCCTATGACCACTTTTAGTAGTCTGTGCAAACAGAGCACAGCTGGGGATCTCGGCTTGGAAAACAAAGATGGCACTTTACATCATTTGTTCTGTCTTATATCAGTCTTACAATCTTTGTGTTCATTCTCTCAATACCAGTGCTGCTATTAGCGACAACCCTGCAGTGCATTTGTCCCCTAGGACCTTGCAAGTGGGGTTTCTGTTAGGACTACTAATTGAAGGTGAAGCAAAAAGAATGAAGGATCTGTCCAATCAGTTCCTCTAAGTCCAAATATTTTTCCTTTTTTTTCCAGTAGATAAATTGCACTAGGTCTACTCTAATAAAGAGAAACTTGAAATAAAAGCTGGCCTAGAGTATCATTCCATTCTTCTGTCTGTCCACTGCCAAAGCCAGTATTACATCAGTTATTGCGTGTGCACACACTCTCCACACACATTTACAAATGCGCCTTTATATAGGGGATGTATGAACATATGTATGTGTGTATAGAAAACCAACTCGGTTAGCATGCGGTTCACAGACAGCCTTTCCTGCCATCTAACTCTGGCTATAAATGAATCATAACTCCAGCAAAAATTTCTGCTTTCAGACTCATGGAAAATGTTATGTTATTTTTGGCTTATGTCAAAGAAAAGCAGGGTGATAAAAGGCTAAGGTCCAAGTTCATCTGCATTTTCATCCGTACATGTCTTTTGAGATCTCTCTAGGTTCTGTTTACTTTCATAGATTCAAGAAGCATACTTTGCTTACATTTATTCTGTTTTATCACACTACAGATGTAAAGAATCCATTTAGGAGTGTGCATTCTAGATGTACGTAATAGACATATAGTAAGTCTAATGATCTACAACTTGGTTCGATGATCTGCATAAAAATTCATCAGTCAGACTACAAAAGTAGCAAGTTTGAGCAAATTACATAGAAATCTTAATATTTTACTGTATTTTTGGAGCATTCTTCATCCATACTCAAAGGAGGGAACTTAATCCTTAAAGAAAAAAATCCATGTGAAAGGAAAATTACCCATAGCTTTTCACTTTGCTGCCATAAGAATGAATTCCAACAATTAACAGCAACAGCTTTCTAATCTGTTCTGTCACCCATAGTCCTAGATGGACAATGATACCTCAGTAGGGCTGCCATCCAGAGGAGAAAAGACATGTAAAGGGCAGACAGCCTTAAAATGAATATTCTTGACCACAAGATCTTTGTCCACAAGGATGCTTCCTCGGAAACAAATTCAAAAGAAACTCTAGTACAATGTTTTTGTTACTAAATTACATGCCACTCCTTCATCCAGCAGGCTAGTCAAACTGCATATTCAGAGCTATGTGTCTCTGCCATCATTTCATAAATTCAAAATACTAAAGACAAAAGCTTGGCAAGACAGAAAAAAATAAAACCCAAATACTCCCGAGTCTGGGGAAATAAAAATGAGATATGTAGGTCATGACATTGTCTAATGCACTCTTCTTGCTTGTCTCAGAATACCCTGCTTTCATAAACGTGATTTTTTTTCTTTTCTTTTTTTTTTTCCTAGTACATGATGACAGTGGAGAGACTGGCTTAAGTCTCAGATGTTGTCACATTTTGACCTAACTCTGGACTTCCATACTACATGTACTTCATCCCACCCCAAATCGTACTACTTCCCCTGCTCCTTTCTAAGAAAAAACTATTAATGGGTGCAATGGCACAAGTCATCCTTCGAGCACTTGGGAGGGGTGGCAATGAAGATTCAGACCAGGGGGAACCCTTCCTGAAGTCCCTCCTGAGGTTCCTGAAAACACCTCCTTAGACCCATCCTCCTGCAGGAAGACAGGGCATGTATATTGGAGGAGAGGCAGCCATGAGGAAAGCAAGGCCTGTTACCCTTGTACCAATTGACATTGACTCCCAGTTTCAACAGATGGTGCTCTAGATGTGTTGCAGTATCTAAAAACTGTCCAAAGGAGCAATGAAAGATTTTCCTAGTATAGGAACACTGTCCATTGTGACAGGCTACTCTAGTGTCACCCCACTGAGCCTCTTTCTATATGGATTAGGAAACAAAGGGCATTACTCAAGGGTGGAATAGCATGGGAGCGAAGAAATATTTTCTTTCACTACGTTTTCTGCTTGAAACGGAGCGCACTAACTTACAACAAAGCATTTACAGCCCTGCTGTCAGCCCAAGACTGATCAACAGAAGTTTCTCTTCTCTGAGACTCAGTTTCTTCTCTAACCTCCTTTTGAATGCTGATGACGTACGAATGCAATGCTCCTACTGTAAAGTATGATGCAGCTAAATAGTTCATGTGAGGATGCAAAATTTCCTCCAAGTTTCAGACATCTAGATGTTCAATAAAGGTTGTTTCAGGAAAAAGCATCATGTGAGACTATAATAATTACTGATTATGAGACTTCAGGAGTAGAGAAAGATAAATAAACCATGAATCATAGCTAACACCTCCCATAGCCACAGATGTCTACAAACAGAATGTCTTTGACATCCTTTATTGTCAAATCACACAAACGTTTCCATGCTTTCCATGCCCTGGGCTTACAGCAGGGTCACTAAGATTTCTGCTTTAAATCCCAGTCTGAACACATGTTTTTATAAGCAAAAATCAACAGGCACTAGCGCATTAGCAGGGACACAAAATCAGGTGGCACAATAACCTGATCAGCACTAACCTTCCTTTACGTTACAGGTAATGAGGAAGATTTGTTATGGCCTCTGGCAAAGAGTGCTTTGATGAATCAACTTCAATAAAGGAGACACTGACTTTCGGTCTTTGGTAAGATACCCCTGTCTTCCTGCTGAGGTTTGGGCAACACTAATACCTCTCTCTCCCCTATGGTTAAGAGTTAAAATAATTCTAAACATGGGCACCATTCCTATAACCATCAGTGGAATTTCCGTCTCCTTATCCCAGAGCCGGGTTTGGTCCACAGAATGCAAAAATAAATGTACTCCACCAGTTTTCTGCTGTGTACCAGCCGCCAACAAAAATGGTTCCTATTAATGATTAAATGGGAAGCTTTATAGTTTATCTCCCACACAGGTCTTTACATACCTTTTTGCCATAATATTACAAAAAAAAAATAAATATAAATTGCATAACGGCATCTGCTTTTCCTTCAGAATGTGAACTATGTTTTCAATTAGCTATGATTTCACATTCAGATTGAAGAAAAGTTCAAACAGTTTTGCTCCAGCAAATGAGCCAATATACAACATGCTCCTGCTTGTATGGGAGAAATAAGCACGCAAAAAAGTACCCAGAAATCTTGCAGGGGTAATGAATGTTTGCTTTAGAATCTGCTCAGGGGGTGGATGGTTGGTAACACCGCTCACCTGCCAACTACCTCGTAGGCCAGTTGTATCACTTTCATCTTTGGATGTCGCTCTGCCTAAGGCTGTATCCTGAGCTGCAGCACTCTTCCAGTACAAGAACATAGTACTCGAGTATAGCACAGGCACAGCTTATAAAGATATTCAGTGTTTTGATAAAACTAAAGCAGCTATAGCATTAAAAGACTAATTTGACAGCTGTGTCTCTATTGGACAGCTGAGCTGGGATTTCTGCACTGGTCAGGAATCACACCTATTTGGATGCAGGCTGACACAGCTATGCTGGCAGACATCCCTAGCACAGAGCTGGCCTCAAAGGAGATGAGGACAACCGAGAGGAAAGTTTAGACTTGAAAACCGTCCAGCATGAACTAAAGTGGTTTTACAGCACAAAACCCAAAGTGTTTTGGCTATTCTACTGAAGGAGACTCAAGAGCACTGAAGGCCCTGGGAGCACATGGCAGGACACAGCTGTCCTTCCACTGAGTTAAACCTTCCCCCTATACACTATACATGTGGCCCTGTCTTACTGTCTGGTGGGTGCTGCCCCTGGCCTAAGCTGTTCTTTGGAACTTGCCCAAGGACTTCCCAAGGAGACTGACAGTTGGCAAGGATCAAAATCATGCCAGGAAACATGCTAACAATTAAAACAGCATGGGGCACTCACAGAAGAGTGCTCAAGGCTGGACCCATTGAGTTTCCTGGTATAGACTTACACTTTCTGTGCACCACTGCAATAAATGCATAAAGTCTACATAGCATGTAGTTCATCTTGGAGATCTATAGGAAGTGTAGTTCACACTTAGTTGATAGACACCTCTGCATATCAAGAAGCTCAAAGGCGTGTGAGCACTGCACTGGAATTCTAATTTCACACGAAGAGTGACCCATTTTGAGTTATATTTCTGTCCATACAGACACAGATAAAATACACGAACACAGTAGTGAAGTACATATTGTCTGAGGTGTCTTTATAATAATACATTTACTTTGTAAATAACGTTTAAAACAGCCTACTGATTCAGATGCTACAAGAAATGCAACATATCAGCTTCACTTTCTTCACAAGAAGTATTTTTCAAACTTATTTGGTACAAGGGATTTTCCCCTTCCATAAAGTTAATGGATCATTATATACCTTTCACAAAATAACATGCTTCGAGTTAAGAAATTTTCAGAGCTAGATAGTCTCTCCTGTAGATGGATACAGTCCTAGCCAGCAACAAGAGCAACAGGTGCAATGAAGATTTTCAACAGAATTAGGCGGGCTGGGGAAGTAGTCAGTCAACCACTCACATGAAATAGTCCAACTTCAGAATTATATACAGGTCTTCATGCTCATTGTATTTAGTTCTCAGCCTTTTGCATGACTGCACCACCAAAATACACCAGCTACATGTAGCACAGAAATGTCAGTACGTAGGCACCTGCTAAAGTCATTTACCATGTTGCTGAAAAATCATCACTGCCTGCGTATTAAAGCTTATAAACTGTACTCCTGAGCCAAAAGGCTACCCCTTGAGTTGCAGATATAAAGCACTCCTCAGAAACACACACACACAAAGACTGTGACAGAATTCTGTTTGTGTGCTTCAAACCTTCAGCCAAAGCAGAGCCAACTTAAGAATTACATCAGACCAGTCAATACCAGTAAAGTTCTAGCTACCCAGCCTTCAAGAACAGGGATTTTCCTACATTTCTGAGAAACTGCTCCAGTATTTAACCAACCTCCTACGTCTCAGCTATCCAAGATACTCGTTATCTACCAAGGAACACAACTTCTGATTAACTAACAATCTTCAAAGAACAACCTTTTACAGAAGATTTTTCTACATAAGTTATGTAGGCAGTATTTTACTGTGATAATAGAGTTACTCTGTCCTTGTATTTCCACAAATAATATCTGAATTACATTAGAAAGCTTTGAGCCTATCAAATTGGAAGCAAGAGATAATTAGTACCAGGAAACAGTTTACATTAGTAGTATAGGTCTACGAACATGATACACATGAAATGTGTAAGAACACAGGTAACATGGTAAGACGGGAGAAGCAGAGGATAAAGTCAGGACACTGCATCGCTCCCAGAGCCCAACCAACCATAGTAGTACATTGTTATAGTCCATTTACATTCTAAAACAAACCAAAATGTTTTGGGACAGTTGCACCCCAAAAAGACACAGCAAAAATGAGATCAAGTACTTGTACGTTAACACCAACTCTCTCAACAAAAAGCAACAGACCAAAAAGAAAAAAAAAATCAAAGCATTATTTTCTTTGCTTCTTTATTGCCAGGATCTGAAAGCCACAAATGGTCAGATTTCAGTTGTGCAGCCACCTCTGATTTTCCAGTATCAGAGATAACAAAGAGATATGAGAACAAACCATTTTTCAGCAAATAGTTGCACTGTGCTGCTATTCCCATTACACCACAAATAAGTAGCAAGAAACTTCAGACTTTTAACTAATAAAGTGTAGTACATAGATACAATGTGAAGGATCCTGTTTATTTTCAGTAAATATAAACCAGCATACAAGCCTATAGGGTATGTCTTACCTTCTCTCCATTTTTCCTGCGGATCTTTAGCATCACTGCTGCCTTGGTAGAAGCACTGGAGAGAGGAGAGAATGGCTTAAAGAGGTGCAAGAAAATGGCTTAAAGAAATGATGAAGAAAGAGGATCAGACTACAAGGAGTATTCTAAAAAGTGTAATGGCTTCCCCTCGATAAAGAAGCCTGATTTTCACACAACTTTGCAGGATGTGTAGGCATTTACACATTTGTAAAACATTACCAGTTGATGAGGTAGCATTTTGCACCCACTTTGCACTCACTTCGAGCAAGTGTAAATGACTTCGTGAGGTAAAAGACTTTGGAGAAGGCGGTGGCAGCTCAGGTGTTTCAAATGCTCAATTACTATAGGACTAAAATTCAGGTGCTCCTCCTAACGGATCACATTAGCTAAAAGGTTTTGATATTTAAACCCAGAACAGAAATATCTGCAACACAGAAGATATTGAAGTACCAACTATCAGAGAAATACTTATTTACAAGTATAGTAAGACATGTTAAAATTCTTACTTCTGTTACCACATAGCTTAGGAGTCCTAATTACTGCATATTCATCCAGTCCTTCTGAGAAAGGACTCAGGACACTAAATTAAGCAGAACGCTAACCCAGAAAAAAAACAACCACCAAATACTTTTCTTCTGTGTTAGCAAACTGAATCAGTTCACCAAGAGATCAGAGAAAAACCAGATGAGGCTGATGGGACTGCAAGCCTGAGCATCAGGCCAAAAGAGCGGCCAAGAGGGAAAACCACAGAAGCGAGTCACCAGATCCGCTCTCTCATCAGAGCACCCTAAAGTACAGTAGAAACTTTGGAGCCAAAAAGCAGAGCAGAAAGAAGCGGTGAGGTGATGAAGCTATTACAATAGGCGATTACCTTGATATAAAAGAGGCATTATCCTAATTTCCAACTTGATGCTTGTTTATTTATACATAACCCCAGTGCAGAGATGAGGGTGCTAGAGTGCAGTGCCAGTTCTGTGCACTCGAATACCTCAGGTAGTCAAGAAAAACAACATACTGAGGTATCTAAAAGTCTCAAATGGGCATGTAGAGAGCTACACGTACATTTTGCTGTCAAACCTGTAAGGATCTTACTTAACATAAAACTATCCTTTGCATTTCAACTTGGGGGCTCATTTACATGAGCTCTTGAATTAAATACAAGGTTAAACAAGATATGAATGTTACCACCTTGCTTATATCCAGTTAGCATAGGTGCAAATACCTGCAACCAGGAAGAAGATAAAGGTCAAGCCCATTCACTGAATTTCAGGTTTTGTTCTTTTAATTTTTGCAGGCTCTGGACTGCAAACACTCTCTGAGCAGTGGCTCTGTTTTCTTATGAAGGCAGGAAGATCAGGCCCTGCTTCTGACCAGGATCATTACGAAGGACATGGGGACATGGGAAGGGAGGAGGAAGTTTCTCCCAGGGAACAGTAAAAATTATCCATGGCACTGTACCAAACAGAAAGCCCCCAGAGCTTCTCTGGACCAACAGTTACACAGCTGAAGCTCTTTTCAGTTAGTCTGGAGACATTTACTTGGAATTACTATTTTTAGTGTTTTATCAATTGTCCACAAAATTCACTCAGATGGAAACCTGACACTCAATGAAACAATACAGGAGTGTGAAGAGTTTCGTTGAAATTCTTCAAAATGTAAAAAAAAAAAAAAGAAAAAAATAAAGAAAAGAGAAAGAAAAAATAGAGAAATATAATGTGTTTAATTTTAAATTAAATATACACAAAGAAAAACAAACAAGCTTCACAGTTTGAACTGCTGTTCCTCCCCTGTGCTTGTGTAACTTAAATAAGCTTTTATTTAAAACATGACATTTTCCAGACCCTTAAGACCTTTGCCTGAATTAGGCATTTCTGGAATTTCTGATTGAAAATTGAAATGACTGAGTAGCAAATACAGCAGAATAAGAACACAAGCCCTGTGCTTTGCTAACTTTTTATTTATACTATGTTTTATTACAGGTATCAATATTAAAATCTGTCCATAAAGTTTAACTAAGAATTGCAGTAATACTACAGGTAAGATTACATCCCCACTGAAGTCTTCTGTTGTTTTTGGGATATGGCAGGCTATGGCACATCACAAGACCAATGCCCCATTTTTTCATTAAACATCCAGAGTGTTTCTTTGGGCCACGATTCACTAACATGTTTAAGTGTGTGGCTGACTTCAGTTATGCAACTAATTCCATTGGTTTCAACAGGACTATTCACTGGCTTTATGTTAGATGAGTGCCCAAACATTTTCCTGGACTTGAGCCAAGCTCAGCTTTATACAGAGCTCCTTCTGCTCCTTTTTTAATTGGCTGTCTGATCTATCATTGTCAGGAGAATACTGGGCATCCTGGGGAATTCCTAAGGGCATGAATAGATCTTACCAAAAAAATATTAGCAAAAAAGAGAAAAGGTAAAGACTAAGAGGCTGCCTCTTCAAGTGAGGAAAAAAAAAAAAGTGTATCTAACCTTGATCATATTCATTAAAATATTTTGGATTTATAATGTACCACTGGCCTTAAATTTGAGCTTCCTGGTTTTGGTGAGAGTGTGACACAAATTTAGCTTTACTTGAACACAGAGCCTTTTTTTTTTTTTTCTCCTCTTAATTAATTTAACATGTACTCCCTTTGGTTTCATTATGGAGCAAATTTTGAGTGAGTATAAATCCTGGGAGTTTTACTACCTAATTAAAAACATGTTCCTGTTCCACATATTGATGGGAAACTCATGTCTCAAAGGGTTAATTAACAGTCTTTACACATTCTGTATTTAGCTCAGGGTACAAAGCCAAAAACATAAATAACATCTTAGACGGAAACAGGAGGTGCAGATGGTTTTTAAATTTGGTTCTTAGTGCATTTTACACTAGCCAGAAATATGTACTGTATAAAACCGAAACAATGACTCAGTAACCATACTTAATGCACAGTTATATTTAAAATGTTCTTCCCCTTTTGCAATTTCATATCTTTTAGGCTTATAAAATAATAATTGTAAGCTTGCTGCAGTCAGATGTCTGTAACCAAGAAGCCTTGAGACAGGAGTGCAACAAAGATCTTGTAACTGAGAGAGACAAATGACAAGTATGAAACTACACTATTGTGTACATAACAGATAATCATCTGACAAAACCAAAATTAAACACTGGGGTGACAACAGAAATTAGCACACTGATTTACCAGCTCTCCATTTACAAAGCAAACACCCTATAAAATAGCACTAACTTGGCATTAACTTTAAACGAAGTAGAATTATTAACTGAGAATACCAGCTTAAAAAAAAAAAGTGAGAGAGGATCTTTCTGAGAAGCAAGTGCGTAAAAAAATTCCATTATAAAGGCATGAAACGGAACATCAGCCCACACGAGTCCTGCTAGTCCCCCATTACCAGCTCTCACTTATAAAAATATTCTGTTGAATCCAAATGGCAAAGGGACCTGGTAAAAGCCAACATTAATCGAGACAGATGGATGAGACCATTGATTGAGGGGCTGCTAACTGGGTAAAAGTGTTTGCAGACTTAAGTCACAGTGTGCTATGGGACAGTGGAAGGGAAAAAAGCATGAAACGAATACAGTAGACAGCCAGACCATCTCATTCCCTGTTGCTGCCAGTTATTTTGTTCCAACAACTAAGTGGCCTTGGACATGTCATGACATTTGTGTGTCACTCATGTCTCTTAATGGGACTTAAACTTTAACTAACCTTTAAAGGTGCCATGAAAGTGAGTTAATTTTTAACAGGCATTTTGTAAGAGATTCATTTAGTGTAAGTTTACGGATTTGTGAAATGCCAATTACATGTTTTTGGAGTAATAATTGCAATTTAGGATTGCAATGGCCTCGGACATAAAATACAAGCATTCCTACAAACCACCTACAGCTACTTCAGAGTTACAGCTCCAGCTAAATTGACTGTCTTCCCATGGCAGAGCATCTGCCTCAAAACGGGGCTCCAGTCTGTGGTTTCAGAGCAGACATAAACAATCCTTGACTTAAAATTGAGGAGCTTAGTGTTTTCTGTGAGCTGACTATAAGTTGCTGTGGTCCTGCTGAGGTTTCCTTGCTTATATGCTGAACAGTTTTGGAAGCACTCATCTAACCTATACGCAGCCTTTAACTGTTTTAGTAAAGAGGCAACCTTGATAGCTTGGTGTCTGGAATCTAAGAACTAGAATTGATAGACCCCCAGCTCCTTACTACAGATTCTCTGAGGAGCGAGTCTTTGTATTTGCAAATGCTCTTCCACTTCTAAATCACCCAGACAAAATCAAAAGTTTTGCCCAGCTAGAAAATCTGACACTTAAGAGGAGGAGATTATATGGCTATTACCTTAGATGAAAAAGGAGAACACGAACAGTTTTCAAGCATTTCCAATTTTGCTGCGAGACTTTATGGAGGAATGTAATTTGTTAAGACTTCAGATCACCGAGTAGCACCTTGCAAATCAGATCACATAAGGAAGTCCAGAGTCACTAAATACTTGTGCCAAGTACTGTATGTTCCAGTGTTAAAGATACATCTGTCAACGAGAGGCATCCAGAATACTAGTCTCTTCTTCCTGCTTTATCTGGAAAATGATGAAAGCACAGCAGTGTGACCTAGCTGGAGTTGGTAGTATTCATTGAGAAAGAGCATTTTTCTACTTCTCCAAGAGCAGGAAAGCACTTTTGCAGCACAGAGGGGGTAACACCAGAGCCCTGGATGCCAGGGCTGATGTCCAGGCCCCAGTTTCACTGTAAAACATGAAGCTAATGGCCCAATGAATAAGATTGCCAGCCCCCAAGCCTATGATGCGGAGACTTGCATTGTCTTTGCCTTGTGTGCGTGACAGAGAACTACCTGCTGCCATCGTCCTATTTGTTCCTCCTCCCACTTCTGGGTTCATGTCAGAGCCGTCCCAGCAGAAGTTCAAAACCCTCCCATCCCTGAGATGGCAAAGTTGCCACACTTGCAGGAAATAATGCTGCAGTGCTATAGCAACAACACAGCAAATTATGCGAGAACTTGTAGGAGAAGGGAGATTCTATTTTAAAACAAAGCTTACTTCAGTCATACTGTCATAACCTCACCCCTACTGACAAGTGCTAAGGCTTGTTGCACATGAGCGGTCTGCCCAGCATACAAGCACCCAGATGCTTATATCCAGGTGTCTTGTCCAGGCTTCTCTGCAGTGACACAGAGTATCTGTCAACTATCAGCTCCTCCTCATGTCTCCTCTTCTTCCTGTGCTGGTTTTGGATGTGCCTTTTTGCACTCTTCAGGGGATGACAGTGATTGATCTCTCCAGCCTGTTCCACCTCTGTGAGTCATCAGGATTTATTCACTCTGTCTCCCAATCTGGGTGAGTTGAAAAGCTGCACACACATGTGGGCTAGGATCCTGATAACCTGCTAATCCAGCTGTCATCAGCATTTGCCCTTTCTTGTAACCCTTCTCCAATTGTCTACTCAGTCTGGTGGTTTTGAAATCAGGTTTATCCATTTACTTTCCTAAAATAATAATTTTAACATTTCTACTACAATTCTCTATATCCCCACCAGCTTTTGTGGGTCATTTATAAGCAGCATATGGAGCTTTTTCTGTTGCAGCCTTTGTGTAACCAAGTGCCTTGGTCAGCAGGATGCAGCCTTTCTGCTTTTGTAAAAGGGAAGAGGACAGGACCCTGCCCAATATTCTGGAAAAATGAAGTACACCCAGTAAATGATATCAGTTCACAGTGCCAAACATATGGGAAATGAAAAGTAAATCTGATACACTGGATAGAACGACAGAACAAGTGAATATAGCCAGAAGAGGTCAGAGGTAATGAGTATGTGAAGGAAAAGAGCAAGCACAGTGCAGAGCAGCAGTTCTTTCTATTTCAGATTAGCCCCTGAAGAAGACAAAATAAAAGAAGGAAAGAGATACCAGGTGAAAAACAAAGTGTGGATGAAAGGACGGCCCTTTCAAGCAGAAATATCTGTGAGAACTCTGGAGGCAAGCTAAACTTCTCACTAAGGGGAGTGTAAATTTGAAATAGGAAAAGAGTAGGAAACAATGTTTGTGGCAAACAAAAATACAAGTGACTGCATAGCTTGCATATGACATTAACTCATACAATTGTTCTTGGTTAGAATACCACAATAATATAGACAGAACCATCAGCCCAGTGCTAAGCCCACAGGATTTTCCAGAACAAGGACTGCTAGAGGCATTTATGTAGGCGGCCACTCGCTATTCCACCTATAGTAACAAAACTCTTATTCATATTCTTGTTTTCCAGTAAATACCTCAGGGCTCCATGTGGGACCTCAGTGCACACCTGAAATTTAAAACAAGTGCTTCTCTGAACAGTTACAGCCTTCAGCACAAGCCAAAGTCCTCTGCTGAAATGCAATATCCAATATCCAAGTTTTATCTGGGTCCGAAACCTGCTGTAAGATGTATAGAAATAGAATGCATACAGTGGGGCAAGTGTGATAGTGAGAAAAGGAAAAAAAACACAAAGGGAAAAAAAA
>VWZK01003188.1:386845-444082 GCA_013396935.1 Baryphthengus martii
GTATGTCCAGAAAATATGAATGCAAAATAACGAAGCACGAAGCTAAGGAATAGCGAGCATAATGAGAGAATAAGCAATTCCACCTCTTAACCCTTGGATATTAACCCCATATTCCAACTCTATTACAGCATCTCTCAAGTGTCTTGCTCAGTTTTCCCCTTATTACTCTCCCCACTCCCCAACTACCACTTGAGTCAAATGTAACTGCTTTCCATTCCCCTCACCTAGTTAGTTTTAGGAGACTTCAGGTTTTCCCAGCCTGTTTAGCTCTCTTGAACCCATCCAACAAAAATACAGGCATATTTATCCAGGATAATATAGACATTTCAGTACTAAATGCTTAATTTTAGGGTTCATTGTTGCTACCTGCCAAACCTTATGCATTTCATAGTCTAATAACTGAACCACGAAAATTACAGCTAATTTTGAAGCACTGCTGGGGATTGGAGGAGAAGGAAAAGAATCCTGGAATTACAAAATTACCAGCACAGTCTGGTTAGAAAACTGATGATTTTCCACATCTTGCTTTCTACAAAGAATACATGTGAACACAGTGACTTTTTCCTTTAGGTGCCCACTCTGGATTGCTGACCTTGTTCAACTTGCTGCTTCTTTTCATTTAATTTCCTTTTTAACCAGTTTGCTTAACTGCTGTTTCTAGGAACATTCGACAACCTGAACAATGGCAGAGAGAAATCTCTAACTGTTGTGTCACAAGAGTAAATCTAATCTGTTTTCTGCAATTTATTAACCATTTATTTCCAGTATAGGGCTTGAATCCAAAAGATAAGAGTTCTGACCCTAGTTTGACTCCATCTCCACGTGTACCAAAGACATTGACAGAAAGAGGAAGACAGTTATGTAAATTTAATTTTTTAAAAAAATTATCTAGATGGAAGAATAAATGCAAAATTCCAAGGCAGAAGAGGATGTCCAGGAAGGGAAGGAATATATGGTGTTAAACATGCAAATTGCTGAAGTCACTTGAATTCTTTTAACTATTCCCTCCTTTTTTATAAAGAAAACTATTAGTCACCTCTTCCAAGAAGTAACTTTTTGTACCTAGAAATCATATATCAAATCCTGCTTGTATCCATCTCCCATTATTTTCATTTCAAGGCAGAACAGTAACAGAATGTATTCCTAGAAGGATGGGAAATGATCTCATAGTACAGGATGCCGTGCCACAACTTCTCCTTAGCTTGAGAATGTTTAACAAGCCCTGCAAACTAAGTTTTGTTGTACGAGGAATGCTTTAATTCTATTTTTTACCTGCTGTGCATTAAATTATATTCACCCCCTCAAAGTTTAAATAATCTGATTTCCTGAAGAAAAATGACCTGGGAGTAAGTTGTAGCTCTTCTAAATCAGCAGCTCCAGTTCACATATTGGAACAGCATCCACAGTCTCTGTCCCTGTTAAGCAAATAATTTAGGGCCAGATAATCTGAAACTGGTCCAAAGACCAATGAAATAAAAGGAAAACCTCCTTTCTATTTCAATGAGCCTCAAATCCAGCCCTCAGGCATTGAGTCCAACCTAAGTCCAACCCCATCATAAGCTCTCTGCTCTGTCTAATCACATACTGTCTTGGTTCCAGGTATTGCAAACTTGAAGTGATGAAGAAGGTACCGAGCTATTCACCCATTCAAACATTGCAAAACATGGTGTTTGTGCAGGGCTTTCTGCTGGCCTCTGTCCCCTGCTGAACTTCACCTCTATATTTGTATCAGGATCAAAACCTGAACTCAATACTGCCATAAGGAAATAATTTTTTGTTTTCTCAAATATCTGAATCTTTAAAGATTTTTGAACTGGGTTGAAGAGTGAATAAGTAACATCTGTAGAGTGATGGAAATATCACTTAAGTAAGCTTTTGGTCCAGACTCTTGGAACTAGGTCCAAAGGAAAAATAAGATTTTGTATCTTAATCTTAAAAAAAAAAAAAAAAATATGGAAAAATTAAGTTCAAAATGAATTGTGCTTTATTTCTTGGCTTGCCAATGGAAAAACAAACAAAAACCAGCTAGTCTATTCAGGCGCATGTTACGTACTTGTTCTGAGTAGTGTGTGTGCCAAGAACATTTTCTACTATATAATTCTCTTACTATGTATAACTGTATATTTCATTTTGCCTAGAAATAACCTCACAGCATCACACAGTAGAAAAACAATGGCCAAGAAAATTAACTACCCACAAATCAACATTGCTGCATGGGCTTGCAAGCCAGGACTTCAAATGATTGGGAAATCCAAGTCTATTTTTAATGTCATATTTGTCCCCCAACCATTGCTTCATCAGCATGATAAACATTATAATTTGTGGCTCAAAAAAAAAAATAAAAAGGAAACCTACCCGGGCAAAACCATATTTATGCAAGTCTATAAGCACCCAGAGTGGAACATGTGTATCCACAAATTTAAACAAAACGGTAATAAACAAACAAAAGAGTTGCCTTCGGTGTTTTCATTTATGGTATGCTGTGATATTATCTTTTGGTATTTAGTGCAACTAAAGGACACAGGAATCAAAGCTCTTTAGTTGGTTTGTAGACTCCCACTCATTGCTGCAAGCAATTTTATTGTCTGCCCAATGTATTTATTTTTTTTAAGAAAATACACCGAGTTGTTGAAGCAATCTGTACTGCATTTCACTACTAGTACATGTAGTATTTACCCCAGGCTTTCCCAGTCAAGAAAAACAGGCAATATTGAGACACAAATCTGAAACACTGTGTTGATCCAAGGTTATATCCTTCATCAGCTTAAACAACCACCAAAAATAAACGTGGTGCCTGAAACAGCCAGAGAAAGGAAATGGAGCTGATGAACAACTGGGGTACGTAATAGAAATGGCTGCACAGAAACACTCAGCGTTACCAGGGCGATGAAAACACATCAAGTACGAAGACTCTGGAACTTTTACCTGCTTACTCCCACCATGGATCAGCCTGTTGTCAATATCTGATTTTGTACAATATCTGGACTTTGCACACAGACATCCATTACCTATGAGACTTAGTTTCTTACTGAATCAAGCCTATATTGACCATGAGCAGGTTTTATTTTCCTGGTTTACCTTTATTGCAGAGAAGAATAAGGCAACAGTAAGTTTGATATTTTCTTACTTTGAACAGTTGAACAGAGATGGGCAAACAAGCTTTAGAGAACCCCATCAGCCACAGAGTTCAACAGAGACACCAAGATGGCATCTCTGCCACTTCATTTTTTCTTTTTAGTGACCACAGAAAAGAGTGAACAAAATGAATATTCCTCCTCCTTGCTTCCACTCTCCTAAAATAAACTGTATCATCCTAAACTCACAACAGAGGAGCATTTCTTCAAAATCTGAAGGGGCCTTTATCAAGCTAAAAAATGTTTATGAAACAAAGTGGAGCAGTTTTGTGCAGTTACTCCCAATATAACACTGTTATATGTATTTGTTGCTTGTTGCTTGCACAGAAGTACACAGCCAGAGATACAATCACACAGAGAAACACATTTCTCCATCTTTCTGATACACTGCTAACTCCTCCATTGAAGCAGTGGAAAACACCCTAGATCAACTATACCTCATCCCCAAACTAAGATGTTAAAAAATACCAAGAAGGAAAGGAACAGAAAAAGTCAAAAAATCGTCAAAGATCATCAACTATCTATTGGAAAATAAAGAAAATTACTTCCTAACTTCTCTCACCCTCTTCTTGTTCCTCCCAGATCCTGATATATCCAGATCGTTGGCCTGAAGTAAATAGGGCTGACAGTTCAGCTTTCCCTTGGGAATGCTGAGGAGCCCCCTGCTCACCCAGTGTGCAGCATATCTGAAACTGTACTACACCTCACCTTGGTTAGGTAAAACCACGCCAAAATAGCTGCTTGTAATTGCCACATCTCACAAAAAAAAAAAAAAAAAAAAAGAAATTAATAGCTGTGCAGTAGGTTGTAGGGCTGCAGCATGCAGGTCTGTGTGAACGCTGGCCTGATCCTGCAAGATTCTTGCATGGAAATAACTTCCTAAGGAGAAAAAAATTGCAAGATGACAACTAATCTCCAGAGCCCCTGCCACCTTCAGCATTCTGAGTAGAGCCTAAATTCTGTAAGAATATTCACTTTATTTAACCTCAGTAAACACCTCCTTAATTGGCAACTCAGCATAAGATCCTGTAGAAGAGAACAACCCTGTTTGTTTATGAGGAAAAACAGGCAATCTGGATAACTGAGTGGCAATTTGAAGATCTCTATCCTTTCTGAAGGGGATTCAGTTCTGGCTGGAAGCCCAGTATGATACTGTGCATGGCTGTGGCTACGCTTGGTTGTTTCAGGGCAATTGGTGCGTGGGGACACACGTGAGTTTCTGCTGTGAGTTCTATTAAAGTTGTTATCCCCTTCACTTGGACAGGTCTCTCTAGGTTTTTTTTTTTTCTTTGCCTTATTTCCTCCTTCTTGCTCCCTTGGCAGCAGCATGTGACAACAGTCAAGAATGAAGGAAGAAACACTATCTTCCCATGCAGAGCAAGAAACGCTGCTGGTACGAGGAAAACAGCACTTTCCATAGAAGTGGGCTGGTTTTCACCCTCTGCTTCACTGAGAGGAACTTTTCCCTTGATCTCTCCCTGCTCCCATTCCTGACCCACTGACAGCCCAATGTTGTTTTAAAAGTTAAAGGAACAGTGCTGGTATCTTCACAGGAGAAGGTCAGCTGTATTTCCAAATGTAGCTCATTTTTACACAGCTTCTGATGAGAAAAAGTAGTAATTTCTGAAAGCGGCTAGTACCAAACTTTCCCTGAAAAGAACTACCGTTCTTCTATGTCAATTTACATTCTCCACTAAATGCAAAACCGCATCTAAAATACTGTATTTCTTTTACAGGTGAGGTGAAACTGGGCTGCACTGAGCTATTTCATGACAATAAGAAGTAAGAATAATAATAATAAAAAAGACCTTACCATGAATTTATAGCACTTTTCTCCCAGTACATGTGTGACACATAAAAAGTGTTAAAGTTGCCAAGTCAAACACTCAGAAAGTCAGAAATGACAATATACTTGACCTTACTTTGGTCCCCCTGTGAATATATAATACGATGGTTACACATTCAGGTTTGGAGTGATTTTTTTGTTTGTTCTTAGTGTGGTTTTGTCTCATTTTGTGAATTGAATGAAAAGCGTTCACAAAAAAAACAATGTTCAGTTGCGCTGTTTTGACTTACTCTTCATTATGTGATCGTGGCCTTTATGTGCTTCACTTTAGTCAAAAGCTGTTCTCAAGATTGTTTTATAGTCCTCAAGACTTTTTGTGTCATATTCAATACAATAGTATCTGAGTGTTTCATATGTATTAATTATCTTCACATTTTTCTATTTTGCAGCTGAAATAATGGTAGCCATTTCATGGAGTTTTTAGCTGTGGCACCTGGGACTTCGGTTTCCACAATGCTTATATGCCCACAGTACAGATTCTATTGCCTTCTGCTGTACCTCTAAACCTTGGGATCCAGAAGTAAGAAATACAAAAATTTTTGGTCATGTTTGATAAAACTGCTTACTCTCATCTCACAGGAAATCTGGGAGAGACGTGGGCAGAGACCATCCTTTCTGTTCCAGTAGTCCTCTGCCTCACTTAGTGCACTTGATGATGTAATTTTTGAACCCATATCAAAATGCACTAGCCTTCTTCTATTCATATCTCTGGTGCATCCTAAGAGTAAACATACCCTGTGTGCTGAAAAATGCAAGGGACTTGTCACTTAAAAACAAATCATGTACGTGTAGTCTCAAACTTCACTGTCATCATCATTTGCCTCAAATTACTTGCCTCAAAAACCTTACTAATGTTCTTTTTATGTGGACTTGCACAAGCATGATCTTGGATGTCTTTTCCAACCTTAATTCCATGATTCCATGATAAGTAGCGCACATGCATCTTATTTTTAGTAGAAAGTCTTGCTGAATCTCTCAGCCTCATTATTGCACTAGTTTTCTTAACCAAGCATACAAGAAGGTTGAAACTAGAGTAAAATGCAGTATGGAATAAATGCGAGAGAAGCAAAATTATGTTAACTAAGGATTAAATTGATCTTTACAAGTGGCCATTATAAGTCCAAACACAATATTAATTCCAATGTCTCCTACTTTCAGTCCAAATAACATTTAATTGGTAGAGATATCTTGCGATGAGGGTGTAAAACTATACATTATTTTTATTAACTATCTACTACTTCTTAATTTTATCTATTAATACAAAATAAAGCTTAAAATACCATATTTAACACAACATGAAATCCAGTTTTACTCCACAAAATGTATCTCTGTTAAGCTCAATGCTGTTTTTTTGACATAAGTAAGTAGCCACTGCCATTCACAGTTCATCGCTTAAACTGACTTTGTGTCCACCACAAGGAAATGTGTTCACAGAATTGGTACAATCCCTTCAATATAACGGGTTCTAAGGACTACACAAATATGAATGATACTCAGATTTCTTGTAAGGTACTACTGTAGTTATTTAAAGATGGAAAACTTTGGTAGACTATAGAAGTACCATTACAATGGCATAAACCTGACTATATTTGACTCCGAATACAGTTAAGAAAGCTTGTAAGAAAATTTTTCCTGGGATGAAAAAAAAAAGGTGCCAAACAGTTCACAGTTGCAGATAAAGTTTAAGAGACTTTTCCAAGGTCTGTAATATTTAGACAGCACTCAATCCCTTGGGAAAGTACAGGAAGATTTCTGTCTTGGTGAGATTAAATATCTCTCAGAGCTCCTTCATACGGAATATACGACGTGATGTCCCTAGAGGAGTCAGAGGCTGCACAAAGTGCAGCCTGCTTCTAAAGGCAGGTCCAGGAAACCCCATGTAGTGTTTGTTCCTCAGTGATGGCAGGAGCGTAGTTGCAGGAAGTTTTGGGCTGTACACAGTAACAGGCACGAACTCATACCAGAGTGTCAGATCCAAAGTCTTCTGAACTGCTTAGTATCTGTGCCCAGATCCAGAACTGAACGTTAAAATTCCTCCTCTCTTTGCAGAATCATAGAAACATAGAATGTTAGAGGTTGGAAGGGACCTCTAGGGATCGAGTCCAACCTCCCTGCCAGAGCAGGATCACCTAGGGCAGGCCACACAGGAACATATCACGGTGGGTTTTGAAAATCGCTAGAGAAGGAGACTCCACAACCTCTCTGGGCAGCCTGTTCCAGTAAAATTGTAATTGCCTTAACAAGTCTCTCTCTCTTCTTAAAGCAAACACCTCTGCAACTCAACTGTTTTTAAGCGTGAAGGGCAGAATTAGAATCTGTGGCTTTAGGGGTCTCTGCAAAGGGCTGCCTATCTCTGCCTACCTGAAATTTCTTGTGAGCATATGTCAGTTATTTCTCTTCCACTGACAGTAGAAATCCACAGTATACTAACACTAATCTTCATTCCCCAGGACTTCAAGAAAAGTGCAGCTTTCCCAGTGAACTAAAAATCAAATTAGAAGGCCCTAGATGTATTTGTTTAGCCTGACAAAACGGAAATGAAATTTTCAAACTTTACAAATTCTCTTTCAGCTGAAGCAATAGAGCCTAGGCTGCTGACCCCATACTGGTCATTGCTGGTGACTGAACCCCTTGTTGCAGAGGTGCAGTACTTTTCTAATCACCCTCTGGGAAAAAAAACCCAACAACCTAAGCATTTTACAGGCAGAAGGAAAAAGGATGAATAGCCAGTCTCTACAGCATAATCCCAAAGCAGCATTGTGAAAGAGTTAAAAGCATGAGCCGAAATTTATTTTCTTCCCATGACTTGACTAGCCCATACCTTGCTCATGTGATATGATAAACAGCATTTTCCTATCTGAAACACCAGGACATCAGGAGCATGCTTTCTACTATTCTGACACCACAATATTCCAGCTGTCAAACTGTCGGGCTCCTTCTTCACCAGAGTACAGTGCGAACTACCAAAGATTAAACAGAATCTGCTTGTGAATGAAGAGCTTTAATATCAATAGGAACCCCTAAGCAGTCGGGAAAAGACGACAAGCTGGTTTATTAGGGTACATGCAGACTGTTGCACTGGACTCCAGCTACAAAAATACCACTCAGTCTGAAGGGAGCTGCAGACAAAATGGGACAGACTAGGTAGGTTAGGTATGACCCCACCAGACAACCTCCCAGATCTTTACTCATTTTTAGAACCAGACTGGGACCAAATGTTCTTAAGCTCTCGGAATTTCTGAAGAAGTGTTTTTTCAATTCCACTGTCCAGCTAGGATGGGAAACAGAAGTGCTGAAAGCTACAGGAAAAATGCTGCTCCAGCCCAGTTTTACAGTCTCAGAAAATCTGGAGAGCTTTTATAAACTTTGGATCAGTGACTGCTGCTCTTTCTGAACCAAACCTCTGAACTTTTGAAGTCTGGCCAGGATTCAGATAATTTGTTGACTTTCTCCATGAGACAGTTAAAACACTGAACGTACATATCTGCGCGGTTATGACCTGACACTATGTAAACACATAGAGACCACTCCCTTCTCACCTGGAGAAGACAGCTATATTGTCATTGGGGTCATGTTCCTGTTCTGCAGGGAACAGCCAACACCGCGCTATAGCTGAGCTCAGCAGTTAAGGTTATGTATCCATTACCCTTCCCTGCCAAATGGGAGTGAGCGTGCAATCTACCCGACGGGGGCCTTTGAGTCACTGAGCCTTGCGATATCTACTGAAATAGCAAAGGTTGGTAAAGACTCTTTCCTGTCAGTCTGCTTGCATCAACAGGTCTTCAAAACCTGGAACAGTTTGTCCTGGTCACCCTTTGTCCTGTTCCTCTGAACACAGGGAACACGAACATTTGATTTGAGAGGCCAAACGCAATGCAGTCCTCTCAGGGAGGCGTGACCAACAACACACGACCACTGAATCATCATCACATGATCCCCAACTTCAGACTTGAGAAACACACTGTGACTTTAAAAAATGAAACAAACAAGCAGCTTAAAACTAAGATCCAAACTTGTACCAAATATTTGCATATCAACGTTTATAAAATACTCTGCCAAGTGCTTGCCTTTTTTGTTTACACAGAAACAGATCGATGAAACAGAAACAGTAAAAATAGAGAAATCAAGCAAAAATAGTTATCTGCTAAAATGACCCAAGTGGGTAAAAGTGCCTTTTTTTTTTTCCCCTTTAAATCACCAAGAAATAGCTCAAATGATACTCAACAGTTGCACGCTTATACTTTCTACAGTATTATTTTATTTAAATAAAGAGGTCATTGTACATATAGTGTAATTACTAGCTGAGGATAAATTAGTTATGCTGACTTAATTGATGCTATTCACTTTTTGCAGCCCATTGGCAGCCAGCCATTTTCTGTGAATACCAGTTCTCCAATTAATCATGATGTTCCTTCAGCTCGCCAGAGTTTTCTGCAATGGCAGCTGCTATTTGGTAACAAGTGTCGTGAATATCAGCAAAAGAGCAATCTCTCTCTTGAAATTTAATAAATTTAATAATAGATTGTTTTATCACTCAAAACAATATCCTGAGGCATGATCTTCTGAAACCTCTTTTACTCTCATTGAATCTTGTCCTCTCAAGCAATGCAATAATCACACAAGCACTACTAAAAAAAACCAACAACACACAACCCTTGATAATCTCTCAGGTAGTATCTATTAAAAAATGGCACACATTTTCATCTAATCCATTTTACAATCGTTCCTGGGAGAAAAAAAAAAGCAAAGCAAAGTGTAGAAGGTGAGTGGGAAGAAGTGTAAGAGAAGTGTTGCTTTTCTGAATCCAAAAATTTCTGAGGCCTGTGCTTGTTCCTCTCAGAACACCGCCACAGGAATGAATGCTGCTATAGTTTTCTACAGGAAATACTCAAACCCACTCATTCTGATGGCATGTTATGATGATCCAAGAAAGTGGTATTTGTAGAACTGAAAACCAGAAAAGAGTACATAGCATTTTGCCTCTGAAGAAATCAGCTGGATGTGGGCCCTCTTTTTGACACACCTTCAGCTTTCTATGTCTGATGTCTGTTCTTGTTGGCCTGGCTAAAATAATATTTTATTATTGTTGTTATTATTTTGCTGTTTAACGGCTAACAGCTGTGAATTTGTTCATCCCACTTTCTGTCACTGCATATAAAAGTAAACATCTCTTTGAAGCTCACATACACAGAGTTGGAAGCACCACTTTCTAGAGGTCTAGTAGGATAGAGAAAATTGATTTACTTATACATATATGCACATACACATATATATGAAAACATATATATATTTATTCTTAAAGAAATCTAAGCTGAGCAATGAATTGATCTCACAAAGAAATTTAAGAGTAAAACTGTATTTTGCAAATGTATGTGCTGATTCAGAAGCATTACTTAAGTGATATGCTTTGACAGTATGTGTCCTGATCCTATCAAGAGTTATCCAACTCAGAGTCTGGGCCTAACGGAATGAGGGCGGAATAAAAATGAAACCAATGACATTCTCTTCCCATTTTCTGGAAAAGCTAAGACACAACGCAAACTGAGTGTCTTCTGTTAAATTTGCTGTGTAGAAACACGCTGTGTGTCAGGCCCCAGGTAACACAGTCACATCTGGGATTCTCTTTGTAAAAGATGCCCAGCCAGTCCACTGGATTTTGCTAAATCTTGGTGTTTTAGATACACTCAATTCAATTACTCAATCCAATTACTATTGGAAGAGAACATGAAACTGGTGCTTAATCTAAAAGACAATTATCAATAAACACATATATAGCCTTCTACTATCTTTTTTTATTCTTCTCAAACTTTTCTGCTAGATTTCAAACACACACAATTTTGTGTTGGCTGTATATAGATGCATATATATACTCACATGTGCTTGTAAACACATAAGTATTCTTAAATTTACTATAATTGACAAAAGTTCATTATCTGTTTGAAGTTACACACAGACTGTTTAATGCTGCCTCTATTCTAATACACCAATTAAAACAAATTGATATGAGAGAAAACCTATAGAAAAATCTGTTTTTTTGAATATAACCAAACTGCTCCTCAGAGTGCTTACATCACCCTTCTGCTGGAAAGCCAGTTGAAATGGGAAGTACAATAAAATCTCTACTGTACACACTATTCCCCTGTGTAGTCAGAACTCTGTATTAGGCCTTGCAATGAAAATAGTGAAATACTGAGGTACAGTTTGTAAGGCATAGAGTGTAACAGTGGGTGTAAAAGGAGGCACCTGTGTTATTAAACACCACAAACCTCTGGGAAGGGATTTGCAAAGCCACTGTACTGTTTCGTCTTACCTGCAAGCGTTCACATTCATCATAAACCTTCCTCCCATGTTTGCTAAATTACAGCTTTCCTTGTTTCTTCCCAGGTAATACAGACTTGCTAACATTTTTGGCAATAGGGCGTCCCAACAAAACGTCTAAGGGTTATTGTGTTTCCCACTCATTAGAGCAAGGATTGGATCCAGAGAAAGTCAGTGATCTGCCAATGAAATGAAGGTACTTTGGAAATGACTGCTTGTGGAACCTACTATGCTTCATTTAAAGCTGATTAGGTGTTTGTTATACAGCCCTGGGGTCAGAAGTGGAAAAAATCATGGTAGAAATAGGGACAAAGTGACTAGGGATGGAGAAGGAAAATCCAGAAAGACACCTCTTAGCTCTCAGGATCTCATGGCATCTTACCCAGGACACACCCTACCTGACTCTGTTGTTTTGAGGGGAAGGTTGTTACTCTTGCTAACCCCAAGCATCAGGGCCAGTATTTGAGATCCCTGTCTCTCAAGGCAGAGCTTCCTAGACTTCTGCAAGCTATATCAAAGCCCGAGAGCCTGAGCTTTTTTGAAAGCTCATCTCTAGTCACCACTACTACATCTCTATTCACCACTACTACATCTCTATGCTCGAGAAGCTGCACTAGAAGAGATTCCAGCCAAATGATGAATGTAGCATAAAAATACATACAGACTGGATTAAAGGGGGACTCACCTAGTACTTTGAGAAGCACCACAATACATTTTACATTTGTTTTAAATATGATAAAATCCATTGTTGCAGAAGCTTGTTCATCACTTGGGCCTACTTACTAAGATAAGAAAACCGTAAGTTAGCTCTGTTTCAGGTTCCATACGATAGATTCTGCTGTTATGTATCCTGTTATAAAGTCAGTGTAAAACACACTTATGGATGTGGTAAAACTCTTCTAGTCTTTCCAAAACATCACCTCAGAGAAAATAAAACATTTCACCTCAGAGAAAATAGATGTGTTAAACACGCCCCCTAAAAAAGGACGTAGAAAGGAAAGGATGATTAATTTCTATATTGTTAAGCCATTTTCACATTAAGGCAGCTGATCTGTTTGTCATTCTCAGCTTTACTACCAAATTCCATCTATAAGATTCCCTTAATCAAAATTTGTCAGTGGATAATTTAGTTCTGCACTGATTCAAACGTGATCCTTCCCGCAAAACCTAAACAGCATTTTAATATATTTCTCGTGACACTCTCCAGACAAGCTCCCACCAGCCTACGAGCCACATTTCTGTCTACAATAATGTATGTTTCACTAGAAACTGTTAAATATATATTTTTATTTTTTTTTTGCAACCAGTTCTAAACATTTGCAACTAGATACATCCATTACATTACAGAAGTCTAGTTCAGCATCAATATCAAGTGTCTTGTTCTATGACCTTGAGTCAGATGGGAATTTAGAGATCAGCCAGATGTGTGGTATCTCAGCTGGCAATGCAGGGAGTTCTCCTCTCTGCTAAGGAGTGAACTAGGGAACGGTGGAATTTCAAGCATTTAGCAATGTGTTTTGTTCTGTATGACACAATACTAATTGAGATAAATAGATGAACTCCAATAACATCTTTTGCCAGGTCAACTTCCAAAGACTAGTGTGAGAGAATATCCCAGTCAGCAAAATGTTTCAAGCTAACGCTTACCTCTGAGCATATGCTTAGTTTCGACTCATTTCAATAGGACTTAAGGCTTTTCTAGTTGAGAGTTGACACAAAAAAGGTGATTAATACCTTCCTGAGTCAGGGCCATAACCGGAATAAACAAATAACAATAATAATAATAAAAAAATCCCATGCAATGTATAACACATTCCCATTCCACTCATGACTTCTTGAGACATACAGAAATATAGTCCAAATACTCATGCTGCATATTGGCTGCCTACTCTAACACAGGTCAAAAAGTCCTGTTTAAAATAACAACAATTTTTGGATACCTTGCAAGTTTCCAAGGTTTATGTTACTGTGGAGGAGGTACAACACATGGGAATTTTTTGTTATATTTTCTTTTAATGAGTTCTGTAAGCAATTGTTTCACAATACAGTCTGGAAGGCTAAAACAATTAAATGACTACAGATGTGTCAAATGATGCAGGAAAACCATGAGACACTTCCAAATGAGTAGGCGGAGGGTGTGAGGAGACCATATCCTGTAATATATGAATCTCAGATTCTTTGGCATGCAGCTTATTTTTATGGAAATGTCCTGGTAAGCCTGGAACAATCTAATGGTTTTCAAAGTATTTCAAACTAACAGTATAAAAGTGCTGTTGTGAACAATCTTTTTATACTGTGGTGATTTTGAATTGGCCTGGCAACAATATACTAAAGAAAATGCAAGAGCTAAAAGGACCAAATTCTAATTGCAGTTGCAAGCTGTAGGTGAGAAACAATTTCATAAAGATAATAGAGTTCATTAGTGCAAGAGGCATAGAGGAAACAGTGCTGGTTGCTTTCATCTACTTTTGCTGACTCTCAGCTTGGATCTCAGCCAAGGACGCAGCTTGCAGCAATAACAGAGTTGCTCTGAGTTAGGCCATCTTCAACTAGGCCTCTGTGGAAGCTCGGCCTGCAAGTCATTACACTGGAGCCACATTTGTCACTTTGTCTTATGAGTCTCCTAATGTGTGAGTATGTTAGGATCACTTTCAGCTCTTTTCTCTCTCATTTATAGCTGAAGGAAAGCAGGTCTTGTTGCTGTGACTGTGTGACCCAGTCAAAGTCCTAACTTGGACTGAGCCACTCTTGATAACATTGGTGGGAGGAGAAAAGCAGGGCTTTCTTAGCAGCGAAAATCAGGCAGTAGGCTCCTTTGCACAAGGAGGCCCCCATAAAACTGTGTGCCAACACTACCTGACCTCTAAGCCAAACACTGTGGATGTGGTCATGACTCCATGTGTAAGCAGAAGAGGGAAACAGGTGGGCGGAGAGGGCAATGACAAAATCTCCCTTCAGGAAGCATCCAACTTCAAATCGTGGAGCCTTTTGAGGGACACTGCCTAATACTATTCTTCTGCCCCATTCAGGCTTTGTTTAAAAAACCCAACAACAAAAAAAATCAAAACCACAAACTCCAATCACTAAAAGTAAATTAAGCTTAGTTTGAAATCAGCTTTCATGTATTACTGAAGGTTTAGGGAAAATTATCAGGGAGAATGAAACATGAGGAGTTGATCTTAGGTGAGCATGTTTCCCAACAGCCTATAGCCAGAGGGTCCCTGGATCAGTAATGCTGCAGATTGTGATGACATACCACTGTGAGAGAAGTTATATGCCTGAGCTTCCGAGCTTTTGTGCTTTGTTAAAAGAGAACAAATTTCTTGCCAAAAATACTTGGAGACCACTAGTGCCTGAAGAACAAGCCTCCACTACTTCAAAGAGTTTCTTTCCAGTAAGTTCCCTTCCTCTCATTTTTGAGAATGGAATTAGATATTCTACAAGTCTGTGCGGACATTAAAAGGTTTTATATAAAACTCTCTAACAAAATAGGCATATGTATATAAACAGATGTAATCTAGAAGTTACATGACATACAGCAAATTTGTATGATTGATTTATTTTACTCCGTAAAAGAAACTGTCGGTTTAGAAGTGTTATATAAAATTATATTGTACACAATTGTCAGCAGATACTAATTACTGTAGTATCTGGTGAGCCTAAAAGGGGCTCAGGTCATAGGAGAAAAGCCATTTTATTTAGCCTTGTAGTCATCAAACTATTCACTATTCATAGAGACAAAGTAGTAAGTGGAATTTCTGCCATTGTTTGCAATTGTGAAGAGGTCTCTGGAAAATATTCTACTATCCAGCTGAATACAAAGGAAGGGGTTCCTTCCCTCCCCTTGTCCAGCAGTAATGTGCTATTGGAGAACCTGAATCTAATAAGGAAGTCACATTTAATAATGTCACCAAGTCATTTTCATGCCCAAGTGAAAGATCACATGCAAAATGCAGGACAATGATAGAACTACGTAGCAGATACCAAGAACATCCCAGTTACCATACCATTACTTTATGAATATTTCAAACCCATGCAGTAGAAATCAAATTGTTCACGTTTTACATTATTTCCTTGATACTGACAGCAGCTGATGAAGACTAGATTCCCAATAGAATGACCATTACACCATCCATTTTCTGACTCACAAACCTGTAGTGCAAATGAGACCTAAATTCTGACTTCAGCTTTCCTTCCACCTTTTGAGAACTAGAGCTGTATCTGGATCTATTTTCCAACTTAATGAAACTAATGTAGCAGGGACTCCTCAAAAAGAAGTTAGGTTTCAAGTGTTCTATAACACAAATGGTAAGATGGCATATTTTTTCTGTAAATATTTTTCCTTATTTTCCACTTGTCTTTGGTGAAGCATGAGCAATTAATTAAGAGTATTTTTCTTTAAACCATTAGTGGATAATTCCTTTTTGATTTGCTCAACTATAAATGTAACGGAATATATTATAATATAAACAGACCTATAGGTATTACACGAAATATCACACAAACACCAGCAGAATCAACTTCAGACTTGTGATATTTTAAGTATAAATTCTTTTTCATTAAATAAAACCTCATAATTTATATGTTTGTTGCACTGCCATCTTAAACATAGCCACACATCTTCTATCCAGCCTCACTCAAGTCATCGGAAATGTTTTCCTCTGCTATGAAGAATGGGGAAAAGATGGAAATGAGTAAAATCTGTAGCAGAAAGGTTTCCAGGTACAGCCCTCTGCTATTAGCTGCTTTCAGATGACATCTTCTTGGCTTACGAACGCACACAACCACCTACATGTCACTGTTTTGCATTTACACATTATAATGCTTTTCATTCAAAAGAATCCAAAAGCACTTCACAAATTTAAAGCTAATCTTGGAGCATATCTGATCATCCCATGGACTACTCCCGTCTTTACAGAACTCAAATGAAAAATATATGAGCTGTGTACACGTTTCTGACTCAGAGCTGAAGTCTTGCCTTCTCTGAAAAACATCAGGGAATGCAGAAACCCTGTATGGCTGCTTAGAGCAGCATCGCACCTACTTTATATGTACTAAATTTTCTGTAGTATCTCTCTAATGTTTTACACATCCCTCATGAAAAAGAGTCAGAGAAAAAAGCTTCCCAAGATCATCAAGCAGGCCAGCAGTTTGCTTGACCTGATAGGAAAAGTAAGGATGATCTTGAAAACCAGGATCTCAGTTTTGGCTGAGCCTTCAGGCCAGGAAGAGGATGCCCTGGAGTACACCTATAGCAGGGATCCTCTTCCCACAGGAGAGGGCTCTGGGAGTCATCTCTATCTTGCATAGAGTGGCACAAGGCACTAGCAATTTGACCCAAATCTTTTATGTTGGTCTATTTCCCTTGAGTTAAAGGAAAAGTACTCTAATACTTAAGCGTGCATTACCCATGGCTGACACATTGTCACTTTTGTGGGTGACAAATAGAAATATCCCCAGTATCTATTCCCTTCTGTTCATTCCTTGCCTTGCTGCCGCCTTCCATGCTATTGCTCCTGACATCTGCGGCTGTTGCAGTTAACTCCTACTCCTCATCTGAGCTATCAACTGAAAAGAGATTTCATCAGCTTTGCTCTTTAGTGACCCGCCTTAAACCACTATCAACTGGGTGTCATATGGCTGAAATAAAATTTAGAAACTTTAGCACAGAATAAATCATATTTACATCTAGAAATAGGACTCTATAAACATTTAATCCCTCAGAGGACATTATTTCAAGGCTCATTCCTACATTTCAGAGTTATCAAAATTTAGATCTTATAATGAAAAATATGGAGGAAAACACTGAGTAAACTGTAAGCAAAAGTGTTTTCTCAAAATTTTCATCAGCCATGAGAAGCAAACCCTAGAATGTCATGAACGAAAGCGATGTTTCTTGTGTCCAGTGACTCTACACATGGAGTTTCTCTCTTGGTTCAGAAAGTAACTGGCTCCAAGCTAAATTAAACAGAAATTACCACGTTGAAGCAGGTAATAAAATAGTGAGCATTTTAATGAGAAACTTGGAAAGAAAGGTAAAAGATTTTTTCTTTTTTCAAATTTATCATAAAAGTTCCATAGTTATGGAATTTGTCATAAAAGTTCTCTTTTCCAGAGAAAAGCAGAGACTGTTTTTGGAGAGAAGGGGCATTGTCTGTTCAGGTAATTAAGAGAAACTGAACTTTCCTTTAAAAAATTAGTATTTTACTGGGGAAAAGAAGAAGTGGAAAAGGACAGTACTTTTTAGTTGAAAATGTCCTACGAGGAATATATCACACTTGGATTAAGGCTATATAGTAGATGTATGATCAAACAATATTTTTGAAAGCATAACACAGAGCTCCTAAGATAAACATTTGGTCTGCAGGAAAAATGCCTAGACTTTGCATTGGCAAACAAAACTCAGCATATGTCCGTGCTATTGCCAGATTTTCTCAGTTGTGCAAGTCAGGGGCAACAAGCTTCCAAAACTGATCTTGGATTTTTACAGGATATAAAAATATACAAATATATAATATATATGTTTGTTCGTTTCCTACCTGTCTTCATCAGTCGGTCAGCTGAAACTTTTGATTCTTTTTCCTTCTTACCTACAAGTGCTTCATGGACCTTGAATGAAAAATGTATTTTCCTGGCTATGCTATACAAAATATGTTAAGTATTTGACCAGATGCTGAAGACTGGCCATTTTGATCAAAGAGATAGAGAAATTTCAGTAACAAAATATGGAATTTTTGAGAAATCACAGTATTCACGTAATAATTTATACAGGAGAAGGGTTATATGCCTAGTTCCTTAACGTATTTAACAAATTAGCAGACATTTGAGAAGAAAATAATTCAGTGCCTTTTGTTTTACTGAATATTTTATACTGGAGTTACTCTGCATCATTAATTGAAGAAGAAATGCTGACTTACTGCATTCAGTCTCATCAAGTTCTAAGTTTTAGGAAATGTTTGTTCACTTATCTATTTTAATTTTATGCCTGGACCTAGAAGCCATGCATCAATAAAGGAGGATTTAATTGTAAAGTTTTCTCTTCTAAATCAGGAATCAATAATGCATAGAAGACAAAAATCTCAAGAATAGCTAAGACACACCCATATTTCCCTCCCCACCCTCCAAGGGTTTACCAAGTCCAAGATTTTATAAGGTAAACGTTTGATTATTTTTGCCATGAAAGATAAGGAGCCAATAATTATAAAAGCTTATGTCTTGAGCGGTAATGTCAGTTTAAGAAAGTTAATGAATCCTGAACACATTGACAATTTATTTTCCACTTTGATGATGAAATTAGAAGATTTCAGTGAAGTGTCAATAATTGCAATCAGTACATAAATGTTACTTGAAAAAACACTCAAAGGCAACATCATCTTTCAAAATCTGTTTCCAAATAACAGGACCATTGTGGGCTTTAAATCAATGTACCTGATACATTTAGGCCCAATTAAGGATACACAATTTAATCTCACAAAATAGTTATTTTCTAAAAAAACACTAGATAAACAATCTCCAGTTAAATATTCTGAAATTTGAAATGATTTTTGTCTCCTTCTCGTTTTCTTTTTTATGTACTTCTATAACAAGAAACATCAAAATATCCAGGCTAGTCCTGTGGTAGTTCCTCAGACATAAGTCTTGTTGACTTAGGCTTTTGATGGAGTAAGGAACTTAGAGCTACAGTGCGTGGTGTTTTCTCAAGTGTACTGAGTATAGCTCTTAAAATTCTTTCCTGTTCCTGTAAGAACTAGCTGAAAAATAAAGCTTTCTATTGTTCTATGAATTAAATTGATATTGTTTCGGAATGAAATTGTGATCAATTTAGTGCTGTGAAAGATACAAAGCAGTAAAGATTACTGTCACAACACTGCCTGAGGAAGAAGTCTGAGGCTGAACAGAGTTTATTTTAGAATAAAACCCAGAAATTAAATCCTCCAGAGATTAGAAGTAGCATTCAGAGTCTTCCACATTAAGGTCACCAGTTCAAATGCAGTGCAGGTCACTTACCAAGTGGTCATTACCAAGTCATGGTTGGTCAATGAGCTGGTGATCTCATGGACAGGAATCCACACCACTAAAACCTCTGCCACAACTGGCACCTTTACTGGATATTTCACTAAGAAACCAAGGACTGAGCTGAGTGCAGAGACAACAATCCTTTCACCATAAGAGGTGATGCCTCAAAAAACAGGTTAGTAGGATTTATGGTAAGCTTGTCTTAGCTGAAAGTTACTGTTCACATTCATAAGCAATAATCAAGACAGAAAATACCTGGGCCAGATTCCTTCTGACCTAGTTTAGCGCTGTGATGCCCAAATAAATGCTAGATAAACAAGTTATTCCTGACTCTTTCATCAGGGTAAGGATTTCTGTATTACTTCAAGAGAAGACCACATAATTATCCTCATATGGAACCCATTTCTCCAAACGATAATTTTAGATGTTGATTTCATTGCCAGGAAGAATATTTCATTCACGACTAGATGAAAATAGGTTTTCTAATAATACTTGACTTTTCACATTTTCATACACAAAAGGATGCTACGAACAGTCACAGAGTCTTTCGGAATGTGTGCAAAGCAAGTGAAATGAAAATATCAGGACTCCACATAGTTATGAGTCTGAGACTACAAAATACACTGCAGAATTCACTCCTCACAGATTTCTGTTTTAAAGCACCAGCTTAGTTTAGTATTTTACCGTACATTTATGAAAATACAGACACGAAAGTATACATTCCTAACTGACTCTTCAGACTCTGGAAAACAGAGCCCGAGAAAGATGTATAGCTGTGATCACCTCATACACACTGCAGATCCCATTACTATATAGCCCAAGGAATAAAGCATTTTTCCCAGATTCCAAAGGAAACAAACAAAATCTTACAGAAGTAAGTAATCTCCTCATGTCATCCATGATTTTGTAAACCTCTTCTGTATCCTTCCTAAGGCCAGAGGAGCCCTAGCCTTCTCAATCACTCTTCCATGCAAGCTACTCTACACCTCTGGTAATCCCTGCTTCTCTTCTCTGTGCCTTCTCAAGTTCTAATATAATCTTTTTCAGACAGGGAGCCTAGAACTGCACGTATCATTCAGGTTGTGAATGAACTAGGCATAATGGTGCTTTCGATTTTTTTTAATTCTTTTTTTTTCATTCCTAAAGGAGCCTAACATTTTGTTTCCTAAACTGCTCCTAAGCACTGAGCTGGTATTTTGGTGTCTATTATCACATCAAAATCTAACTCCTGAGTAGTTGCAGTCAGTTCAGAGTCCACTATTTTTATCTGTGAAAAATTAACTTTATTGTGGATCCTGCTGCCTCACTGGAGCCAGTCAGGCAAGAAGCTACAGCTTTAGTCCAGTTTGAACACATAGAGAAATGAAAGATAAAATTGCAATTTGGAGCTGGATTGCTAACCAAATAAAACCAGCAGCAAGAAAGCTGGAAAGATACACTTTTGAGGCTCACTGCAATCCTTTATTTTGCCTGTCAGCAGCGGTTCTGGAGCAATGATGACTCTAAGCTTGGCCATACAGGAGACATCATAAGTGCTGCACTGGGATTTTAATGTCTATGGAAAAAAATAATTCCAGAGTTGTACATCCAAGAACATTTTCAGTTATGCAGTGCAGTTGTTTGTCCATTTGCGTGACATAATAGGAAATAAGGACTTCTCATTATTTTAGACAGTTGACAATAATGAAGAAATTACTGCACTTCACTATACAGTACAAACTAACAGTAACTATTACTGGCACTGGTAAAGAGGAGGAGTATGAGGGTCGAAAGATGAAGCACTTGTCTAAAGTTCCCACGAAATGCAGTCTGAGTCTGGGACTTAGGAAAGCCACACTGACATTTCTGTGAAGAAAGCTTTTATAGCAGCTGGGGACTTTTGGCAGATTAGATGCAAATCTTAAAGATCTGTTGAGATTTATTGAAACTTGAAATAGTATATCTGTAGGTCTTTTAAAAGTTCGTTATTTTGGCTATTACAATATTTCTATGAAATTCTATTTGAGTGGAAAGATGGTCTTGTTTACAAGGCCCTCGATTGGCTTTCAGAAAAAAAAAAGAAAAGGTGGCACTCAAATTCATTTGGCGTGATCTGGGTCCAGTTATTAAAATTCATTACTCCTCAGCTTTACTTGTGATTTAGGGACATTAAAAAGACTTTTCTTGTTTATCTGTGGGTTTGTCTCACAATATGCAACTGATTGCATGACAGCTTTTCTAGCAAAATTTTGCCAGAAGAGCTTGCATTTCATAGTTATGGTCTTTTTTTTCAGCTTAATTTCTCTTTCTACTCATTTTTACACTGCCAAGTACACAGAGTCTTAGTTTCTGTGCACAAGCGGCTAGTTTTAAGTGTTCTCTTCCTGTAATGTTGAAATGACTACAAAAACTGCCTTTTCATTCTTGTCTATTCCTTCAGTAGACTGCCGTGGATGCCTCCTAAAAGCCAAAATGGATGCCAGATTAAGACTGAGGTTTAATCCACAAAATAAACAAAATAAAGCTGCTTATAGACATTTACATAAAGTGAGCCATTCATAGAATGACGAGAATCACTTTCAGTCCTTAAGACACCAGTTATTTTTATATGTATTTGAACCAGAAGTAATAGGTCATGTCCAAGTGATGGTCTAAGCCACATGGCAAAAGCATAAGGGCAGTTTCACAACAGGGAATTCAAACATTATCTCCTACCTACACTGGCAGTAACTACTGTAGTAAAATTCTCCCTTGGTTCTATCCCCATAGTCAGCAGCTATTTTAATACTATAAAGAAACCAAACAAATTTTTAAAATCTATATAACCAAGTATGAAACTTGAAAGCCCCTTTTAGAAGTATCCTGGTTTCCCTGGGACAGAATAATAGGCCAGTCGTGATCTGCAGGCAATTAGCAGCTTGGAGTCGGCCAGGACAGCTGACCCCAGCTGCCCACGGGTGCATCCCAGACCACAAACCTCACACTCAGTATAAAGGGGGAAGTTTGCTGAGGATGGGAACTCCTCCTATTCCTCTTCTTTCTGCTCCTCTCCATCCCTGAAGGGACTCGCTTACCGTTCTGCTCCCAAGGACTGCTTTCCCAGTTACTGTGACCACTGTACGTTTGCTGGGCTGAGTATCAGTTTGTATACTTTATATCGGTATTAGTTTTGCTGCTTCATTAAATCCATTTTCATTTCAACCCATGGGTATTCTCTCCTTTTCATGATCTCCCTTCTCTGACGGGGTGGGGTCACTGGGTGATAGAGCAACTGCTACAGTTTAGTCCCAGATATGGGCAAGAACCACCCCAGTAAAAAAAAAAAGCAGCAAACTTGATGAACAGGTCCTACAAAGCGTC
The DNA here is from genome assembly GCA_013396935.1 of Baryphthengus martii. Classification (NCBI taxonomy): domain Eukaryota; kingdom Metazoa; phylum Chordata; class Aves; order Coraciiformes; family Momotidae; genus Baryphthengus; species Baryphthengus martii. The sequence goes on from VWZK01003188.1 coordinate 409,499, forward strand.
ACGGACCCAACTTTCCTTTCCAGGTGGAAGAAAAAACTGCAAAAATGCCTGCATAATACCCATTTTCAATCTCTGCTATGGGCTCACATCATAAGCACCATAGTTCATGTCTTGTCCTAAAAGATTACATCTGTGAGTCCAGATATAGGTGAATTCTCTGCTCATAGAAAGTCTCACTTCTTGTCCTCCCTCCTTCTCCTGTCATTTTCAGGCACTCAGCAGAGAATAAATTTATACCTTTTCTAACCAAACTCTCTGGGACTGAAGGATAGCACAGGCTGCAAACTTGGCACACTGCCCATCCTACACACTCCTCTGTAGAGCCTTGCAAAGGATCCAAGCAAGGAAAAGCCAAAATAAACTAACAAAACAAAATATTTTCCTTCTAATGTCTCATTGAAGCAGTGGGCTTAACAAAACTTTAGACGGCACTTACCTCAGAATTCTTACTGAAAGCCCCTAAGTTTTTCTCAGGAAAAAAAAACAACAGAAAGTTTCTGAGCTTGGATAAATGAATCCAAAAATACAGGAAAGAAGTAACTAGTGCATCTTAGACGATTGCTAACAGTTCCTTTCTTCCTAATCTGAAAAGTTCATCTTTAGGTTGAGGCAGGGCTCTCTACCTGCTTGTAACCTCCTTTTCATGTTGGCTCACTAGCTTGTTTACTCAATGTTGTCATGTATTAGTTACTTAAAGAAATGAAACCGGTTTTCTAGTGTTCGTTTCTAGGAAAGCATTCCTAGATACCTACAGTTCTGGGTATCAAATGCGAGTGAAGGTATGCAAACCGACACGGACTGAAGCCGTTACAGATCATAACAACCATAACCAAATGCAGTTTACCTGGCAGGCAGGACCTCAGTGCCCTCAGTATATAGCAAATGGCAAAGTTTTATTTTTGTAATACAAGGTACTGCATGAAATAGCAAGTCATTGTGAGCTGACTGTATGTATGAACAAAGTCCAGATGGGTTCCTCTGGATTGAAGTTTTGCACAAAAATAGATTGTGTTGGAAACAGGTCATCTCCATCAGACCTTCCACGGTGTTATGACTTCTTTTTATTTGGGTTACATATTTCCTGAGCCTTCAAAAATATTACTCACCAGCAAAACCAGTATGTTAAATAATCACATTTGTCCAGTGGATATTTGTATCACGTAGGCAAGCAGTCATTCCTCATGTCTCTAGCTCGCACAAAACAACAGCCCTGTACAACGTGGAGACTTTTCAGAAGTTTCTTACTTCGCTCAGGTTATTATCATGACAGAATCTTGATCCAAGATATTTTGGGTCTCAAAGGGTGTGCTAGTGAAGACTCAGTTGGGTGTCGGCAGTGTTATTTATCTCCCATCATTGTTTTTGGCTGGGTCGCCTAATCACAGGACTGCCCTTTCCCATTTTAAGTACTTTGGCTGCAAGATCTCCGTCAGATGTTTTCAAATCTCCCATGTTGGCCATAAACACTAGACCAATACTTCAACACAGTCAGGAAGATGCACTGAAGCTACAGAGTCGTGACACCCACTAAGGCTCTAGTGGTGTTTTTGTTCAGACAGACACTAAACAGATATTCAGGAACGGACAAGAAACTTTTAGCTAACTTATGATGACCACCAATACTGGCAAAATACATCCAAGCAGCTCCGCATAGTAACATTTACAAATTACTCCCCAGAATACCACAGACTATCCAGTCCGTCCGGTTTCACCTCTGAAACGCCTATTTCCCAGCTGGTTTTGGTAGTGACTCACTCAAAAATGGTTAGTATTACAGCTCAGCATGGATAAAGTGAGCCTTGGGCAAATCCCAATGGCTGGTTCTTTCTCTCACAGAATAACTAGGACAAGGGCCAGTCCTTCCCATGCACACCAGCTGTGCGCTCTTTAGCCACTGCTAAGCAGACAGATGCATAATCTGGAATTGGTAGTTGCTGTCAGTCAGCTGGCTGTTATTACGTTAGACACGGGATAATCTCCAGAACATTTTGCAAAGCAAGGGGCTCTCAAAAGAACTTCTTAACTGTCCCACATGTGCAGGAGTCAAGTAGAGAGAAGCCAAAATAAAATAAACAAGAACTATTTCAGTTTTCCTCTAAATAACATGCCACTGAAGGATCCATAAGAAAAGTTTGTAAACCCCTTCCATCTGAGCTCTTGTACACAGTTCCCCAGCAGAAAACAAGGTCACTGAGCCCACTCAAGGAGCCCCTCTTCTTGGAATCTGAAAGACCAAAAGCCACCGCTTGTGGAAACCAATGTCACTTCAATAACCACCCTTCTGTTGCTGATCTTCCTCTTCCTATCTAATTATTCTAGATCAGGAGCAGGCTTCCTATTTAATTATTCTAGACCAGGAGCAGGCTCTCTAGGGTTATGCCAGACAATTTGCGTTGTCATACCTCCAAAGATAAGACTCTCACACAAGACACCTTTTCAAGACTCTACACAAGTAAAAGGATTTGTAGCATCAAGATGTGGAGTAGCTGAAGTCATAGGTATTAACACAGGCCCTTCACTCTGTGCAGAAAGACACACTGCATATAGACTACCCCTTACATGGGGATCCTTCACATGGCCAGAGTGACAATGTGAAAGCCAAGAAAGTAAACATATAAAGAAATAGATCAGTTCCTGTCTAGGAAATATAGTCAGTTAATCGAGAAGATATTTCTGGTTTGGCTCTTGTCATCACAGTGTCAGTGTTACAGTGAACAAGCTTTTATAAAAAACTCCATTTACAATTAGACATCTAATGAAAGTGATTTACAAACTGCCTGGCACCCATCAGTGTCTTGACACATACAAAATTTTCTAAACCATTCAGCATGTACTTCTTTCTAAAGTCTTTCTCCAAAGGGAGCGGCTCTGTGTGGAACTCTAAGTACCGCCGGTTCTACACTATCTTTTATATTCCCCAGATGAAGATCTCTATATTTCAGAAATGGCATAACATACTAAATATCAGCAAAATAAATTACTTATTTCAATTCACTTTGAGAGTTAGCAGGCGGACTTTAAAATTCAGCACATATACATAACCCCTCATACCTAAAATCATCTGTCAAAATGTCATTTTTAAGTCAGTTAATCTTCCAGGGAATATTAAGTTTAAGGCATATTTAACAGTAATCTTTTTTAAACAGCCTGAACATACAGTTTGCATTACCTTTTTAAAACTCTTCATCGGGACACAGTATCTCTTGGAGATAAACTGTGACGAGAGAAATACTACTTTTATAAAAAAAAAAAACAACCCATCAGAGAAAAATCATGAGGTGATAGAAGTGTAAACTGTGTGGGCATGGACACTGGCTTTTTTTTTTTTTTTTTTTTTGGTGTTGTTTTATTTCTTTCTGGCTGGAAAGTGTGACTTCCTTGATTCAGGAATATGTTGTGGACCTATATACATGTCTACGTATCATTTCAGCCTGGAACACTGGCAACAACTACAGTTGAAAACTTGAACAGGCAAAACAGTGGCTGTAGAAATTTAGTTTCCTTTTAATAAGAGCAAGTTGGAAAAATTCTTACCAAATAGAGTTTCACTGGCATTTGATGACTTGGCCAATTTAGAACTTTTCACAGATGTGATTTAATTTCAAAGATGGTCCGATAGACTCTAGGCAGGCTCCAATACAGGCCTCACTGCCAGATAGGTTTTAAAACTTGAGTTCTTGCTGGCAACCTCATTCAGCTTGTTGGCAGCCCACCAGGCTGCTGGGAACCTGGATTTGCAGAGTTTGGAGGTCACCAGCTGTCCTTCCCCAAAACAGTGCAAGAGCTCTGTCCCAATTAATAGAATATTCCAAATGTTTTCCTTCTATTTCTTCAACTGGAACAAATACAATTGTCAAATCAACAAAAACCTCTGAGAAAAAGAATTATTGTTTTTATCCCTGTCTGATTCTAATATGAAGGAACACAACTAAAAGAATAAAATACCACTTGGTGAGAACTACTTCATATGGGTACTACTATCATTAGTAAACAAAAAACAGATAATGTGTAAAAAGAACTTCACATCATGCATTCATGACATATCACAATAGCATCCTGGTTCCTTGGGTCAAAATGAAAAATGAAATTAGTAGCAGTACAGCACATAAAAAAGTAAAAAGGGAAATCCACTGCCACACCTTCCTCCTTCACGGTGTTTGGACATTAAAGGTAAAACTAAAGTCCTATTAACTATCATTAATTGCAGGACCCAAACGTCTAAACTGACATCATAGCCTCATTCTATTATGCCTCATAATTCTCTATTCCAGTGAATACCAAGTTGAATTAGATGAAAACAAAGAACAGAAAAAAAGAATCAGAACTACAGGCTGAGGTGCTATAAATGCCAAAATGAATTGGTGCCGAGTTTTCGAGTGACTACAGAAGTTTCTCTTTGTTTGTAACTGTTGTGGAATACTCCAGACATAGAGAATTTTTTCCTGTAGTTCTATTTGCACTGAACTCTCATATTTCTGAAATTTTGAAAAGTTAAATGAGAGCAAAGAGTTTGCACCTGTGCAAACAACCCAAGTCACCCTGTTTGACACAGCACTGATGAAAAGTTAAAAAGAAAAAAAGGAAAAATAAAAACCAGCACTAAGTCACAAGCTTTTGGATTTTTGTCTTTGAGGAAAGATAAATTCATTTTCCAGACTGATGTAGCATGCTTACCTTCCACGCCTGCAAAATGGTGCGTTACCACGTTGTTAGTACGGTCCTTTCTACAAGAAATACAGATTCCAGAAAAACTGAGCTACTGCCATCACCTGCAAAGTATTGCCTGTCAAACACACCCAGTGGAACAGGGCCCTAGACAGGCCTTTTGCTTTGACTATCTAGCCTTTTCATCTTCTTTCTCCGCTGAAACTGTTCCCAATGAGAATAAAAATGCTTCCCAGCCAGAAAACAGAGCTTTTGTTGAAAGCTCACCCTCACTTTCAGTTCTCGTCACCAGCAGCAATGAATTACATTTGAATTGATTTTTAATTTTTTTTTTTTAAACAATGCTTACAGAAGACGACATTGTTCAAGTCATTCAGATACTAGTAGCCACTGGGAAGGCTCTGTAAATATCCATAATCCTTCTCAGTACACAGGCTCCATCCCATCAAGGTCAGCCCCAGTCAGCCGAGGTTGGAGCATAACGCTTGAGCTTTCCCCACACCTCTTCAGCCCTGGGCAGTCTTCTCCAGTGCTCACACAATAGTAACATCAAATTAGATACCGATTGGTCTCCCTTCATACAAGGCCTCAAATAATGCTTCAGTCACGATCCTGGAATAGCCATAATAACCTTGGACTCATCTAGATCCTAAATAAGCACTATAGATCTCTCCAGGTAATGTTGCTCTGAATGGTTTATATTGCAGCAGATTTCATGGAAACGAAATGAGGTAATCCATCAGGTCTCTGTACATTCCCTCTGGAAGTATCTCAGTGCGAATGCTGGACATTTCACCATACCTATGTCCTATCATGTCCCACAAATTCTATCTGACTTCACTTGTACTTGCATGAGAAACCTTGATTTCTAAACTTAAAGCACCATTTCAGCTAATACTGAATGTTCATACTATCATAGTTGAGCTTTTGTCCCCAGAATTGCTTGTCTGTGAAATGTGTCAGAAGCTTTAATTATAACTTACAACTAATAATACTCACAGTGGATTCTAGAACTCCAGGTTTAGTCACATGCCTGTTTCAGATATTCTGCCACAAGTTTCATTATTCCTGTATGCTACAGAATAGCTCCTAACAGTACCTTTTTTCCCATGTCAAAGAATCTGACAAGAGAAGTAAAAATAGTATAATTGAAACTCTTAACAGAAAGAAATTAATCAATCAAGATCATCGTTTGAGGCAGAGAAGACTTTTTTTTTTTTTCTTCAATGCTTCTGTATTTTTCATTGTCAAATTCTCTATCCAATCTTGAAAGATTAGAAAACTATAGTTCCCAGGATGGAATATCATTCAACCTCCTCTCTTCTAATTCCAATATTGTTAATTTCTACATGAGTGAGAGAAAGAAGTTTGCTAAAACTGCTGGTTGTATACAAATCAGCATCCACACACACTGGCAACGTTCTTCCCTTTGCCTTCAACAGACATAGATCTTTCTGCTGACTCACAATAAAGAAAGAAATTATGTAAAAAAATATTCCTCCTTCAACATGCCAGAGTTCAGAGTAATAAGAAGAAATGCTCTTTTCTTTGACAACAAAAAAATTGGAGTTTCTAACCTCTTTTCCCTTATCCAGAGTTTATGTAAGGAACAATTGCATGACAAAAAGGCTCTATCAAGATTCATATTTTTTTTTTTTTCCAGTTTTGACTAACATAGTCCAAATATCTAGGGTCAGCCCTTCCGTTGTTATTGAAGGAAATGGCACAAGAGAATGGTACCCGTGCTCTTTGATGTACTTTCCCAGAAGGGAAAGTTTGCTTGAAATTACTCTTGCTGCCTGATGTAATTTTCAAGTGTGCATCAATGTTCTTTTCTGAAATAATGTGTTTGAAGTTTTCCCTGGGTTTTTAGATTGCCACAGGCACTGAAAGAAGCTGTAGTAAGTAGACTGCCCATAGGCATTGAAATAAGCTGTAGGAAGGCACATTCACATGCGTGCCATACTTTACGTACTACCTAGACTACATTGTGTAACTTCTTGCCAAGAATGATTATTTGGGGAAAACTATGGTTAAAATGAATCCTTTTTTAATTGCAACACAACAAAGAAGGAACACGAGAGCAGGTTCAAAAGTAGATAGTGAAAATTCACACCTACAGGGTAGCCAGTCAGGATTTCATTTGGACATCAGTCAAGGAAGGCAGCAGAGAACCTTTACAGGGAACTTCACTCTCTGTGGAATTTGTCCTAATAACCTTGAATTCCATACAGTACTTCTACATGCATTGGCATCAATAGATTTTAAATCATTTGCACTTCCTTTGGGTTCTTTTGATCTCCTCGCCCTGGATCTAAAAAGGTCCTTGGACTAACTTTTTCACTCTTTGAGGCCTAAATTATCCCTGTCTTACCAGAATCCAGTTCACCAATATGATACTGTTTTAGTGTTGTGCCTACCCTAGCTGCAGTCAGGATTCTTCTGAGTAGTCTCAGAAGTCAGCCTACGTTCACAGCACTTCTGTCTGAAAAAAAACCAAAAACAAATTCTTTCATTGCCACCTAATTAAGCCTGTACACATTTTGCCAAGAATAAAAAAAACCAAACAACAAAACAAACAAACAAACAAAAAAAACAACAAAAAAAGTGAGTGTAAGAACAAAACAGAAAATGTTTACCATGACTAGTTTAAAGCAATTTCATTTTTGGAGAAAACACTGGTTAATACTTGTCTTCCCTCCTCTTTTTGTATACAGCATCCATTCAGGAGCAGCAGAGGTATAACATCCTGAGTATTTAGACTAATGAGGATTATTAATTCTTTTAATGAGGTAGGGTCCTTTACAGGATGATTTTCTGCTTTTAAGGTAGAAGTATCTCAGGGTACTATAAGTAACAATTCAGAGGAAAACCTCTGTATGCTAGAACCAGAAAGAAACTACATGATGAGAGAGACGCTGGAGAAATAATTACATTTCTCAAAGTCTGTCTCTTCTGATTTTTTTTGTCTTTTTAACAGAGTTGCTTCCTTAACCTCTGACAATGTGGTTACTTCTGTGGGCAATTTAATCAGAAATCAATTGAAATAAAAGATGAATCCCTTTCCTGACAAATTCCAAAGCATGTGTCTATCAGATACTATTCAGACTAGTGCCAACAAAAAAAACGTGAACTATAAAATATGTCTGATGTTTCCCTTTTACAGAAATCTATGGGAAACAAAGCAGCTGGTGAGACTTATGTTGACTACAGATAAAACTGATGTGCATTCTTAAGAATAGGCAGAATTAAAATGAAGCAACATAGAAAATGGAGACCTGGAGTTGAACAAATGAAAGCAACTACTTATCTATACAGGTAAAATTCTGAAAAATACAAAGATTATGCAGGAGCTGCCTTGCAGTTTTCAAAGGAACTGAACATGAAGGTAATTAAAGCTATTTTTATGCTACAGTTCGTGCTGCAAATGGCACCTAAGTCACCTCAAAACTTTTGGAAGATCTGTCTTTAAGCACTTCTGAAAACTTGTTTTTTTGACTGAAAGAGCATTACGTAAACAATGTGTGGAAGCCTTTTTCATTCACCTTGAGAGCCAAATAGAACAAGGTAAGCAAGTTTGTATGGGAAAGGCTGTCGATGGGTAAAGGGCAAAGTCTGCTTTCTAGAATTCTACTCCTCTGTCATAGAGAAGTTATTTCACACTTGAATTTAAAAAAAAACAAACCAAAAAACAAACAAAAACCACAGCTTTTTTTCACTCTGACTTAGCACTATCTCAGCCAGATGTTCTTTATTTAGTAATGGCCAGTTTTTCTATTTTTTAAGCTAAATTTCCATACCCTTATAGATTAAAGTTACCCCTAGTGATTGTAACAACTTTTAGTCCATAGAAGAAACAAAATTTGAATTGCAGATGGTACTGAACTTCCAAGGGTCCAGATGAGTTAATTCTCACCATCCCTGGAGGTGTTCAAAAAACGCCTAGACATGGCACTTCAGGACATGGTTTAGTGATCATGATATGTTAAGTAGACAGTTGGATTTGAGGTCTTTTTCAACCTTAATGATTCTGTGAGTACCACTGACCTGCATGAAACCGCTAGCCAACTGTGTGAGTTATTACAGCCACTCATGGATATCTGATGGCAACAGTTCAATTCACAATTTTTCCATTAAGTTCCTACCATTTGAAATGTCAGTCCAATAAAAAGGAGTCACAGGAATGGACTCTCTAATATTTACTGCCCTAGTTATTTATCACAACTCTCAGCAGACAGACCAGTAATCAGTGCCACCGACTTCAGGATCTAGGGTGCTATTTTTCCTACACCGGTGAAGCACTTATTCTCAGCTTTATTTTCAGGTGTTCTTATTCTGCAAGCTTTAGTACCTTCTTTAGGATTTACCTGGCTCCTGCACGTTGAACATATTTTTATTAACTACATACCACTTTGTATCTTTTTCAGATGAATTTTCCCAACATTGGTGAGCTCGCCCAGCCTAATTCACAGCAGAACTGTTGAAAACAAAAGTTGTCTTTTTGGCTTTCATAAAAAGGATTACATGGAATACAGATCAAAATATAATTATACACTAAAAGGCATTGAAAATGGAAGAGTAGAAAGAATTCTGTTGCATTAGCAATTTTTCTACTGGTAAACTTAATTTGAAGTTCACTTACAAAGGAACTCAATTTTAGTCCAAGTTTGGTTTTAAAATGAAACATTTGATTTAGCGCCACAAGAAGAAAGGAAGTGGCTTTAAAAATCTTGCACAGGAATTAATATTATGTATATTTCATTGCATAAGAGTATATGGTTTATCTCTCCTATGTAATTATTAGGAATGGACTTTGCATCAAACCCATTCCCTGCACAAGTTCAAAACAGATTTAGTTAACTGATGGCGTTTCTTTTCAGCCAAGAGAAGAAGCCTAACTGCAGACACATCACACTATAAGAAGTTGTTCTCATGATATTTCTGCTGGCAAAAGGAAATGAGCACTGGAAAACTCATAAGAAAGCCTGATCATGTAACATTTCCAGCCTGCTTTCCAGACCAAAGAGGTTTGGACAAGTTTTGGTGAAGGAGACTAATTTTTGGATGCTTATCTGAACTGAATAGTCTGAATTTTTTGAGGTTCAGTGTTGGTGTCTATCCATTTGAAGAGCTTTTGGCATTTCTATACATGTAATCAGCAAAAGCCTTTCATCCAAAATGTTTCCAGCTTGTTCTGTTCTGTTTCTAGTGTATGCTCTTAAACTGGCAGTGTTGAAACAAGCAGTCTTCTGACATAGAAAGGAAAAGAAAAGTGACAATAGGTTCTTCGGACACAAAAACTGGTCCAGTTTCTCAAATGTGTCTTCACTTACACAGTGGTAAAGTACACATCTCTATCTCAAATGCTACAAATCCGCTGCAAAGAACCTGTGATTGTGGAGTTTTGATTCTGCAAGTGATTACATTCTAAAACGAATCCAAGTCACTCACCTAGTCTTTACAGTCATTTCAGTGGAAAAATTACCCCTAGAGCTGCAAAAGGCTGCTTGAGATGGCATGGTTTTCCCCTCTCACCAGAAGAAGTCATCATTATGGGTGTTACTGGAATGAAGGTGGATGGACACAAATGAATTATGCCCTGTTTCTGCTCTGGGCTCCTCTACGAATTTCTTCAGTTTATATAGAAAAAAGAAAAAAAAAAGTCTTTTTTTTTTTGTTGCAAGGTTTGTTGTTTGTTTTGTTGGTTTTTTTTTTTTGTTTTGTTGTTTGTTTTTTTTTAAATGAGACCCCTAGTATATCTAACTAAAACACTAAATGTGTTACCATGACACATTATTCTCCCTCAATGGGTAAGTTTATATCATCTCTAGAGTGTACTGCCTAAGAAGGAAGGTAGGGAGGTCTAAGAAGGCAACAGTTGGATTAGATTGTTTGTATCTTTGTTACTTATCTGAGGTCTAAGTTTTTGAGCACACGAAGGTTTCATGGAGCACTTTTAGACTGGTTTCAAATGTGAAGCTTCTAAACCTTCACGTCCTCTCATCACACGTTACAATCAGGTATGCTTTTACTGTCCATTATTTTAATATGTTTTGCATAAGTTCTCCTATGATGTCCTTCACTCATTTCGCCTTTCAAAATTCCTATTAGGTCTATCACTCCAAAGATTTATATTACTTCCGATTGGACTTACTCTAGTTCTCCCAGATATTTTGGTAAGACCATCACCAAACCCAAACCCAGCCAAACAAACCTAGGTAAAGGGTCATCCTAGCTCACAGAACATTGTTAGGGCTATTCAAAGACAAAGTTTGCTGTGTGATCCATGCCAAGCTGAGCAAAGATTCACTGGTGAGGTATTAATGATAACTCAGGCTTTGGATGGGTTTTTTAACTTCCCCCCCCTTAATATCTAACATTAATTTAGAAATACACAACGAGTCCATGAAACCTGAACAGTTCCTTGCATTTTACCTTACTGAAAATAATATTAGACTATAAACAAGTCTGGTTAGTTTGTTTCTTTTTTCTTTCAGCCCATGTTGTATAATAATAAATCTTTCACATTTTAGTTTTCTTCCCTAGTTTTTGTTCTGCCTGAGTTCCTCCTCTTACTTGCAACTTCACACCGTGGAAACTTGTAATACTATGACTAACTGGGGAGAGAATGAGTCATAAATTAGTCACTAGCAAGACAAGCATCTTAGCAGGCCCACAATGACTTAAAACATGAGACTGGTTTCTGGCCCAAGGTCAAGCTCCTAGAGATCCTTGGGTGCACAAATCTAAAAAAGCACTAATTAGTGGCTCTTAACTGTCCACCTGTATGGAGTCTGGTTACACAGCATTCTAATGAGCCACCAGCAAAAGGAGCCAAGCCTCTGCTCATGAACATGTTGCAGTCTTTCCTAGTTCCTTTTGCTGTTCCAAGAAGTAAACACGATATTAGGAATCTGTTTTTTCAATCTTTGTGACCCAAGATGTAAATTTAGTGCATTACTTCTGTCCACTGACTAGAGGATTTGACTTCTTTTACTTAGATACAACTAGGTTTTGTTGCTAATAAATTTTCAAACTCCTCAACTGAAAACACCTCATCGCTTATCATTTCAGACAAGCATGAAAACAAGGCTAATAAAGCAAAGAAGCAGTTCCTTGCTCAATGAACTGTTCAGAAACAGGCTCATATATCTCTGACTAGTTCCTGGCACTAGGTACATCGACAAACATCACATCTTAGAGCTATCAGCTAAAGGACTTGTGAGAGAAAGTCTAGGGCTGTTTGTTCTCCATCGCCCTTTCAGTGAGACGACAGCTTTCAGTAGCTGTTATTCGATCATGAAGTTGGTGTATTCTCTACAAGTTTCAAGGAAGGCTGTTGACAAGCAGGCCGTGCTCGGTGAAGCACACAGCTCAGTGTTACTACGCTAGGTAGAAGAACTGTGTTTCCATCACCGCCAGCTCAACACAAGTCTTGAAAGGATGTTACTTGGTGATGCATGTGCAGCCGAATGGGAAGTAAAGATGGGAAGGAATCCACAGCCTGGGTGATCAGGTACTCTGCTCAGGGACTGGTCTTTCTTCTCCTCTGCCAGGGCACACATGCCACACACTCATAGCTGGTTCTCAATTGAAAGGAAAATAACAGTTGTGTCAAATGACTGTTAATTTCAGTGGCAGAAGCAAGCACAAGAGGTCACTTAAAACTGAGAGTGAATACTTTTGTAGGTTATTATTAGTGGCTGTGAGATGGAAATCTGATTCTCGGGCAAATAGCAATTTTCTGACTTGGACTCGTTGAGGAAGCTATTCCCAAGCACGGCCATCATGACAATTTTCAAGACAGCACAGATGAAAGAGAGAAGATTTCTCAGAGAATGTCAGTAATTTTTCAACACTTAAAGAAATTTTTTTAAAACCCAATCACTCCCTGCAGTATTTTCTCTGAAATACAAAATGGGCACAGGCTGCCCAGCCCCGGTCCCCAGCAGGAAACAGACTCTCTTTTTCAGTTTAAGTACTCCCACTCCTTCTGTTCACTGATTGATTTTGTTTTGCTTGACTTCACAAGACCAGGTTGGACAAATCTGAATTATCTGTATGTTGCTGACTGGATCAGCTGCCGATCCTTTAGTATGCTTGTCATTTAGTCTTATAAATTACATTAATGAGGGCTGTAAATCTTAGCTCTCTGAGGACATAGCTATACAATAAAAACCAATCCAAAGCTTTGCAAAGGCAAAGACTCCTTTAGCACGCAGGGTATTCTTTAAATACAATGCATTCTCTCTTGGAATTTACCCTGGATTTCTGTTGGTTACTTTTCTAAATATGTTACCTTGCTTAAAGAAATACTAAGCTTACCTAAAACAGGCAAATTTTGCTAAACTCTTTCAGAAGAATAGAAGGAAAACATAATTTCACATAGACCTATGAAGTTTTGCATGGGTAGAAATACGTGACAAAATGCTGCGCAAACACTTTTTAAAAAGTGGCCTAAGGCTTTGTTCTGGTATGTTTTACTATAGATTTAATAGATTAAAATAATGCTAGCTACCAACAGACAAACACAAAAAAACAACAAACCCAGCACTCTGTCCATCCACCTATGCTTAAATAAAAAAACCACAACAAAGTGAAAGAAGTCAATGCATAAAACCAGGAAACATTAGCAGAATGAGCCATGTTTAACATTAAAGTCCTCTGACCTTCACTACTGAAAAGCAGCATAATATATATTGAAGTACCTTCTGAAAATTGACAGCGTCACTCTTTTGAGAGACATAGAAGGGTTGTTAACAAGTAATATAATGCTCCCACCTTTTTCCAAGTTCTCTTTACAAAGCATTTAGCATTCAATTAAACATATTAAATGAACATTCTGAGTCATATACTAAAAGGTGTATGTCCCAGCTTTTACTGAGGAGTCCAGCATAAAAATGATGACCTCAGATGGCAGAAATTTAGCAATAAATTTTGAAAACATCTGTCAATTGACTTAGTTTAGATATGACAGAGTGCACTATATATATATATATCTATATCTTACTCCCACAAAGTAAAATATCTATTTTTGTACTGTAACAGATTTATCACCCAAAGAAAAATAAAATATCAAAGCTAAACAGCTAAAATAAATTTGTTACTTGTTTGAAGCACAAACAAATAACGTGCTATTTTCTTTGGAGCACTGCACTAAAAGATGTCTTATAAGCCATACTAAGATCTAGCAATATTAGAATTCTGTCTCTCCCTCATATTCCTTACTTTCTTTGATTTAAGTACATTGAATTGCCTTCTTCATTAGCTTCATTTTCGATGCAGCTTTTTAGCTTGCATACAAGGACTACAGTCTGTTACTAATGGACATGCATTCATTGATTTACCAGGGACACCAGCATTTCACCAAGTCCAAGCTAGACTGGAGTGTGCGTGATTTATTCCAACACTGAATGACACACTGTCATTTATTGCTCAGGCGTAACTCATTAGACTCAAACATAGTTTATCTTCCTTTGTGAAGTATCTTGCATCTGATCTGCAGGTCTACTCTTTAAATGAATGTATCATACATCCTTTTCCACCTTCACTGTTTTTTATGGACATCTCCCAAGAAATGTCAACGGCTACAAAAATTCTCAACTTTCTACACCTCCGTGTAACACTAATAACCAGGCAATTTCCACAAGCTCTGCAAAGGTCCCGTTAACACTATTCATTGTCTGGACTAGGCTCATTCCATTAATCACACGGACATCTACTGAGCAGTGCCAATGCCCAGGGAATAATGGACATACCAGTACTTCTCTAGCATCCAACAATGAGTAAGTTCCTCAGTAAATTCCTGCCTATTCTGAGAATTACTCATTTCCTAAGATCCTTCCAACTCCCTAAGAAAATTGAAAAAAAAAAAAAAGCCTGAAAATATTTATTTGGATGTCTGATCATAACACTTCCACACAGAAGAATTATTCTCAAAATGTTCCTTCTTGAAACTGTGGTATGCTTGTTAATATACCTTGTTGGATTTCATGAAGTCCTTTGTGAAAATGAGCAGGAGGAGGACAATTGACCAGTTACTACGCCGATAATATCACCATATATTAGAATATCTCTTTCTCCCAAGTGTATTACATATTAAACTAAATATATAGTATCTGTTTGATATTTCAGTATCCTAGGCATTTTGAGTTCTGCTAACTTTTTTTGAGCAATTTAGCCTTAACTTGTTCCTCAATTATCTCATACAGAGGCTTCAGTGTTCAGCACTTTGATGACACCACCTAGCTTTCCGGATGTATCTTCTGCAGTCTCAGAAAGTGTCTTAAACACATCATTTTCATATTGGAAGGTAGTTAGTGACTGTACGGTTCAGGTTATTGCAGGCATAGGTACAGAACACAATGAACAGACGGAAGTCAGATGCAGGTGCAATAATTTTTCCCCACCAGTCCATGCTGATCTTAACATCACATCTTGATATGAGTGCATGAGACAGAATATTTCAATTACCCCAATCTCTTAGGGTCCACAAAATGCAGTTAGTGACTCTAATAATACTTTTTTTCTCCAAAAAAATAAGAAGGTTCCACTAAATCTTCATCCCATTTGTTTTGATACAAGGTCCATACACACAATGGAAAACGGAAACACTGGCTGTGCAATTACCTTTCACAGGTTCTTTGTGTCTTTAAGTATTAGTCTTCCCTCTCTTTTGTAACTTTAGTGACTTCTTAGAAATTTGTTTTTCCATAACACTTTGTTTTTCCTCAGTAATGAACAAAAGGTGTGTTCACCATGAATATTTTGTGGCCTCTTTGACGATACTGAAGCTTCATGCAAAACTTTGGCAAACTCCAGAATTGAAAAATCCATGGGAATCTGGTCAGCTCCCACAAGGATATGTTACAAAGTATGTCCCAAACTTACATTAGATTGCCACTTGGGGGGTTCTCACTGAAGTTAAACGAATGAAAAATGTCCTCTGACTGAAAGAACTGTTCTGTACTTCTACTTCACTGCTTACCATGTGTTCTTTACCATAAATGTGAAATGAATGCTTCCACCTGTGTCTTAGAAACGTTATAAACTACATTAAAAAAATAATAATGATAAAAGAAAATCACCAGAGCCATGTCAATGCAATCATTAATACTGGAAGTACCACTAAAATTGTAGAAGTGCTATTTATGAGGAAAACATAGTACAAAGAAAACGGTACTGTCAAATTGCACTAGCTGCCTATTTGCTTCACTTTTTGACTTTGCCAGTTGTTATTCTGGCTCATGTATTACCAAGCAACTTGCTCAAGCCTCTTCTAAACAAAAAGAACTGAAATTTTTCTGGGCATAGAGCTGTAGGATTTCTCCCCTTTCTTTTTTTTTTCTTTTTCTTTTTTTCCTTTCTTTTTTCTTCTTTTTCTTTCCTTTTTTTCTTTTTAGTTACTGTTTTTTTTATTCCTTAGCAAATACCTACAAAGTGGTTGGATGAAATACACTTCTGGCCGTGAATACAAGTAAACTAATTTCCTGGCATTACAGTAAAACCACTTATCTCATCTACCACCTATCATTATCAATTACTGTGTTGGAACAAACAAAAGCCCAGGAATGTGGAAAACCAGGTTATAGGGCACCTCAGACATTTTGCTGTGGCCTTTTCATTAAGTCCAAACATAATTATGGGTATTAGCAACAAAGACACCAGCGGTAAATCTGATCAATGAAATTACACAATTAAATGGTCCGTTGTATTTTGTGATGGCATTGCCCAAGAAGGAGAGATCAAGATATATATGTTAGAGCAAAGGGTCTACCTTGGGTGGCTGTTTGGGACACTGAATGTCACTTCTGCTGCTATACATGCAGGTGGAATTTATTACCTACAGGTTATAGGAAAGAGAGAGCAAAGGAAACTTGATCTGTGAAGCAACGACCGAAAGCATTTGTCTTAAGCTGTTTTACTTCCTTGTCTAGATGCTACAGCAAAACTAATTTTTACTATAATTATAAATTCTCGAAGTTTAATCTTACAGCCAGCCAACCTGGCAAGAAACTTGACTTTGCCACTGTGATAATCTACCAGAAAGGTCAACAATTTTATTTTAATAACATACAGTTTAGGGAGCCAAACTCTCTCTTTTTTTTTTTTTTTTTTATTCACTTCTGCAAGCAAAAACCTGACAAAGGTCATTGGGAATTACGGCTGAATGAGGACTGCTTTAAAATTTTGGTCTTTCGGCCAACATTAATAATTTTAACAGTAAACCAATTTAATCTCTGATGTAATCCCACCTATCTCAGTTGACAGCTGTTCCTGTCTCTGACTGTACCATTCATTGTAAAAGTATTTAAATAGTTTTACTTTTGAGAAATGTACATAAATAAACCGATAAATGAATCCTGGAAACAGAATATTTGCAAAGGAAAGGAGCCTTAACTGTAACATTAAATTCTATAAATACAATTCACAGCTTCACTATATCCCACTTAGATCACCAAAGAGTTGATTTAACACAACTGAAAACCATCCCTGTGTACTTACAAAATATACACGGCTAAAACATTCCACAATTTACTAAAATGTGGCTGGTTCTTTAAATTCACAGTTACAAATAGGCCCCTAATGCAAAATGGTCCGTCCATTCCATCCTGGTTTTATGTTCATATCTATAACACAGAACTGCCGAGACTGTGCTAATATTTTAGGAGTTTAATGAGCAAATGTGTGCACACAAATGTCTGTGTCTTTATACAAATACAGAGCTTCATGAGAAAAATCAGAAGGTTAGGGTCGAATCAAGGGAAAATATGCCTGATAAAACCTACATTGAGATTTATGAGTTTCCAGAGAACATGTTGAAAAAATCCAGAAAGATCTTTGCTTATTTTGACTTTTTGGCTGGTCTGAGGGTTTGTTATACATTTAAAAGTTGAACTGAAAGATTAGAAACCTTGGTGAACCTAGACTGTTTTCAGCAAGGTAGGATTTGGGGCTTAGGCTCATTAAGAAATGTCAATCTGAAGCTATAGTCGATCTTAAAAAAAATTGTTTGTCTGCTTTGAGGTTTAACTGGTCTCCCCTAGTAGAATTACCTTGGATATACAAATTCAGAGAAAACAGAAAAATGTCTATAACAGTGATTATTTAAAAGATTAAAACACACATCCTATCCATTAAAAAAAAATAAAAAAATTCACAAAAGGAAAGGCAAAAGGAGGAGGGGGGGGAGATTTTGTGTCTTACATATGCTTTTTAAAATCCCTTTGTGATATACCAAGTAAATATCTAGGGTTATTTTACGCAGTCATAAAGCTTGGTAAAATGCTGTAGGGGAGTTCAAGTCCACAGGGCACGCAAAAAATAATTCAAAGACTGACCCTGACCATTTTTCAGTTTGTCATGCTTAAGACTGAATAAAATAGGGCTTTTCTTTTCTTTCCACAGCAGTCTCTGCCATTTTCTTCAGTTTTGTTTTTCTATTTCAGTGATGAGGAATGCATCAAGGGACAGATGAATTAATCTCCAATACCACATGTGTACATGTGAGTATTTCAGTATGTTCAAGAAAACAAGGCTTTCATAACTACTGTACTGTCTGATAAAGGCACTTTTTTTCCACGGTTGTCCTAAAAGTGCATTGTAAATGCTCTCTTTCATAAGGTCCTGAAGGCTCTGCGCAAGATACTGGAATTCCCATCTGTACAATGCATGCTTTCATCTGTGTGATCATCCACACATGTTGAATTTGTTTCTGAAAGTCTGTTTTAAAGCTATGGCCATGGGACATCATGTGATCACTGAATCATTTTCTTCCAGCTGAGGGTACATTTTATCTTGCCAGATATTTTCATAGTTTGTGCAAGCAGTTCCTGAGGTCTGATTCAGCTGCTCATGATGTGGCTGTCTGCTTGTCTGAGTGCAGGGAAAGGTTTAGGATTTCATATTCCTCTCCATACTGTGACTTTTAATCCTCCAGAATGTTTCCTGAGTGTTGAACATATGCCTATTTGATTATTCCTGGCAACTGACATTTAGGAACGGTTTGCTGATTAATTCTAAGCCATACTGTGATGGTCTTCAAAGAACACCTTAATAATTTTAAGTAAGTCATGGGGAAAAGATCTTTTATTCCTTCCAAAGTACATTCTGCAGCAGCATTTGTCATAAGAATGAAAATAATATTGTCATGGCATATTAGGAAAGCTTTTGGGGGTATGTAATGGTCTTATTTGCCCCATATTTAATAGGATTTATTGCATACACCCTCCATTTAACGAGGTCAAATACACACAGCAAAGTCTGTTACCCAAATAAAATAAGTCAGGCAGCTGCAGACTCCAAGTAACTAAATCAGTAGAAACAAAAACCCAGGAGCAAACTATAGTTATCCCTAAAAGTATACTGGACTTTTTTTAGTGCCAGATCAGGGCACAGACAATACGTTTAAGCTACCGAAACACTGATAACCAGAGAATTAGGCCAATATACTGAGCACCAGCAGTCAAATACTGACCTTGCTCAACCTCTGCTTTTCATAGAGGTAGGTCAGAATCCTGTAACCGATTATACCACAGTGAGACAAACAGGTAAGAATCAGAACATTAAGACCCTTTTCAGAGTTGCGGGGCTTTAGGTTTCATCTTATTTTGATTTCTTTTTCCTTAAGGAGTTGCCTGGTTAGCTTTGCATGCGGGTTACTGAAATCTGCCTGATGTAAACTGTTTTGTATAATCAGTACCACAGTTGAGCCTAGACATACGTAAGGCTTGCCTAAAGTTGTACAACTCTTAAAATTCTTCTAGTTGTCAGAGACACAGAAGGTCTATTAAGTGAGCCAGCCCATTTCCCAGTCTCATTTATATGCTGGATTTTTCTGTGGCTCATCCAACCTAGTTTTAAAGTGTCTCAAGCGACATGGCTTCCTCTACTTCCTGCAAGAGACAATTCAGTACTCTAATAGATCTTGCTGTCAGGATGTTTCCCCTGATACTCTGCGTAATTCTTCCTTTTTTAAATTTCACCCCATTAATGCATGTTATGCTCCCTTTCCCTTAATTTATATCTTTGTTTTTCAAAGGAAACATAACAAAAGTTTTAATGAAAGGGAAGCTTGTCTTATGTAAACAATAAAAATTCATGTTGGAAAGAAATATTTGCTGTACTTCTATGAACCGGGGAATTAATACAAGGAAAAGTAATACAGGCCCATAGCTCATGCTGTGTTGTGGTCACACAAAAACTCCAGCAATAATGTTGCAAGACCTTCACTAATTCCACTACTTATTATTCAGATAGGCTATAAACCTGGTAAACTTTTTCCATTGACCAACCTTACTAATCAAGTTTAATTAGCAATTTAGGTATGGGCTTGATTCCAAGGTCTTTGAAGTCAGTGAGATTCTTTCCATTAGTTTCATTGGGATCTGGGTGACGCCTATATTATACATGAAAACACTACTGCATTTAATAGTGTGCTAAGAGCACAGAAGTAAATATGGTGGGAATATCAAGAAAACATTTTTTCACAATATCTTTTATATATTTTACTTCTGTGAAACTCTTTGATGAAATCACAAGCATTCTGTATTGTTAGAGCAAGACAATTTTTCAAACCCTCTCAATTTTCACTTTGAAATTATTTAATCTGTAACAGCATGCCGAGTGAAGTATCAATTTCTTTGACAAAGAATTCATTTTCCATATGGTTTCAGTAACAAAAAGCTTTAACCTGTTTACTGTAGTTATAAAAGCAGTAACACGAGTACCTCTCCCCAATATTACTAGACCAATTTAAGGTAAGATTTCACAACCCATGTACTACCATTTTCTTTCTTCTCCCTCTACAGTTATCTAGTCAGTTGAATTTCACAGAACACATTTTCCTATAGGAGTTCAGAGGAAAGTGCTAATAGCAGCTGCATTCTACCTCTCTTGCATGAAGTTCAGAGATGTTAAATGCATTCCAGCGTGTGCTCTCGACCCTGTGGCTCTGCCTCTCACAGATAGTTTTGGATCTTTTATTTTGATAAATGACCTGGCATTCTGAAGGGTGGTCAATTTTCATCCAAGCTAAAGAGGCTGATGTATTGGCAATGAGATAACATCTCACAGCTCTGCTCAGTGATGTATGCTAAACCTTCTAAGCAAGGCATGAGCACATATAAACCCGTATCTAACATATGGACTTCATCTTTCCCTCTCCTAGCCATTCTCCCCTTAGCAGGCAAGACTCTCGTGTTCGTGCTAAATCGTTGCTGATCCAGTTAAAGTAAACAAAGTAGAGATAATGTTGCTTTCCTTTCCAGCCAGAAATGCTGGTTTCCAACTTAAACGCATACCTTTGATGGTGGTTCATCTGGCAGAACTTGCCTTAGGTAAAAGAAACATAATTATGCAATTTTCAGCTTAAATATTTTTGCCATTAAAGAAAGAGGGAAACTGAGATCTAATCCAATCTCCCAAGGAGTGTCCATTTGTGAGATTAAAACTATTTTATTGACCTAAGCTCATTTCTATTAAAAAGAAGATATTTTGACTAGGGTTTACATGAAGATAGCAAGCAGCAATCTAGTGGATCCCTGTGGCCTATATGGGTTTCATACTGGGCCAGCAAGTCAGATGCTTTTAGAATAAAAAATTACGTTCACAAATTACATATATAGAATGATTAGGGGATATATATGTATATAAAAGATACAGATCTTAATAAGACATGAAGTACAAACAGTCTGTATTATTTCTACATTTCCATATTCCAAGGTGAAAGAGGGCAGCGCTGCCTCCTTATCATACGGCTGATCTTAGAAGTCGGTTTCTCAGACTTGAAGCGAGCGAAGCTGAAAGGCTTGCAACGCGTCATATTTAATGGAACTGACAGAACTAATTGCTGTGAAAGTACACTGTCACAGCCTAATAAAACTAGATATGAAGCAAGGCTATGTTCACTATGAAAATGTTCTCTTTACACAGTAGAATTACAATGCCGGATCACAGAGCTGGTGATGCAGTTCAACCCACAGCAGTGACACGGGGCTAGTACAAGTACTAGCCAACAGATAACATTCAAGACATCATATTTCTCACAATTAAGGAGTACATGATGTTTTACTATCAATGCAAATGAGCTGTTTTTTCCTCAGCCCATTACCTAGCATGCAGAACTGCAGAATTTTACCCATCAAGCAGCTGGGAAACAGTCCCTTGCCTGAAGCTCCTACAAAAGTACACGCACAATATGGAACAGGACAATAAAACTTTCTCGTGTTTTCCCTAGTTATGCCTTTTCTGATTGTCAGCCCTTGAGAAAGTTCTACTGCAAACTTTTATGGCTCGGCACTTCCCCACTGGGCAGCAATATTCATCAGTGCTCAGGAAATCCACTTTTCTACACCAATACAGAAAAAAAGCAATTAATTTGTGTTTCTTATCAGAATTTAGCATGGAGTTGGTTACGACTCAAAGGCAGGGGAGACACTAGAAAAGCCCTGCATTGTTGTTCTCTTAGCATTCACCTATGTTTGCCAGAGCAATGGCGTGGATGGAGCAGGGGTTTCCCTCCACCCAAGGAATGATTTCCCTGACATTCACGGGGATGCTGTTGCTGAGAGAACAGGCAGGTACCAGGCTGAGGTCAGTTTAAGTATGTGCTGATCCAACACTGATCCAGGTGAGCTACTGTTCATTAGAAGACTGACTCCTACCCTCTGCTCTTGAAGACTACTACTGTTGCTGGTGTTGCCAGGCATTGGTGCAGGTCTGCCTCTTCCATTGCAAAACGAAGACCAACCCAAAAGCTGGACCCTACTTTCACTTTTTCCTGTGAGGGGTTCCCAGTTAAAAATATTCCAAAGCTGCAAAATTGGTATGTTTCTCTGTAGCAGTTTTCTAAGCCTCTTAAGTTCCTGCTTGGATTATAACAACCTCATTTCAGCCGCAGGGTATCTTCACTCACATCAGCAAATTTGGCTCAATATCCTCCAATAGATGGGCAATTTGTTTTCACAATAAACAATACCACAAATCACAAGAAAACCAGCATAGCTGCCAAGATGTCGTCAGTCCTTATAAGAAAAGAAACAGGCTCTGCTACAAAAGATTTTGTTTTCATTTTGGTGAAGTGAAATATTGGATTCTCTTAGAGTTTCTGTCTCTGACACCATTGAACAGTCTTTTGGCATTAAGAACAGTAAAGACTATTCTGTGGATTTGCATAAAGCCATTTTGGAACAAGAGAAAAAAAATGCAAGGAAGATTTCAAGCAAAAGTGAACAAGTAAACTATGAGAAATACTCAATTGCCTTTATAAAGTATTCACAGTATTAAAACTATTACTATTTTGCTGTCTGATGTCTTTGAGTTACTATTTTATTTCTTAGCCTTTCTATGAAGGAAGGAAAAATGTTTCTTCTTCTCAAAGAGCATTGAATATATAATAAATTTATGATGAATACAGCAGGCAAAGTAAATAGAAAACATGCTGGTTTAAAGGGAAGTGTATGTATTTCTGAGGTGGTGAAGCTCATGTACCTTGAGAAAGACACCTCAGACGTAGTTTAATGGTAAGGCCTTTCTTAACTCTACATTCAAAGTAAATAGCACCCATAAACAGCTGCTATTCACCAAACATAGCAGGACTGCATTTGGATGCATATCCATGGACATTTCCTTAGTCTCTGATCTGCCCTCTTATTAAACAAGTAAAAGAGGACAGAGTACACACTGTCTAGAGAAGTACAATTTGCTTTTCAAAAAGATCTCTGAACGCTAGCAGTGCCGTGCTCCCAAAACATCTTCCAATTAGGATTCTGTAGGAGAATTTAGCAGCATTGATTATAAATTTCTGACTGAAAATCAGCAAATAGCATAGCATATATATGTACATATATATATATAGATAGATAGATAAAACCGCCAAGGACAAATTATTTTACTTGCAGGTTTTATTTCTATTGATTTGGTTTGTTCCAAGCCACCATAAAAAAAAGTTCAAGGCCAATCACAACAGAAGTATAACTAAGACAGTTCTCTTTTGAAATAAGCAGTATGTATTATCCTACGGTCATATCATACTGTTTTAAATATGTTTTAAATGATGCAGAAAACACAAATGAGTCTTTCAAACTTTGTTCAGGAATCAGTTTGGAGTTTAGCAGAAAGGTCTATTTTTCTTGTTTAAGTATAACTTCTCTCCCCTACTCAAATGCTGCTCTTTCCTGCCTCTTAACAACCCACAGGCTCTTATTATTATGGTGCAGGATGTCCTGTCTGTGGTTTGAAAGGAATGTGGGAAGGACATACTCTAATGTGTCTGTGATTCTCAGGACAACCTTCTTTGAACTGGGACCTTGGCTGTCATTGTAGGCAGCTAATAAGTTTTAGGAGCCTTTTTCCTGTCACATTTACTTGAGTATGTGATGGGTTTTGTTCATTCATGAGAAAGAAGCCACAAAGCTGAAAGTATGGGAATACAATCTGAAAAAAAAGTATGTTCTTTTGTTTCTATCCTAACAGTCACATCCCTGGCAGTTGAGGTAAAACAGTGATGAGAAATCTTTACGTATATTTAAAGAAAATGGAGTTAAGATCTCGCTTCAAACTTTACTTGATTTTGAGCTACTGCATTAGTGATGGTATAAAAGGTGACTGCTGCTTGTGGAATAGAAAGCAAAAGCAGCAAATCCCTGTCAAAGAGACAAAATGGAGAGCTGCTATTTGAAAACTGACAAGGTTATATGCATATTAGAGGAAAGTAAATGACATTGACTGCACCCACACAAATTACTCAGTGTCATAAAAAGGTACCCAAACTAGTTATAAACCAGCAAACTTTGATCACAGTAGCTCATTCACAGCAGTACAATGTATCATACGGATGCATTTTCTCTGCTTTTCGGACTTTCCTGATGTCTCAGTGACCTGGGTTCTGTCTCGTACCAGGCAAAGTAAGGTGACCCAGACATGTCTACATTGCACTGCAGTTGTCTTTGTGTCCACTATGTTATGTCATCAAACAAAAATCACTGCAGGCTTTCGTTTTACTTTCACAACTGACGAATCTTGCTTGAAACTTAAATCTGCTCAGCAAAATTCCAAATACCACCATAAACCGGAATGAAGGAATCCAGTGATTCATGTATTAAATATAAAAGATACTGGGGGAAAAAAAGTGCTTTTAAGAAAAACAGACATGCAAAGTGAGAAGTGCAGTACTGCACATCACAGACAGCAAAAGGGTACCATTTATAGCCTACCTAAAGATCAAGACTATCAATTATAAGAATGCTAACAGATAGCACTTCTTTAAGCAAAATGTTCAACAACTGAGGAAGTGAGATAGAAGAGGGTTCACTTAGAGCTATTAGCTGTTTGATTATTACAAGAGTAGAAGAATGTTATCACTACAAACATGTTTTCAATCACAAAACTCTCATTGGCCTCACCAGCAGCAAGATGAGATTCCAAGAGATAAAAAAAAATACCTGTAAGACTTGGCCATGATTCACAATGAGGCCAGCCCTTTCCAGTGTTTCCAGCAGAATATAAAGAAATAGATGAAATCCTTGTCTGTCTTTGGCTGTCAGGGTCATATCAGGACAATATAAACGAAACTGCCCACTAAATAGCTTAATTTATAGTACATTACTCAAATTTAGTGGATTGCTTTGATACAGCCACTTCATTCACTTTCTAGGCTGTTTGATATTATTGTTCATTTTTCTACTGGAGACCATTAGCTTTATTTTAAAATCAATGTGGGGTGAAATGAGGTTAAAGATGCCCACTGGTTGTTCTTTCCATGTTCCTCCATTCAACAAAACAATAGCTGAGCTTTACACAATGGAACATCTCTGCCCAAGACAGAAAAAGCAAGTGAGAAAAACCTGGCTGTAGTTTACAGAACCACAGCGGGAATTTAGCTAGTTATATCATGTAGCCATGTTATCTGCTTGACTCTATTTTGTAACATAAATACTTTATGAAGTCATCATCCTAAGCTTGCCCTTTTTTTAAAAAACAAAACAAAACAAAAAAAACCCCAAGAACATTCTGCAGCTAAGGGATCCAGAACATTTACAATATTTGCTATCTGTTTAAGTTAACACCAAATGCAATTAAATAAAAGCTGATCAGAACAACTTTGCCCACGTTTTCTACATGACTAAATGTTAATGTGGGAGGGAATTTCAAGAAATGTAAACTTAACTTTATAAGAAGAAAACATAAAATCTCCATGTTAATAACTGTATAGTTTACATAGACAGTGTAGGCAATGTAGATTGTGTTTCATGGACCATGTTTGTTAATGTCTAGACACATTTAAAATACATGGCTGTAATCATATATCTATTGCATGTACCAATTTGCACACGCTAGAACAACATGCACTGGAAAACTTGCAATGCTTTATCAAGATGTGGTCCTGCATTTTATTTTGCTTTTGCATTTTCAGCTTGCTCATGGACCTTAATCACATTTCTTTCCTTCCCCCCACCAGGTACTAATAACTGCAAACACAGATACTTCAAAAGAGACTTTCTGGTTAAAGAAACAGGGTATGCTCACAACAGCAAACAGATGACATGTATGCATGTAAGGAGAAACTCCAAAGATCTTGTCTGCATGCATACACAACTGAATTTAGCTAATGAATTATAGTAATGAATTTGTACCAGGCATAATCCAGTTTCTATTATTTCCTTTTCAACAAGCTCTGTTGAGTAGAATATTGATAAAAATGTTTCAAAAACATTAACCACAATAATTCCATAGAAAATGTCATCAACGGGCCGTTTTATTGATAGTTTGGTAAGGAAAATCACCCTGAGAACTCTTGCTAGCAGCAGACATTCCAACATCTCCTCCAAACTCCTGCCTCCATAGGTACTAATATTGCAGCAGTCTCTGTACGACTGTTTGCCATAAGCACATGATGATAACAATTATTTTCTCCCTATTAACATTTGCATGCAATAAATAAATGCTGGAATTCCCTCCTTTATTTTAACGAATGACAGAATTTGTAAATTAAACGACTCTATAGAACTGTTTATTTCACAATCTACTCTATTAGTTTTGTGTTCACAGTACTGAACCATTTTAAGTGAAAAACACTATCACGATTTTTACAACACAATAATCTAAATCCAGCTATTAATGAATCTGCTCTGAAAGCAGGCTCTAAGACTGAAGTAATTTACTGCAAACAATATAATGAGAAGGTACAGAACTGTTACAGTTATGTAAAAAATAGACTTCTGTTCTTTTATAAATTTCAAAGTTCCTAATATTTTCTTGTTCTGCAACAGAAAGAAATTCTCTACGCTTCTTTTTAAATTAAATTAAACTGGGAAAAATTATTTAGTGTTGTGCAAACTTTTTTGGTTTGATGACACATAAGCATTAAGCTTTATTTTAGCCCTTACCAAGAACTAATTTAAGGCAGAAAAAAGCAGAATGTTTAAAATGTTGCTGTTATTTTTGTTTGGTTTTAATAATCGTTCCCTAAGTCAAAATCTTTCTGTGAAACACTTCTAGTTCAAAAAAAGGAACATTTTTGGATGAACTTGAATTTACATATAGTTTCATGCTATTTTTTTTTCTGCTGAATGTTATCTTTTATCACTTTGA
The DNA here is from genome assembly GCA_013396935.1 of Baryphthengus martii. Lineage (NCBI taxonomy): Eukaryota > Metazoa > Chordata > Aves > Coraciiformes > Momotidae > Baryphthengus > Baryphthengus martii. The sequence continues at coordinate 436,754 of VWZK01003188.1, forward strand.
TTAAATAAATTTAATACACAAGGTAACTTCCTCCACCTAGTTTTTGAAAGTTACTGCATACCATTTAACTAGCTTTTAAGTAGATTAACGTAGACTAAGACAGCCATGGCAAAAAACGTTAATATTTCAGCCCGCGCTATTTTGATTTCAGTCAGGTGATAATTTAATTTATATGTAAATCTAAAGGTCCAGTTGAAATAAAGAGAAAGCACTTATCAATTCACAGTCTTTTAAACCTGAGAGATATTACAAGTTGGCTGTGTAACACTAATGAGAGCTGTCTTAAAGCTTAATGTTTAAAGTTAAGCTTCTAAAATTAAGCACCTTAATAGAGCAGCTTCGCTGGCAGAGCAAAGAAAGGCTGAATCTGTTTGTTGTGGGCAAGAGGCACATTTCAAAAGAAATCAGTGACCCCTAGTCTAGAATCAAGGTACATTAAGCAGTTATCCAGGACAGACTTCATCCTGACAAGATTGCTTTGAAAAGGAAAAGGAGAAGGAAAAGCAAACCAAACTGAGGGGTGGGGAGAAGAAGGTGAGTTACTGTGCAATCAATGTACATGGGTTTGGTTAGGTTTGTGGCTACAACCACCTCAGTAGAAAGCATATTTTACCATAATATTCTTTTAAATCAAAGGAACATACCAAATACATCCCTATTTTAAATCCTATAAAATAAGATAAGACAAAATTGCTTTACAAATCAGAGAATATATGCTTTCAGTTCCCCTGAGGAACAGAAAGAAAGTGATGTACACATAGGTAAAGGCTGTTCTGTGCCAAGAATTTTAACTGACAAGCAGCTATATCAAGATGGCAAAAGACAGTTGTGTAAGCTAAAAAAAATAAGATAATTTTTATGGAAATACAGTATGGACTCCTTCAGCAGTATTATTTTGCAGGCTGACTTATCAGCTATCAGATGGAGCAGCGCTCAGAATTTTTTGGGAGCTTTTATGATTTATTTTCAGTTAAGCATGAGCAACAACAGGCACATGTGAGCTTTCAAATACATGTCAGTAGAAGAAATTAAATGATCAAGGACTGGGATCATTATGCTGTTCAGAGTACCAGTCCCCTTTTCTGAATTGGGCACTGAGCCGTAACCCTGAAAATGCCACTGCCCACCTCACTTGCCAGTAGACAACTCTGACAGTCTTGTTAAATGAAGAGTGAAATCCAGCCTCCAGAAAGAATCTGTCCTACAACCCAGCAAGATCATTTGCAAAGGACAAACACACAAATACGCAAATGGAGGATACCAAGAGCTTGCTGAACACCTCACTCAACAAGCCAGGCAAAATGTGTATTTATATCCCTGGAAAACAACTGTTGGTGTAATCTGAAGCACAATAAAACTAGTAAGTTGCAGCAGAGAAAATGGCATTATTCTACTGAAAATAAGCGCAGCCTTCAAGACCTGCCTGGCTCCCTCTGAGGACATTAAGAGTTTCTCCTTAACAAACAACTCAAGGGTGTTTTTGCAGTTTTCTGCAAGGACTGAGAGGCTTTGGCTCCATGTTCATCATGATGGGAAGCAAGAGAACAAGCTGTCAAAGATACATTTTCTTTTAGCAATAACTGGGTTGTCTCCAGCAACCTACTGGCTATCTAGATGTCACTGCTTTTAAGATGTCACTCTCTGTCAGGACAAGACACCAGGAGGTAAGACTGCACAGGAAAACCCTATGGGTTTGAGTTTAAATACTATCACATGATCACAAGTGCACAAAATAAAACGTAATGAAGCTCCTGGCAACTCAGTATATAAAAACATAACACTGAAATGTTTTCGTCTTTAAAATAAAACTATCTGCATATCTCTGCTCTCTGCCACGTTTTTACTCCACCTCTTCTGAAGCCAGCAAGTGCTTCTTGAGGCAGAGGGGAGCAATCTCCCAGACACACAAAACGCGTTTGGACACCTTCTAACACCACACACACTGTGCTGCTCTGGGAACAGCAGGTTCACCCCAGCTGCTAGAAAGTGAGGGCTGAGAAAAGATGATCAGCAGCAGGTTGGAGACTTCTCTGGCATGCATAAAAACACAATCCATCCTCTTACTAACTTTCTCTCCCGGGCAATTAGAAAAACGTGTGTACTACTGCAGGAGGTAAGTGGAAATGAGCAGGTACTTGCCCTATGTGCAGCCTAATTGTAGATCTGCAAGTAAAATGCACTTTCCTGAAGCAAGAGACCCTTTATTGAATGTCTATGGGGAACTGAAAGTTTGTTATGGTCCTCTACGTTGTCTTCAGAGCACAGCACTATGCCTGATACAAGTGCTTAACTTGTTCTGTTGTACATCGATTTCACTGGTGTAGAATCAGAACACTCTTGAGAAACCTGTTTCTTATCCTATAGTGAAAAACAGGCATTAATATCAATATATTTAATTGTAATTCTCCATCTGACCATACATCTTACTTGTTTTTGAGAGGTTAGCAGTAGCCTGCCTCCTCTCCCTTTTCTTTTTAAGTACAATAGGTTGAAATGTGAGAAGCCATGCTATCACCAAAACCCATTTTTCAAGCCTTGACATCTGTTACGAGTATTGATAGAGTGGAAAGGTGGGAATTCTCTTAAATTTCAAAGACAGTATCAGCTGCATCCAAATATCCGAGTAGAGGACACTCTATTTCATACTCAAGGACAACACATGACCTATTCCTGTAGCTCTGGTTTAACACAGAGTAACGCTAAACACCACCAAAGCACAGTGACCGAATGACCTCTATCAGTGTTGCCAGGTTCAAAGCTTAGTGTTACTGTGGTGTTGTGCAATCTAGCAGTCTAGAAATCCTCTGTAAATCAAGAAAACAAAGCTTCCTTCTCAAAGCCAAATGCAAGCAGGAAAACAGAGCCAAAAGAAAAATTCTGTGCGTTTTTTCCCCCTCTTTCCTCACTATCCAGTGACACTGGATATCTTGTTAACTGTGTTTGTCTTTCACCTTCTATATCGAACAAATCCAAGCACAGGAATATCAAAATGAAGATTAAGTTTTTACAGTGGTTACGAGAATAGCTTTTGCTCATGCAAGGCACCTCCTATCTCAGCCAAGCGTCATGTTTTTCTTCTTCTGGTTTAGTTTTGTCTACCATATGTGGGTGTGTAGAACATTTTATTGCAGAAACTGATTCGCTTTTCCTGTATCTAAAGGAACCTCAACATCTCAGTTTACGTATTTCTGCAACTCCAAGTAACTCTTGTGCACAACTACTGATGCCATTAGAGAGAAGCTATTTAGATTATAAGCTGAAAAAAAGAGCAACGAGTGTGAGGGAATTTTAGAACTTAGCTGATACACATTTATAAATGAATGCTGTTTGCCCTAAATGTATCTCCAATGATTGCTGGTCCTTTGTTTAGGTCAGGATGATTTTTAGATACATTGAGCTACCACCTTAAATCTCTTTAAAGACCCAAAATCAGAAACTTAACAGGATTTCAGATCTTTCTATAGAATCAAAAAGCTGATACCCTATTTCACTATCAGAGGTCTTACCAAGTTTACAGAACAACATCTGGGTATCAAAATCTCAATGATGAGCACAAATAGACTACAAAGGTGCTATCCTCAATCCAGACAACGCAGCAACAGTGATTCATAAATCTGGTTTTGATTTGAAAGCAATTTTGAATCCCTATGGCTCATTTCATACATAAATACTTAAATCTGATCCTTTTCCTATGTGGCTTCTTGTAAAGAATAACAGTATTTGGAAAGACTATGGAATACAGCCCATTTTCCAGACAGTGGAGGGTCACACCACTTCAGCACGCCACACTGGGCTTTGCTCAAAATCACATTAAAAGCTCCAAACAATGCGATTAAATACTTTTCCCTAAGCAAACCACTTCACAGTCAATTTTATCACACTGTAAGGACCTTGCGTGTTTGTATCTTCAATGCATGTTTACTCTGTATTTACTCTACCTCATTGCTTTTGTCCACGTTTCCAGCTAAATAATTTGACCTTGGCCTGGAAAATTGCAACTAAACCAAGTTAATAGAGCTGTGACAATTGCTGGAAAGATCTTCACCAGTTATTTAAACTAATTTCTGCAAGTCATGCTAAACTGCATACATTTAGCTTTTTAGACTTCAGAAATCAGTGCTTAGAGTCCTAATAATGCTAGTTAAACCCCTTCCAGTCTGGTAGTATCTTTATTTTAAGATGTTGTCAAGACCCCCAGTACCAGCTCAGCATAGTGATTTTTGCTTTTGCAATGAGATGACTTTTTATAACCAGTCCAAGACTACATCAGTCTTTTCATATTCATACTGTTTGACAAATTCATATCCATTTAGGGTACACTGATACAACCTGACATTAAGCCGTTCTTTTATATGTCTTCATTTAAACCAACTAAAGACAAAATTAACCTGTTGACCAAGCTGCTTTCCCATTTCTGCACAACCTTTCTTCTTAATATTTACAATGACGCAAATATCTTAGCAGCAACTCTATGAAAAACACTTCTTGTATTGATCAATATCAGCCTAGCTGTAGCTTCTTCTAAGAAGATAAAATCAACATTAGAAGAAAAACCCAACAGAAAGCCAGAATTCTGTACTTCATAGACAAAGCATTTAAGAGCTCATATGCCTGAGAAGTTTCTACATTTTCAAATGTAATTGGAATTGACTAAAACAAAGTGTTATATTTGCAGGTGCACGCCTCTAAGGCCTCCATGAATTTAAGTCCTTTGAGAAAGCGTAAAATATTTATAGAAACAAGAGATTCATGTTGTGCTTAGTCTAGTTTGCATTTGTCAGCATATCACACTGCAGATTATCACATGCTGCTATTGAATATTTCACATAGTTCACAGCACGGAGAAGATCTATCTGAGAGAAATTCTTTTCTCTAAAAAACTCAATGAGAGTAGGAAACAAAGGAGGAATTTTAAGTTGAAACAGATGTCTGAAATTTCTTAGTAAGGCTGGCTGCTAGTTCATCTGCTCCATTAAAAGGCTAGGAAATAGCAGAGAGGCCTGAAAAATGTAGGAATTAATTTTAGATAGATTTTCATTATTCCTTTGACTTCTTTGAAGCAGCTCTCAGACCTCTGAATTTCATTCTCTCTTAATTTCATACTTGGAGTAATACATCACATTCTTCATTATTAATAACAACATTATTCTTACTATGTTCAAGGTGACTTAAAAAGCGTTACAAAATTTTTTTTTTTCAATATTAATTTCAAGCTCAGTTTTGACAAATGGTAGTCATCCTTCCTCGTAAAAGTCTCTGTTGAACCGAACAGAGAAAATTTCTCATACAGAGAGAGAGAAAGAAATCACAGGAGTACACACAAAATCAAAGTTTTCTACATAAGACTATTTCTTGAAACAAATTTTCTTTCCCATGATGCACCACAACTGTCCTTTTGCACTTTGGTGGTTCATCATACTACTTACCTTCTCACACATCACTGATGTATTTCTCAAGCACATAGATCTGAACTGGGCAAAAATAAATATTTTGCTATTTGTGCATTAATTTTATGTCCTATTTCAGCTGGTATGTCTTAGTTCAGAATAAAGTTAGTATCAAATTATCCATATTTTTCTGTGGAAATGTTTTTTGTTTTGTAAGATAAATTCTTCTGAAAACTAGTAATACCATCAGCAAAACAAATGAACAAAAGATCAAATCCTGCTACGTGCATGAAAATGACAATCTTTTTCCCTTGTTCACAACTTGACTAAGACAGGGTGAATTTCATGAGAACAAGGAAAGGCAGTTCACCGCCAAATTTCAACATATATCTCCAAACCACAGAGGATACACAGCTGTTCAAAAATGAAATGAAAAAAATAACCACTAGCAAAAACACCTGTTCTTCACCAACCTTTTTCTTGGAAATGAATGACCTATTTCTTCCGGAACTTAAAAGAAAATAAAAATTCTAATGTGATGAAGGAACAAACTATGGAAAAATTCAGCTTAAATTACTACATTGAGCTGGCTAGAAACAACCGAAAAGAGAGTGTTAAAGGCAGCAGGCGTTAGGCAGCGTTCAGTTTCTCACATGCATCTAAGCTACACATGCCTGCTCCCTACAACTGCCTTCTAGCAGCAAATTCAGCTTGGGGAGGTCAGTATCTTCGCACTCTCCTGCTGGGAAAATGTCACTGTCAGCTTTGCAGAGAAGAGAAGATGAAGCTTGGCATTGGCCTTGGGACCCTGCTCCACTGCCTGACATAACTCATCCAAGCATCTGTTTCAGAAAGTCATAGGAGTAACATAAAGCCAGAAACACTCCAACTTATTTTTCAGAGAAACCAAAGCATGTTTTCTTAAGAAAAGATTGGCGAGTATATCTGGTGGAATATTGGAGTATGCTTGCAGGCTCAAAGGGCCTTGATGCTGGGAACAACGGAATCATTTGTTTGCTTTTTCTTTCCCGATTCCTCCATTGTTTAGAGAAAAGAGCCTTTGGAAATAAGCAGGGTTGCTTTAAAGACACTGAATTTTATCATCAACTTTTCCTCCTTGCACAGAGAGTGATAGTACCTGCTGGAAGAACTACTTGGGCATAAATGGAAAGCAGTAAAGCAGTAAAGGTCTTCAGATAAAAAAAAAAAAAAACAAACCAAAAATAAACAAAACAAAACCCTGGAAAAAAATAAGTGGAATATTTTTACATGTGCTGATTGAAATAATAATAATAATAAAAAAAAAGGTCTCTGGAAACTACTAAGCTTTGTATATTTGAAATATCCAGTTATGTTAAATAAAGAGTTAATGTGAAATATGCAGCACTCACTGAAAGAGTAAACACCAGAGAATCACAGTGAAAGGTCCCCATAACATGCTGCTGAGCCTAGGCCCAGCTTCTGATGTTCTGATTACAGTAATTAGTCTGCCTTTTTACTCACAAGTTGCATAAAATGTTTCAAAAGTGCCCATCAGGACAGCAGCAGTCACACCTCGGCGTGGCAGGCACACTGTCCTTGTGTTTGCTATGGAGAGACTCGTTTTACAGTTGCTGCCCAGATTGCTCCTACCTTTTGCATGTTTCAAATGAATAATTACGTAAAATTACATTAAAAGCTATGTATTTTGAGTACATCAAAGCCAAAAAATAAAGGAACCCTCCTTCCTGATTTATACCATTGTCCTGAATAACCTTATCTAATTTGATAGTGACAACATGCAGACTCTGCAGTGGTTTACATTGCTTAACCTTTTTCATCCTAAAACATCCTCAACTTTTATTATAATCCTGTTTCTGCTGCAGATGCCCAATGTATCTTTAAGTACCAGCATAAATATAAAATAATTTCCCAACTTTTGGAATGAATTTAAACATTATAT